>VXBD01002238.1:116438-139565 GCA_013399975.1 Indicator maculatus
GGGATCTGATCAATGTCTCTCAAGAGCTGAGGGCTGGGGGTCAAGTGGAGGGGGCCAGGCTCTTTTGGGTGGTGCACAGCAATAAGCCAAGGACCAATGGAGACAAACTTGAACAGAGAAGGTTTCAGCTCAACAGGAGGAGAAACTTCTTTGGAGTGAGGGTGACAGAGCCCTGGAGCAGGCTGCCCAGAGAGGTTGTGGAGTCTCCTTCTCTGGAGCCTTTCCAACCCCACCTGGCTGCATTCCTGTGTGGAGTCCCCTGGGTGCTGCTGCTCTGGCAGGGGGCTTGGACAGGAGGACCTCTGGAGGTCCTTTCCAACTTCTGATATAGTGTGAGACTGTGATACACACACACAAACCAAAACAGGCTGAGAGCTACATTACTGAAGCAACCCAAGCTGTTTTCTCAGTATGGGGCAATGCAGTTGCTGGTTGAAGAAATCCAACACTGGCTGTGCATGTCTAGGTGCTAATTATTATTATCCTCATCACCACTAATGGCTTGTGCTGCTCTGTCTGACTTGCTCAAAACACCTGTAAGGTGATTTTTTTTTTCCAAGCATGCTTGGTCTTTTTCCTTCCACACAATACAGAAAGAAACCAAGGCTGTCTTTCCTGCTTACCTGTCAAACCATAAGCTGTAGGGACAACTTGGCATGAGGTGTTCCAACTAATTTATATATCACTTACAGCACCTTTAATAGCACAGGAGGTAAGAGTTTTGTCAGGAAAATTGTTCCAAAAGACACACCTTGGTTGACATTTCAGCATTCCCCTGTGATCTGTGTACTTGGGAGCCAGAGAGCCTCTCTATTTGTGCAGCTGCAAATTGTAAGCAGGAGTCTGTCACTCTTACTGATGGCAGAAATGCCTCCCAGATCCTGCTGGCTTGTTTGAGTGCAGCTCAGGTTGCCCCTTGGTGATGCAGTGTGTATAGGATGTGTTGGTGTCTGAAGTGGAGTGGGGCTCCTGGACTGGTGGGGCTCAGAAAAGAGGTTAGCAGAGTGTCTTTGTGTGCACTTTAACACCAAATCTTTCACAGTCACAGAATGTTAGGGGCTGGAAGGGACCTGGAAAACTCATCCAGTCCAACCCCCCTGCCAGAGCAGGAGCACCCAGAGCAGATCACACAGGAACACATCCAGGCAGGTCTGGAATATCTCCAGAGAGGGAGACTCCACAACCCCCCTGGGCAGCCTGTTCCACCCAGGGATTCAGTCATTTGGACCTAGTTTGTAGCACTGTTTTTTTTTTTTTTCTCCTCCCAATAATTTCTTATTGGAAGTTATGTTTAAACTTTCAGGTCTCTAGCACTGTAAAACTGTCACTTTTTGATCTTTCTTGACAATATTTGTTTTGGTGATTTAAGAGCATGGAACAGTAGAAATCAAGCAGAATCACAAAGTCATAGAAATATTCAGGTTGGAAAAGACCCTCAGGGCAAGAGTGGTGAGGGACTGGAATGTGGTGGGCAGGGAGGTGGTGGAGTGCCCAAGCCTGGCTGTGTTTGAAGGTGGTTTGGCTGTGGTGCTTGGGGCTGTGGTTTAGGGGTGAGCCTTGTAGAGTAGGGTTGTGGGTTGGCCTTGGTGCTCCTGAGGGGCTTTTCCAACCTGAATGTTTCTGTGATGGTGAAGGTTCTTGCAAAGAAGCTGCTTCCAGCTGCAGCTGTAGTTAGTGAATGAAGGAGCTGCAGCATGCAGAGCTGGGAGTGAATCTGATTTAACAACTGCTTGAGTACTTTTTGACAGCCTTATGGGAGAGATGCAAAGTGACTCTGGTTTGGATGTGTGTCACTTAGGGAAGATGAACCAATCACCAGGGGAAAAGCCAGAAGTACAGAGCTGAACTCAGGTGTGGTGGGTGCCTGCAGCCAGGCATTGTCCTGCCACGTTGTGAGACTGAAAATGCTGTGGCTGTACTGCTCACCAGCAGATGGCCTGGGCTATGTGACTTTGACCAGGCAAAGAACCACATGTGGGTGTGCCTGAGCATTGCCCAAGTGCAGAACCTGATACTGACACAAGAAGCAGAAGAGAAAGCTGAGGAAACCCTGAGAATTTCTTAATGAGGCACTGTAACCCTGCCTGGTGAGGAGAGGCTGAGAGCCCTGGGGGTGTTTAGTGTGGAGAGGAGAAGACTGAGAGGGATCTGATCAATGTCTATCAATAGCTGAGGGCTGGGGGTCAGGAAGGAAGGGACAGGGACAGCCTCTGCTCACTTGTGCCCTGGGATGGGACAAGGGACAATGGATGGAAACTGCAGCACAGGAGGTTCCACCTCAACATGAAGAAGAACTTCTCCACTGTGAGGGTGACAGAACCCTGGAACAGGCTGCCCAGAGAGGTTGTGGAGTCTCCTTCTGTGGAGCCTTTCCAGCCCTGTCTGGCTGTGTTCCTGTGTGACCTGTGCTGGATTCTCTGGTCCTGCTCTGGCAGGGGGGTTGGACTGGAAGATCTCCAGAGGTCCCTTCCAACCCCTAACATCCTGTGGTTACAAAATCATAGAGGTCTTTTTAAATGAGGAGAGAAGGATAACTTACTGATGGATTGGTTAGGTGTTGCTGGTCTGCTGCTTTAAAAGCAGGCCCTAATTCATGCACTTCAGGAATTGTCCTAAAGGAATTAATAACAGGTAATGGTCTCCTTTTTTGTTAAGGGTATTCTTTTGGTGATGCTTTCTGATAAAGCAGCTGAAGCACTGCTGTCAAGTCCTCTCTACAGCAGATGTAAGCAAATAGATACATACATCACAGACCAGGACTGAAGGGGAAAACAACTTGTAGATTCCAGGGATCAATATTTAATATTATAGAATCCTGCAGTGTTTCCCTGCAGTGTGTTTCCATGGTCATCACAGCAGAGATTGATGGCACAGGAGCAAAACTCTCAGCAGCCCTCTCTAATTAGGTTTTTAGCTCAGAACTGAATGGCTCTGTACTACATAAAAATAAGCTATCAGTCCAGAGAAGTCACTATAGGGAAAACTTGAAGAGTTGAGTTTCTGAGACAGGAGCAAATGCTCAATGTTCTCTGCAGGAATTGTGACAGTTTGTTGATGCCTTTGCTCGAGGCTTGGAGAGAGTCTGAGTCCATGCTTGGATCTGTAGGAATTGCTGTAGTGGTGAGGCCACATGGCTGGTGCTTAGTGCCCAGGTGCAGCTGTAAATCAGTGCTTAAGAGGGATGTAAGAAAGAACAGGATGAGCATATCTGATTCCTGTCAAATGTTTTCCATGTGTCTGACCTCTCAGAAACTCCCCAAACCCTTGAGCTGAATGTGATTACTTTAGATTTGTGCAGAGACAGCTGCTTATCTTTGAAGACATAAATTTTTTAGTACCTGCAGTAACTTTGACAAAGAGCTCCATGACTCAACTATTCACTGTCTGGCTAACTATGTCCTTCTGTTGCTTTTAACCTGCTTCCTGCCAGCTCTTTGGTGTTTGAAGAGAGCATGATCATACCAACCCTGCACACTTTGTGCCATCATAGCTTTACAGAATTGTTTTGGGTGTTTTTCCTCAGCTCTTTCATTGTCTGGATTGAGCAGCAGTAGTTTGTTTAGTTACTCATCATGTGGAGGATGCTCTGTAACATTGAGCATATTCTTCCTTCCCTGAATCCTTTCCACCTTTCCAGTTAGAAGGGGAAAAGAAAGTGAACAGCACTTCAGACCCCAATGCAAGCTTTGGTTAAGAGCAGCACTGTGCAGTTCAGCTAGTTTGGGATGTGCTTGGAAGTGGGAGCCTTTTATGTGTCAGGAAGAGTGGACCTAATGTTGTGGAGCTGACATAGGTTGCTGCTTAGGGATGGGAGAAATGAAATGCATGCAGAAAGGAAATAGGATTTAGTGAATCCATCTTCAGCAAGCAGCATTTTGTTCAAGGGTACAGATCCCTTGCACAGTTTCTTATCTTGTACTCAGCTCTGGGGAGGCCATGCCTTGAAGTATTGTGTCCAGTTTGGGGCACCTCAGTCCAAGAGAGATGTGGAGGTGCTGGAGCCAGGGCAGAGGGAGGGCAAGGAAGCTGGGAAGGGCCTGGAGAAGAAATCTGATGAAGAGAGACTGAAGGAGCTGGGGCTGGTTAGTGTGAAAGAGAGGAGGCTGAGGGGAGACCTCCTGGCTCTCTACAACTCCCTGAAAGGAGGTTGTGGAGAGGTTGGTGCTGGTCTCTTCTCCCAGGTCATTAGTGCTAGAAGAAGAGGGAATGGCCTCAAGCTGCCACTGGGTAGGTTTATACTGGACAGTAGGAAACCTTTTTTGAGGGCAAGAGTGGTGAGGGACTGGAATGTGGTGGTCAGGGAGGTGGTGGAGTGCCCAAGCCTGGCTGTGTTTGAAGGTGGTTTGGCTGTGGTGCTTGGGACTTGTGAGCTTTGTAGAGCAGGGTTGTGGGTTGGCCTTGGTGCTCCTGAGGGGCTTTTCCAACCTGAATGTTTCTGTGATCAGCAGAAGGTAGGAAGGGGTAATTCTGTGCTGCAAATCTTGTGAGAGGATGGGAGAAGTAATTTAGGTGGAGGAGAAATGGTGTGTCAGGCACTGCAGTGAGAGGGGCTGGGCTGCTGGGGTTGGGGTTGTGGTTTTTCCTTTGTAGAGGGCTGGTATAAAAAGCTGCTTTACAAAATATTTTAAAATGCAAGCATCCTGCATTATCTGGCCTCTGGGCTCAGGTGGGCAGCATAGGATGTGTTACACCTGGGAATTGAGTGTTCCTGCTCTGTACTGTGGCAGTCAAGTTAAGAATGTGAAAGAGGCCTCCCCTGTTGTTATGAGGATGCCTGGTTGGTTAGGTGGCTGTAGTGGGCTGAAATTACCTCCCAGCTAATTTGGAGAGCTACCCCCAAAATAAAATTGCCAGCCCAGCTCAGTTTGGGATGGAAGCAAGTGGAGCTCTATTTACCAGCAAACTACAATCTAGAGAGTTGAAATGCAATGGATGTGTACAAAATACACAATGGATGTACAATATAGAGATATTTACAATTTACAAACAACACAGAAACTCCTCAGACCCCCCTGGATGGATCCAGGGGACTGTTCACCTCCTCCCCTACTCCCTCCCTTCTTCCTGGTACCTCAGTAGTCAAAACAGAGATCCCCTGGCAAGGCCACAGGAGAGAGGGAGAGAGAAAAGTTGCAAGCAGAAGTGACAGGAGAAGAAAAGAGAGAGAGAACTGTTTCTGCCTCTGGTCTCCATCCCCATTAGCAAGCCAATGAATTCCATAGACCTTAGCATTATTTTCCTTTTGCATCCCATGATCATTTATTTTACTTTCAGCCTTTGCAGTCAGGGACTAGGCTGGAGTTCCCCCTTCAAACTGTAGCTGTCACTGACCTGCTTCTTGAGAGGACCTCAGGTTGCCCTGACAGACAAAATTTTGCACTCATAAATAACTGGAACTAGAGTCATTCTCCAGCAGGCTTGTCTGATTGTATGCTTGGGCCCAGCCCTGTGGTGAGGAGGATAGATGCAAGAGAGAACTGAGTTGATTTAATTGGGAGCAGGGAAGAAATTGGAAATTTTGCTATAGAAATCATTTAGCTCCTTTCAGACAGGATGCAATTTATGAAGATCAAGCCTTAAGCAGTTAGAAACACTCAAGAAAAAGCCCCTAATAAAATAACAAATTACAGCCAGATACTGGGTTTGTTGTTATTTCTTGTAGCATTATGTCTCCGAAAGTGGTTAGATCATAATCTGTGAGGTTACTGAGCTGCAAATGCAAATTTATATGCACACAAGTAATACATTTTGACACCTAGGTTAACAAGAGAATGGTGCAAATTTCACACAGCACTGCCTTTCTAATTATGCTTGTTTATTTTCAGTAGCAGCTTCATTTTCATTAAGAAATTGCAGATTCTGCAGTAGTAATCTTTGCTGGTAGCTCAACAGCTTTCACTCTGAGCATGTGCTCTGCTATAACAGTAATGAAGTTGAGGCTCCTAAAAAAAAAAAAAAAAAAAAGAGCTTAGGGGGAATTTGTGGCATTTAGGAGTGCAGGCCTCTGCCATTTCAGGGTTGGATCTGGTTAGGAGAGGCTGAGGAATAGGTGGGAAGGAGTTTATGAATTTTTAGAGAGGTTTTTTCCATGTTTGTTTTCTCTTTTGACCTAGAGTAGGAAAGGTGTTAGCAAAAAAACATTGAGTGTCCTTTGTTAGAACATAGGGAGCTGAACCCAACATAAGAGGAGGTCATATTTAGATTGGATGTTCAGAACAAGTTCTGCACCATGAGGCTGGTGGAACACTGGAACAGGTTGCCCAGGGAGGAGGTTGAGACTCTTTTCCTGGAGATATTCAAGGTGAGGCTGGACAGGGCTCTGGGCAGCCTGATCTAGTTGGGGATGTCCCTGCTGACTGCATGACCTTTGGTGGTCCCTTTCAACTCAGACCATTCTGTGATAAGCTTCCAGTGAGCAGCTGCTCATTGCACAATGGTTTTGGGTAACAACTACAAAGCAAGCAGAGAAGTGAGAGGAATAAAAGTTTAAATAAAGCTAATGGGGGTGTGAGTCTGTGTATAAAGTAGCAAAGGAAAAGGTTGGAATGTATTGCTGCTGCTGTTCCTGACTGCCCTGTGCTTTCCCAGGTATGTCAAAGGAAAGAGATAATCCTGTGCTCTGTGTAGATATCATCCATGCTGGTACTGCTGCACTGCCTTTGCTTTGGTCATAGCATGCCCCTGTGAAAATCACTTGTAAAGCATGTTCATGTCCACTCCAGACCTGCTGACTGTACAAGCTCCTTGCCTTTTCTGTGCTGTGGGTTTGCATACTTGAGTCTGTAACCTAAGGGGTAATGCTTTAAGTCTTTTGGATACGATGTGAAGCTCTGCCAGAAGCAGCACACAGGTGTGGTGGGAAGGGAAGGAGTTCAGCATGTGGCAGCTCATTTCAGCTGTGTTATTGGTCTCACTTAGCACTGAGGGAATGTCAGTGATGTGGATGCACAGGTGGGGGACTTGGCTTTGTCCATGCTTCCCATGGAGCCAGAGCAGCTGAGGAGTGCTGTGCCTAAAAGGTTTCAGAAAGTGCAGGTGAGGTTCCCTTGGTGGAAGCTCACTGAATGAAGCTGCCCAGTTATCTGGCTGGGATCTGCCAGGTAACCCACAAGGAGGTCTCCTTGGAGCCTTCTCCTCTCCAGACTGAACAGCCCCAGCTCTCTCAGCCTGTCCTCACAGCAGAGGAGCTGCAGCTCTCTGATCATCCTCCTGGCCCTTCCCTGGACACTTGCATTTTGGTAGAGTGAGGAGCTGTGCTCTGTGTTCCCAGGTACTTGCTCTGCACCTTTTCCCACCTTGCTGAGTACATGCTCATGTGGTTTGGTAGGTAACTCACTGGTGACTCAGTTGCCTCCTCTGTGGTTGTGATAGATTGATTTTGCATGCCCTCACTGCTTAGGATTGGGGAGTTACTCAAGGAGATGCTCAACTATCCTTGAAAAAGATTTTGTTTGGGGCTGTGAAAAACATCTTCCATTTGGTTGTATTTTTAGTAGCAAAATTAATAGATATTTGAAATTCCCTGAGCTCCTTTCCTTTGATCTGTCTGTCACCTTGACATGAATAGAACTTTTGTGCTGATGCCTACTATCTTTTTTTTTGGGTTGTTTCTTTTTTTTCAAGGCAGGTTAAGGAGATGCATTAAGAGCCACAAAAGCTTTTGGGAGTCCCTTTGCATTTATGTGATTAAAAGAGCATTGACTTTCAATGCAATGTTGCTGTTGGAAACTGTGATATTTGAAAACAAGTCTGAGCCATTAAATGAGTTGTCAGTAAACAGATGCAAGAAGTTTATTTGTTTATTTAATGCTTAGAAAGTGAGTGTGGATGGTGTTGGGTTTGTTTTGGCATGAAGCCCTACCCTTTCTTGCTCCCCAAGAAAAAGTTTGAAATGGATATGACTGTGAAGAAGTAGTGCATTATTTTTTTTTCTTGCAATAAGAATTTGAAAACTTCATTGGCTGGTTCTGAGATCCTTCCAGCCCCAGGAAGCTACTCTCCTTGCTGGAGACAGAACTTCCCCCTGTTAGCAGGGGGACTGCTGGAGCCAGGGCACAGGAGGGCAAGGGAGCTGGGAAGGGCCTGGAGAAGAAATCTGATGAAGAGAGACTGAAGGAGCTGGGGATGGTTAGTGTGAAAGAGAGGAGGCTGAGGGGAGACCTCCTGGCTCTCTCCAACTCCCTGAAAGGAGGTTGTGGAGAGGTTGGTGCTGGTCTCTTCTCCCAGGTCATTAGTGATAGAAGAAGAGGGAATGGCCTCAAGCTGCCACTGGGTAAGTTCAGACTGGACAGTAGGAAACCTTTTTTGAGGGCAAGAGTGGTGAGGGACTGGAATGTGGTGGTCAGGGAGGTGGTGGAGTGCCCAAGCCTGGCTGTGTTTGAAGGTGGTTTGGCTGTGGTGCTTGGGGCTGTGGTTTAGGGGTGAGCCTTGTAGAGCAGGGTTGTGGGTTGGCCTTGGTGATCCTGAGGGGCTTTTCCAACCTGAATGTTTCTGTGATTCTGCTGCTGATCATGCAAGATCCTCATGCCCCTCCTCAGCTGACATGTCCTGGAAGGCTCAGTGGCCCTTCTGCATCACTCCCTGCAGTACATCTGCCATATGCAGTAATTGGCTTGGCAGTTAGTGGGGGCCAGAGCCTGCTCCAGGGAACGACATGAGAAGCACCACATGTGCCTGGTGCCTTCCCCAGGGCACTGCTTGTCACAAAGGATGCTAGGGGTCTGTTGCTGGGCTGGCCAAGGAGAGTTATCACAGAGGCCTTGCAGCCTGCAGTAATTGTTTGTGACAGTGGACTGGCATGGGGCATTGATCCAGTAAACACTCTGAAGATTGCCTGCACCGTGCTGTGGTGCTGCACTTTGCTGCTTTGTTGTCTATGGATTTACCTTCTGTCAAAAGCTTCTCCCAGGATGAGAGGAAGAGAATCCAGTGCCAGGGCTCCCCTTAGGCAGTTTCCTTAGAGCAGTGCAGCAGGTTTGAGAGGAGAGACTCTGCCTTTGCAGCCTGAAGAGGTTTTCTTGGTATTTTGGGGAGTGTGGCAACTTTGTTCCTTCTCTTCTGAGTCTTCTGTTTAGCATGCTTGCTGAGGAGTGGAATTTGGGCTTTTTAGGGAAGGGGTAACTATTTTTGACCACTGCTGAGGTCTACAGGTAACTATGCAGAACAGGTCCTGAGGGCTGGGCTAGGCTTTTGTGGAGATGCTGGCTCTGGCTGCCAGAGGAAGAAAAGTGTCCGAGGTTGTTGTCTGTTCTCTGGGTGTTCTTCAAAGCAATGCACAACTGGGGCAACCTCCTAGTGCAGGTAACTCCCCTTAAAATGGGAATGCTCTCAGGTGAAGGACAGGTAAATGATCTCTTGTATGTGTACTTGGTCCAAATTCTGCTCTTCCTTGGGCTATGCCAACCTGTCAGTGTTCAGATCCCTGTCTCTAGAAGGGTCAGAGTCTCCAAGCTGCGGTTCAAGCCACAATGTTGAGGGAGCACTTCTGGGGTGCCAGCCCTTGCCTAGATATCACATAAAATCAGGACTGGGTTTTGTTAAGCCCTAGTTTGACAAACTAGCAAGATGAAGAACTGGAAAGCAGGAATGGCAGAGCCCTAAAGACAGTCCCTGCTTGGAGCCTGTGAATTGTGAAGGTTGTGTGGATGGTGTGTTTCACTCTGGAGAAGAGAAGGCTCCCAGGAGACCTTCTTGTGGCCTTCCAGGATCTGAAGGGGGCTACAAGAAAGCTGGGGAGGGACTTTTTAGAGTGTCAGGGAGTAATAGGACTGGGGGGAATGGAGCAAAAGTAGAAATGGGTAGATTCAGACTGGATGTTAGGAAGAAATTCTTCCCCATGAGGGTGGTGAGAGACTGGCACAGGTTGCCCAGGGAGGTGGTGGAAGCCTCATCCCTGGAGGTTTTTGCAGCCAGGCTGGATGTGGCTGTGAGCAACCTGCTGTAGTGTGAGGTGTCCCTGGCCATGGCAGGGGGTTGGAACTGGATGATCCTTGGGGTCCCTTCCAACCCTGACACTTCTATGATTCTATGGGGCAGCATAGACTAAAGAGTGAGACTGGACAGTGGTGAGGTTTTTTTTGTCTTTTTAGTTTGACTTTTAGAGGTCCCCATCCCTTAGAGTCCCAGCTGGCATCTCAAAAGACCTGACTGTGCCTCTGATGTTAACTGTGTGACATCTCTAGATGGCTGAAATTTGAAGCAATAGCTTGAAAAATAAATTGGCAAATACTCACTTCAGCTACCACAGGGAGCCCTGAACCTGAATTCATGTTAGACATTGTAAAGTAAAGTGGAGAAGGAATGGCTCATTATTGCACATCATTTGCTCTTAATAACACCATATGAAATTAATAAAGCTTAAAACCTCGAGTTCTAGAAGTTGCTCAAGACCAGAGTCAAGTGATAAGGAAGGGGAAATAGGAAGGGCAAAGCATTGGGGCATCAATGTCTGATGTTTAACAAATGATCTAAGCAGTGGTTTGTAGTTTCAGTGGTCTCCTCTCCTTAGCTGCATGTTAAGCTTCAGCACTAGTAGTTAATTATGTTGAAAAAAATGAGTTTTTATTTCTCTGGCAGTGTTGAGCAAGTCCAGGCAACTGTGCTTTTGGGGCTGAGATTTTTCTCATATGTGTGACCAAGAGCTTTGGTGGTGGGGAGTGGTTGTCTTGCCAGGAAACAACAGCCTTTGGCACAGGAACACTGCTGAAGTGTTGAGGTTCCTGGTTGTGCAGCTCTAAAGGTCTCCAGGGTTTTCAGCAAGATAAAATGAGAGGGATGGATGGACATCATCTTTGTGCAGAGCAAACCTAGGAGGAAGTCAGACATGGAGCGTGATACCCAGTGGCTCCAACATTGTGGGAAATTCTTTTGGAAGCAGCAGAAAGATTCCAGAAGGGATTCATCCTGCATTCTCTCTGCTTGCTCTTGAAGGAGCAAGAGGGCCTACTGAGGATGAGCAACAGAAAGTCACATTCTCTGAACAGACACAAAGGTGTCCTCCACATCTCATTCCAGGAGTTGTCTTGATCTGAAGGTTGGGAAGGAGATGTGGTTCTTCTTGAACATTCCCATGAGTGAAATTATGACACAAACAAGGTCATACATCACAATGAGATTATATATTAAAGAGAGACTGAGAATGGAGCAAGCAAGACAGAGAAAGAAAGAAAAGGGAGAGAGAATGGAAAAAGAGAGAGCAGGAGAGATAGTAACTGCCCTGTGGTTTTTCTTTGGTGGTGGTGGGGGTGAAGAGACATCCTGGGCTGCTGCCTCCAGAGCAGATTTAGACTGCATATCAGGAAGAAGCTCTTCACTATGAGGGTGGTGGAACACTGGAACAGGTTGCCCAGGGAGGTGGTTGAGATTCTTTCCCTGGAGATATTCAAGGTGAGGCTCGATGAGGCCCTGGGCAGCCTGATCTAGTTGAGGATGTCCCTGCTGACTGCAGGGGGCTTGGACTGGATGACCTTTGGAGGTCCCTTCCAGCCCAGCCCATTCTATGATTCCATGTTCCCCCCAAGTAAGCTGGCACAGCCCAGGGCTTTTGTTGTGTTCCTGGTTTATTCATCATAGCTCCTTCTGGCTCACATCAGCAATGCAGAAGTGGATTTCCAGAGGGGTCTTCTGTGTGTCTGCAGGGGTTGGCACTGAGTGGCCTCCACCCCTCCTTGCTGTGCACTGTCCACCACCCCCCAGGCAGCTGCTGTCCTGGAGGCAGGGCTGACCCATCAGGCAGGTCATGCAGGATGATCTTATCTTTGTTGAGACACTTCTCAGTTCTCACTGGTCAGCACCTCCTCAGCAGGGGATTTACATGCTGCAGAGAGGATGCTCTCAGCAGTGCACTGCAGGCTAGGTAGGTGCCATGCACACTGTCTTGTCTTGCTTGGCCTCCCCACTGCTGGAGGTGCAGAGCTGCCTCCCTGCTCATACCACTGCAGCATTGTGTTGTTTGAGATAGGGCTTGCTGCCTCCTTACAAACTCAGGATGATGTCTTCATTTTGGCTACCATTATGAGGTTTTCTTTAGAAGCTCCTGCAAAAAAAAGAAAGAGATCATGTCAGAGAGCTGACAAGGGGTTAAGCCCCCCTGTGCTCACTCTCTATAGCACCTGCTTGCTCTGGGTCTGTCAGGCCTCAAAGGTATTTGTATGCAGGGATACTGTGTGCTAGGCCAGCAACAGAGATGCAAAGAACTCTCCTGAAGCACTCCCTCTAATGAGCAGCACCACATCTATTCAAACTTCTGCTTATAAAGAGATTGTTCCAAGCATTCACCCTTAGTGAAAGGTCTGAATGCAAAGCCAGTCAGATGAGGGGGGAAAAAAAGAGAAAATTCTTAAATATATACACAATTCCAAACCCCCAAAGAAATCTCATTTCAGTGAGCTTAAATACATCTCAAAGTGGCAGACTAAACAAAATGCTTGGAGAAGGTAAGTGAAAAATTGAAGTTTGTTTTCTCATTTGGAAATGCTGTTGGCTGTGAATGAGGTCACTGCCTTTGTTAAAGCAGGTGGACGAATCACCTGTAATGAAAGACTCAGCTATTGAATTTTACTTCTTTCCTTCTTTCTGATCTATTCACAAGCTCATCATGAGATTCATTTGTTGTTCAAAAAATCTCCCTGCATTTCTGCTCAGTGATGTTCCCCCCATGAATAGCTGTCAGATAGCCCTTATTACTTGAAGCCTGGCCTCCAGCACGGGGCTGCCTAGTTGCCTGGGTTACCTGTGTCACATCTGTCTGTTTCTTGTAGTGGAGCAGTCCTGATACTACACAACAGCCTGTGATTTGCAAATCATGTCAGTCCAATGTGGAATGCAAACTCCTTTTCTAAGCCCATTGATGTCTTTGAGATTGAAAAAGAAGCAACTATTCACATATTTATTTGCACCAACTCGGAGTGAAGAAAGCAAGCACCAGCAGGAGTCTCTGGTAGCTCTGAATCAACATCCACATTGCCACATGGGCACCTTCTGGGGAGGGAAAGAAAACAACTTTATTGCACTAATTCTTAGGATTAATTTCTGACTATGGGATTTTTGAAAGTCATAGAATCACAGAATTGTCAGGGTTGGAAGGGACCCCAAGGATCATCCAGTTCCAACCCCCCTGCCATGGGCAGGGACACCTCACACTACAGCAGGTTGCTCACAGCCACATCCAGCTTGGCCTTCAAACCTCCAGGGATGAGACTTCCACCACCTCCCTGGGCAACCTGTGCCAGTGTCTCACCACCCTCATGGTGTAAAACTTCTTCCTAACATCCAATCTGAATCTCCCCATTTCTAGTTTTGCTCCATTCCCCCCAGTCCTATCACTCCCTGACACCCTCAAAAGTCCCTCCCCAGCTTTCTTGTAGCCCCCTTCAGATACTGGAAGGTCACAAGAAGGTCTCCTCAGAGACTTCTCTTCTCCAGACTGAACAGCCCCAACTCTCTCAGTCTGTCTCCATAGGAGAGGTGCTTCAGGTTTCTTCCCTTTGGGAGTTACAACAACTGAATCTATTGAAGTCCTCTTCAGTAGTCAGTTTCTGGTTTGTTCTCAGAACGGTTGTTGACTGAAGACTCTGAATTAATATTATGTTAATTCTCACATAATTCACCTTCTGCATAATGTTTTCACCCAGTTCCTCTCTGTTGACTCAAATTAGATGTACCAGAGCTGCTCCTTTTGTTGTTTTCTTCCAAATCCTGGATCAAAGTTTATCATTGGTATTCACAGTAAAGAAGAGCCTCTGATCACTACTGACTCACTTGAGAGGGATCTTTATGTTTGGTCACTCCTAGACCATAGCCAATGTAAATTACACAATCAAAGGGTGGCCTTAAAAACCTCCAGGCATGAGACTTCCACCACCTCCCTGGGCAACCTGTGCCAGTGTCTCACCAAGCTCAGGAATTTCTTCCTAACATCCAATCTGAATCTACCCATTTCTAGTTTTTGCTCCATTCCCCCAATTCTTATCACTACCCAAAAATCCTAAAAAGTCCCTCCCCAGTTTTCTTGTAGCTCCCTTCAGATACTGGAAGGCCACAAGTGGTCTCCTTGGAGCCTTCTCTTCTCCAAACTGAACAACCCCAACTCTCTCAGGCTGTCTCCACAGGAGAGGTGTGTGAGTGTCTTCCTTTTACCTGAATATATTTATAAATTGAATTTCCATTTAAAATTCCAATCCAGTGTGGAGCATTTTAATTTTACTCCTTGGGAAGTGGTTAAATATCTTTTCTGTCCTTTTGCCCTGGGCAGCTCATGGCTCAAACCCAGGACACTCTCACACATAGAGCAGGGCAGATGAGATGCCTCAGTGTCTCATCTCTGACACTGGCAAAGTGCAGGTATCTGCAGAGCTCTGTAGGTCTGAACCCATACAGTGGTCATATTTTCCTGCTTTAGTTGATTCAGGGATGCTAAGGAGATCTGCAGTATCAGTGTTTAGTAGCCCTCAATAGGATTTCCTTCCCTGGATCTATTTAATAATTTTTGAACCCATGTAGACAGTGTTTCCAGAGCATGACTATAAATTATCTTCTATATTCCGTTAAATAAGAGACACAAATTAAAATTATATCATGCACTGTCTTGTGCTCTTGCCACAGTCTTGATCATTATGTTGATGTCCTTGGCTTAAAAAAATATTTTGGGTCCCTCATTCAACACTTTGATTCTTTGTCTTCTTTTGCTAATTTGGCTAAGGGAGCAGCATTTCAGTGGAATGCTCCTCAAGGAGTACAGAATTTATGCAACATGCAAAGATGCTTTTCCTGCTTCAAAATCCTGCCCATGGATTGTTACAAAGCCACACTTCACTCCAAAGATGAGGTGGAAGTAGAAGTAAAGGGAGATGACAAGAATGGTCTGCCCAGCCTCCCCTGCCAGAGCAGGACCAGAGAATCCAGCACAGGTCACACAGGAACACATCCAGACAGGGCTGGAAAGGCTCCAGAGAAGGAGACTCCACAACCTCTCTGGGCAGCCTGTTCCAGTGCTCTGGGACCCTTACAGTCAAGAAGTTCCTCCTCATGTTGAGATGGAACCTCCTGTGTTGTTGTTTCCATCCATTACACCTTGTCCTATCCCAGGGCACAACTGAGCAGAGGCTGTCTCCTCCCTCTTGACCCCCAGCCCTCAGCTATTTATAAATATTTATTAAATCCCCTCTCAGTCTTCTCCAGGGAGTCAGCATCCCTGGAGGTGTTTAAGAAGGCTGTGGAGCTGGTGCTTAGGGACATGGTTTAGGATTGACCCTAAACTGGGCTGAGGATGAGCTTGGAGGTCTCCTCCAAGCAGATCTTTTCTGTGATTCTGTGTCACTGCTGTAGCTGGTAGAGGAACCACATGGCTGAGGCTGCAGGCTGGGGAGTATGCCAGAGACAGGTCCAAGAACTGAAATCAGCATGTGAGAGCCTGCCTGCCTCTGTGCTTGCATTCCCCAGCCTCCACCTAGCAACCATGTAATGATCAGCTGCTTGCCTTCAGAGGAGGCTTAAAAGAAGTTATTCATCTCAGCAGCCATTTCTTTCCTCAGTCACTCCCACTCCAGTGCAGAGTCCCACAGGCAGTGCAGCTTACCATACAAAGAGAGCCATATGGCATCTGGTCTGTAGAACGTGGAGGTGCTGGGAGGTGTCCAGAGAAGGGCCACCAGGATGAGCAGAGGGCTGCAGCTCTCTCCTATGGGGACAGACTGAGAGAGTTGGGGCTGTTCAGTCTGGAGAAGAGAAGTCTCTGAGGAGACCTTCTTGTGACCTTCCAGTATCTGAAGGGGGCTACAAGAAAGCTGGGGAGGGACTTTTGAGGGTGTCAGGGAGTGATAGGACTGGGGGGAATGGAGCAAAACTAGAAATGGGGAGATTCAGATTGGATGTTAGGAAGAAGTTTTACACCATGAGGGTGGTGAGAGACTGGCACAGGTTGCCCAGGGAGGTGGTGGAAGCCTCATCCCTGGGGGTTTTTGCAGCCAGGCTGGATGTGGCTGTGAGCAACCTGCTGTAGTGTGAGGTGTCCCTGCCCATGGCAGGGGAGATGGGACTGGCTGAGCCTTGAGCTCCCTTCCAACCCTGACAATTCTGTGATTCTATGACTCTATGAAAGTGTCTCTACACAGTCAATATCTAACTACCTTATCAGTTTCCCTCGATGTTAGCAGAGTTGAGAGCACAGCTTGCCAAGCCTGCAGAGTCTCCCAATGCACAGAGCTGCCTCTGTGTGTCTGGGTGTGAGTGGGAGGGTGGCAGGAATGGTGTGCTGCTGGCAAAGGATCTGAAGATGGCAGCATTGGGTGAGCTATCTCAGTTCCATTGCTTCAGTACAAGAGTTGTCCTTGCTGCATGTGGAAAATTTATCCAAAAATCAGCTTTTCCTCAGGGCTTTTCTAAATGCTGTAGCCTAATGCCATAAGTTAGTAGTAGACAGAAGTATTTTTATCATCTGGTCACTTTGTATGCACTTTGTTTGGGTGAGTTATACTGAGAGTGTAACTCTTACCCATGCTGAAGATAGGTTCCCATCAGCAAGTGTTGACTCATAACTCCCTTTTATAGTAGTAGCAATTACAACAGTTTTTGAACTTAGGTAGAAAAAGCTTCCTCTTTGTGTGCTGGTTTTCCATCAAGGAGGAAGTGAAATCAAGGTCTCCCTCTGATAAACACACTGCCCCTGGGTAGCCTGCATTGCTCCCTCCTGTGCCACTGAGGGATGTGGAGGTGCTGGAGCCAGGGCAGAGGAGGGCAAGGAAGCTGGGAAGGGTCTGGAGAAGAAATGTGATGAAGAGAGACTGAAGGAGCTGGGGATGGTTAGTGTGAAAGAGAAGAGGCTGAGGGCAGACCTCCTGGCTCTCTACAGCTACCTGAAAGGAGGTTGTGGAGAGGTTGGTGCTGGTCTCTTCTCCCAGGTCATTAGTGATAGAAGAAGAGGGAATGGCCTCAAGCTACCCCTGGGTAGGTTTAGACTGGACAGTAAGAAACCTTTTTTGAGGACAAGAGTGGTGAGGGACTGGAATGTGGTGGTCAGGAAGGTGGTGGAGTGCCCAAGCCTGGCTGTGTTTGAAGGTGGTTTGGCTGTGGTGCTTGGGGCTGTGGTTTAGGGGTGAGCCTTGCAGAGTAGGGTTCTGGGTTGGTGATCCTGAGGGGCTTTCCCAACCTGAATGTTTCTGTGATTCTGTGCTTGTTAGCTCTCCACCAGTTGCCCCTTCCTTCCCCAGGAGTGCACATCCTCAGGAGGAGTGGAGAGCATTTCTCTTCCCTTCCTGTGCTGGTTGCTTTAGTGGGCATTCTCCTGGCAGCAGCATGACATTGCTTTGGTCCTCCTCTGCCTGCAGGAGGTCTGCTGTAAGGGTGTCCCACAGAAAGGGACAAAGTCATGACTGCTTTTACAGATCTGTGACAGACAAACCCTGGACCTCCCCTTTCTGTCTCCTATAATGCCTGTGATGACTGTGTTGTATCAGGAGAGCAGACCTGCTGAGCAGCTGTCAGGAGGTTCATGTTCAGGGTGTAGGAACTACTGCATGACAGGTTCTTCGAAGGGAGTTGAGGAGGAGGGAGAAAATGCAAAGATAGTAGTGAGATTTAAGTGTAAAGCTGACAGGGCAACATGGACAGTGCCAGGTCTGTAGCCTCCTGAAGGATTTTCTGGCAAAATGTTTAGGCAGAGAAGCTACATTTTGTACTCTTCTTGGCCATAGGGCTCTCAGCTTCACTCTTTGCTCCTCTGGTGATGCTTTCATCGTTTTATCATAGAGTCATAGAATCAACCAGGTTGGAAGAGAGCTCCAAGATCCTCCAGTCCAACCTGTCACCCAGCCCTATCCAATCAACCAGACCATGGCACCAAGTGCCTCATCCAGGCTTCTCTTGAACATCTCCAGGGATGGTGAGTCCACCATCTCCCTGGGCAGCACATTCCAAAGGCCAATCACCCTCTCTGTGCAGAACTTCCTCCTAATCTCCAGCCTATACCTCCCCTGGCACAGCTTGAGACTGTGTCCTCTTGTTCTGGTGCTGGTTGCTTGGGAGAAGAGACCAACCCCCACCTGGCTACAACCTCCCTTCAGGTAGCTGTAGCCAGCATGTACCTGACTGTTTGACCCTTTTTTGGAAACCAGTTGTCATGGCCTTCCTCTCAAGTGGACATCAGCCTCTGCATCTCATGAAAACCTTTATCCCAGCTTGGTTTATCTGAGTCAACTGCAAAGCCAGAGATGGAACTTTGATTCCTTTTGTTTGGCAACGTTGTGCTTTCACCTCCTGTCGTGGATATTGGTGCCTTTGACTGCTGTGATAGAATCTGACTCAAGACATTTGAAGTCTCTGCAACCTTTTCTTCTTCCCAGCTGACTTAGCAGGTTTGGATCAGACACAGGGCTCATGTTTTTATTCCTTTTTATTCCCTCTTCCCACAGTGTGCCTTGCTGCATGAATCACTAGCCCCACAGGAACTTCGGAGAGGCAGAGAAATGAATCATTCCTCAATCTCCAAACATTTGTGATACAGACAAGAGCTGTTAATTTCTGCTCTTTTGCATTTAGTATGATATTCAGCCTGGAAGAGTGGGGGGGGGGTTGAAGAGGAACTAGACCAAAAAAAGGCCATCATGTTGAGATCTGTTCTCAAGATATTCAGAGGAGCATTAGATTTAGTACCAAATACTGGGTTGCTTCTCATCTTATTTCCTGCAGAGCTATGTTAATGTAGTGGATTCAGTGGAGTTAAGTCCCTTTAGGTGCCTGCACAGGACCTGCAGGTGACAAATGCACACACATACATAGCTGTGTGCATGAATGTGTTTGAGTTAGAAATCAGCTTCTTAAAGCCTTCCCATGTGGAAATAGTTACTAGCTTAGTCTGATCTGTTTGATCTAACATCAAAAAGCAATCTTGATGTATCCTAACAAAAGCAGACTAAAGCTCAGTACCCCAGGAGCAGGACTGTCTGTCTTCTTTTTCATTGAAAGGATAGTGGGCTGGCTCTCTGCACTTCTTGCAGCCCAGAGGCAAGGAGCAGAGGCTGCCCCCTCCTCACTCCAGCCTCCCTTCAGGGAGCTATAGAGAGCAATGAGGTCTCCTCTCAGCCTCCTCTTCTCCATCCTGACCACCCCCAGCTCCCTCAGCCTCTCCTCATAGCCCAGGTACTCCAGGCTCTTCTCCATCCTCATTGCCCTTCTCTGGACACACTCCAGCACCTCAGTATCCTTCTTGTAGGGAGGGTCCCAGAACTGAACACAGTCCTTGAGGTGTGGCCTCCTCAGTGCTGACTCTCAGAAAGTTTAAGAAAATCTGTGCAGATTACTCTTGGCACCTTTGATTGCTAAATGAGCTTCCTCATCTGTTCCTAACTGGCCACTCCTCTGAACTGCTTGAGTGCCCAGGAAAAAGAGCAGAATCTCACACCTCTGTGCAGAGCTCCCTCGCTGCAGAAGATGACATTTGAAGCACTTAGCAATAATAGCAACCTATCTTATCTGTGTATATGTTGAAGACTTGAAATTCTGGGAAAGTGGGGCAATCAAGTGAGTATGATGGCAATTGTCATTGCTGAAGTGCCTGTTTCCAACCACACTCTTCTCTCTCTGTTTTACAGTGCTATTTTTTCACAATTGAGTTTGGCCTTTGCAAGCAGGAAGGACAGCTCCGTGCTTATGGGGCAGGACTTCTCTCATCCATTGGGGAGTTAAAGGTAGGTGCCTTTAAGGCAGAATCAACTCTCTCTTCATCTTAACAGAAGTCATCTTAACCAAGCTGTGTGGTGCAGCTGACAGCCTGGAGGGAAGGGATCCATCCAGAGGGACCTGCACAGGCTGCAGAGCTGGGCACAAGCCAACCTCATGAGGTTGAACAAAACCAAGCACAGGGTCCTGCAGCTGGGTCAGGGCAATCCCAAACACCAATACAGGCTGGGCAGTGACTGACTTGAGAGCAGCCCTGAAGAGAAGGACTTGGGGGTGCTGGGGGATGAGAAGCTCAACATGAGCCAGCAGTGAGCACTTGCAGCCCAGAGAGCCAAGCAGAGCCTGGGCTGCAGCAGGAGAAGTGNGATTGAGATTAAACCTTAGGAAGAAGTTGTTCCCCATGAGGGTGGTGAGAGACTGGCACAGGTTGCCCAGGGAGGTGGTGGAAGCCTTTCTTGTGAAAGAAGGGTTATAGGTTGTAACACATAAGGGAGCTTTGGGCTCTGAAAGCTTTTTTAGAAGCAAAGTGTGTGTTTTTAATACAAGAGGAAAAAAAAAAAGTGTTGCAGTCTGTCAGAATTGTGTTGTAGGTTGCCCACTGCATTTCAGTGGATTTGTTACTGGATTAATCGTGTTTAAAAGTTAGGAATGCATAAAGCTGGTGCTGAGCTGGAAGTGCATGCATGTGTGACAGCAGCCAGAGCCCTGTTCTTACAGAGGTGAAGGTGTTCAGCCTTGCAGGCTGTGAGTGCTTGTAGTGGATCACTTATTGCTTCTTTTTGTGCCTGGAAAACGTAGGCAACAAGCAAATGGTGTTTTGTCACAAAGGCAGCACTTTGGGACACAATGCATCTCTCTGTTGGCAAGATGGGAGGGAAGTGGAAGGAGAGGAAGAGTACTGTGTTCTGGGACCCCCTTTTCAGGTAAAGATTTGGCTTTAGAAAGCGTGGAGAGGATAGCCCCTTCTGGGCTGGCTTGCAGTGAAGCTGGCAGGTTAATAGGAGTATCTCAGTCTCTTTTTGCTGCTTGTTCCACCTGTAACTGAGAGTGCTGCTGCTGAAGCTCATTAGTCACCCTCCAAGCTCGAGATTGCTGCACACCTATGAGCAAGAAATCAGCAAGGGAATCAAGAGACCTGCCTGGATGACCAAGGAGCAGCTTCTGGAAAAGCTCAAGTCATAGAATCATAGAATAGTTTGGGTTGGAAGGGACCTCCAAAGGCCATCTAGTCCAAACCCCCTGCAGTCAGCAGGGACATCCTCCATGAGATCAGGTTGCTCAGAGACTTGTTGAGCATGACCTTGGATATCTCCAAGGATGGGTCTTAACTACCTCCCTGGGCAACCTATTCCAGTGTTCCACCACTACCATGCTAAAGAAGTTGCTCCTAATATCCAATCTCAATCTGCTCTTCTCTAGTTTGAAGCCATTGTCCCTTGTCCTGTCCCTGCAGGCCTCTGTGAACAGTTTCTCTCCATCCTTCTTGTAGCCCCCTTCAGGTCCTGACAGGCTGCTTTTAGGTCTTCTTGGAGCCTCCTCCTCTTCTCCATGCTGAACACCCCCAGCTCCCTCAGCTTATCTTTGTAGCAGAGGTGTTCCAGCCCCCTGACCATCTTTGTGGCCCTGTGGGAAAAGGAACTGGCCATTTGGGAGGAATATAGGAATGTTGCCAGAGTGTGTAGCTGTGCTGCAAGGAAAGCTGAGTAAAACTGAGGCCCTCTTGGAACCAAGTCTCTCAAAGGATGTTAAAAAAATAACAAGAAAGGCTTCTTCAAGTACATCAGCAGGAAAAGGAACACCAGGCACAATGGGGACCTTCTGCTGAGTGGGTGAGTTACTGAATCAGAGAAGGCAGAGTTACTGAATGCCTTCTTTGCTTCAGTCTTTACTGCTGAGGCCAGCACTCAGTCCCTGGAGACAAGAGAGGAGGTCTGGAGAAAGGAATTGACTCCCTCAGTCAAGGAGAGCTGGGTCAGAGGACACCTAGACAAGCTGGACATCCACAAATCCATGGGCCTTGCTGGGATGCACCCCTGATGCAAAGCTGGTTAAATGCAAGGAGAGGAAGGTGTCTCACTCATGTTCCTCTGGCCAGCCACATGCAGTGCTGAGACCCAGACTCTGTGCAGGGTCCTGTAGAGAATCAGCCCTTTTGTTTTAAACTAACAGCTGTTGTCATCAGACAATGACCCTGAAAATGCCTATCACATCATTTGCAAAATCTGAGGACATAAAAGCAAGGCAGTGGATAGTCAGGAACATAATCTTCTGCCATCAGTGCCATAAACACATCACTCTTGTCAGGTGTGCAGCTTTGGTTACCACACATTTAGGATCCCAGAGCTGTTCTTCACCCTGTTATAATCTCAGGGTGTAAATGCAAAGAACAATCCTTTTGAAAAGTAACATCAAAAAATCGTTTAATGTGCACATGAGTGTGCTTCACTGCTTGTGGTGAGCCCACAGCTGCAACCCTGTGTCCAGTGTGGGGCTCCCCAGTGCAAGAGAGACAGAGACCTGCTGGAGAGAGTCCAAGGGAGAGCCANGTTCTGTGATATGTGACTTGAAAGGTGTGCCCACATCTATCATCATCCTGCTATAAATCAATAGCAGAATGCATTTCTCTATTACACTACCTATTTATTTCACAGCTGTGAAACCAAAAGGGACTGGTAGATCATCTGGTTTGACCTCTTGTATATCATAAGCTATTGAGTTTCACCAGATCTGCCATCTACCAAGCACTGGGACTTAAGTTAGACATTTCAGTTACAGACAGACTAAGTCCTGAGTGCTGCAGGCACAGAAGAGCACAGCACCATGAACAGACATTGCCTCCATGAAGGAGCTGGTAAGGTGAAAACTGTCTGGAAGGCTTTGTGTGGACTGTGTTCCAGGGTGGGAAAGAAGGTAACAGTTAAGGAAAAAAAATGCAAAAGGCTCCTACTAAAGTTTTCTGCCAATTTGAACATTGGAGAAGCTCTTTCCAGACCAGAAAGCTGGCAGTAAGTGTATTTCTTGTCAGCATGATGTATCAGCTAGGTGCTTAGGAAGGAGGATGTCTGGTGCTGGAGCCAGGGCAGAGGAGGGCAAGGAAGCTGGGAAGGGCCTGGAGAAGAAATCTGATGAAGAGAGACTGAAGGAGCTGGGGATGGTTAGTGTGAAAGAGAGGAGGCTGAGGGGAGACCTCCTGGCTCTCTGCAACTCCCTGAAAGGAGGTTGTGGAGAGGTTGGTGCTGGTCTCTTCTCCCAGGTCATTAGTGACAGAAGAAGAGGGAATGGCCTCAAGCTGCCACTGGGGAGGTTTAGACTGGACAGTAGGAAACATTTTTGAGGGCAGGATTGGTCAGGGACTGGAATGTGGTGGTCAGGGAGGTGGTGGAGTGCCCAAGCCTGGCTGTGTTTGAAGGTGGTTTGGCTGTGGTGCTTGGGGCTGTGGTTTAGGGGTGAGCCTTG
>VXBD01002238.1:139595-180750 GCA_013399975.1 Indicator maculatus
CAGGGAGGTGGTGGAGTGCCCAAGCCTGGCTGTGTTTGAAGGTGGTTTGGCTGTGGTGCTTGGGGCTGTGGTTTAGGGATGAGCCTTGTAGGGCAGGGTTGTGGGTTGGCCTTGGTGCTCCTGAGGGGCTTTCCCAACCTGAATGTTTCTGTGGTTCTGTGGGTGCTCATGACTTTGGTGCACAGCCTTGCATCAAGCCATTGCCAGTTTCTGATGTCTCCTGGGAAAGCAACCCTCCCTACCTCCATCCACTCTTATCTTCTAGCACCTCTTGGGAGAGGAGCTATCTTCCTTCACCTAAAGGTGTGTGAAAGAGAATGCTGATATCACAGGCTGTGATGTATCAGTCATGCTATCAGTGCCCTGGTTGTAACCAAACTGGCAACAACTGCTCTGAAAAGCAGGACAGCAATACTGCCTGTTTCTGTGCTGAGTGGGATCAATATCTGTCATGCTTTGACATGGGTGCCTTTAAGAACCATATTGTTGAGGTCCTTCATGAGGTCCAGAGTGTCCAGGACTGGTCAGGAAATGGTTTTTTATTTAATGGTTTGTTATTTCATTCCCAGAATGCCTGCATCTGGCCTATCTAAGGGGACAGCACAAGCCCTTCCTTCCCCTTCTTCCTTTCTCCCCTCCCTCCTCTCATCCAACACAGGCTCCCTGATCTCCTGTTTGGTATGGGGGAGGGGTTTTGGCTTTAAGCAGCCTGCTGGTGACCTAGGCAAAGTTAATTTTAAGCTGCATCATTTTGGGCCTGGTGTGTGTGTGTGGGGCACTAGCAGGGAGGTTATGGGGAGGACATTTGAGCCTGGCATTTTGGCCTGGTTGTAGGGAGGTTTGTAAAAACTTTGGCTTAATGGGCTTCTGTGTCAAGCCCAGACTATGCATTTTATGTGGTTTATATCCTTTTGCACTGTAGCCTGTAGCTAGTGGACAGCACTTCAACTAGACTTCCAATCATGATCTGTATTTCTACCCAATCTGTGTGGAGTACTGGAGCGTGTCCAGAGAAGGGCAACGAAGCTTGTGAAGGGTCTGGAGCACAGCCCTGTGAGGAGAGGCTGAGGGAGCTGGGGGTGTTTAGCCTGGAGAAGAGGAGGCTCAGGGCAGACCTCATTGCTGTCTACAACTACCTGAAGGGAGGTTGTAGCCAGCTGGGGGTTGGGCTCTTCTGCCAGGCAGCCAGCACCAGAACAAGAGGACACAGTCTCAAGCTGTGCCAGGGGAGGTATAGGCTGGAGATTAGGAGGAAGTTCTTCACAGAGAGAGATTGGCCATGGGAATGTGCTGCCCAGGGAGGTGGTAGAGTCACCATCCCTGGAGGTGTTCAAGGGAAGCCTGGATGAAGCACTTGGTGCCATGGTCTGGTTGATTGCTTAGGGCTGGGTGACAGGTTGGACTGGAGGATCTTAGAGCTCTCTTCCAACCTGGTTGATTCTATGATTCTGTGAGTTTTCCTTAGGTACTTTAAGAGGAGGTAAAGAGACTCTCTTGTTCCTTCATCTGAGACACACGAGACTCAGACTTGCATGGCTATGAAGCCTGACCCTCACGCTGCTGGTAGGAGTCAGAGGGAAGGAGTCCTTCTAGAAATAACTAATGGCTTTCTTAAAAAAGGGTGGTTATGGGCTCTCAGAGTTCTTTCTGTGAAGAAGTTCAAATACTTCCCTTGTCACTAGGAAGAAGCTTTGCCATCAGAAAGGCAGATCTGGCTTCCGTGTTGATTTTTGCTGCCTTGACTTTACAGGCATTTGATATTAATATGCTTTTGTCAGCAGAAAGAAAAGGCCTCCCTCCAGCTGCCCTCCCTGTCAGTTGACTTTTCAAGGCAGGAAACAGTGTCCAGTTTTATTGTATAACGCTTTATAGAGATTTCTACCAATAACAGGGTCACACTGTTCCCAGAGCAGAAGTGGCCAGCAGCACTGGGGCCTTCCAGGTGAGCCAAAGGCTTGCTCAGCCATGCCTCCTTCTGTACTGCACTGCTCCACTCTGTGAATCTGGTCAGCAGCTTCAGTAACTAAGAAATATAAAAGCTAGAGGAACATGGGCACCAGCCTATCAATATAGAATAATTGTCAGGGTTGGGAGGGACCTCAAGGCTCAGCCAGTTCCAACCCCCTGCCATGGGCAGGGACACCTCACACTACAGCAGGTTGCTCACAGCCACATCCAGCCTGACTGCAAAAACCTCCAGGGATGAGGCTTCCACCACCTCCCTGGGCAACCTGTGCCAGTGTCTCACCACCCTCATGGGGAAGAACTTCTTCCTAACATCCAATCTGGATCTCTCCATTTCTAGTTTTGCTCCATTCCCCCCAGTCCTATCATTCCCTGACACCCTAAAAATCATAGAGTCATAGAATCAACCAGGTTGGAAGAGAGCTCCAAGATCCTCCAGTCCAACCTATCACCCAGCCCTATCCAATCAACCAGACCATGGCACCAAGTGCCTCATCCAGGCTTTTCTTAAACACCTCTGGGGATGGTGACTCCACCACTTCCCTGGGCAGCACATTCCCATGGCCAGTCTCTCTTGCTGGGAAGAACTTCCTCCTAATATCCAGCCTATGTCCCTCACCAGGATTTCCTTCAAGGTTTTTTTTCTTCCCACTCAATATTTAGACTTCAGATTTTGCATACTGAAAAAGGCAACTGCTGATGTGCATGCTATGAGAGCATCAAGGAAAAAAATATAATTTGGAAAGCACAACAAAATAAGGAGAAAGAGAAGATTAAAAATGAAGCCTGGGGGGGAAAGGAATAATACAGTAAGTAGTTATAAAATGTTCTGCCTAATATAGCCAGGTTAACTCTAGCTAACTCTATTACACAGGATATATTTGAGGCATTGAGATAAGGCAGACATAATGTACAGTTCAATTATTCAAACTGTTTGTAAAAGGCAGTCCAAATATCTTTGGAAGCTTGAATCCATTTACTTCCTATGATGCTCCCTTGAACTCGTTCATTAAAGGAGCCTTGCATCAGCTTCAGCTGGCTGCAGCAGCTCTGCTATGAGGACAGACTGAGGGAGCTGGGGGTGTTCAGCCTGGAGAAGAGGAGGCTCCAGGGAGACCTAATAGCAGCCTGCCAGGACCTGAAGGGGGCTGCAAGAAGGCTGGAGAGAGACTGTTTGCAAAGGGCTGCAGGGACAGGACAAGGGGCAATGGCTTCAAACTAGAGAAGAGCAGATTTAGATTGGATGTGAGGAACAAGTTCTTTAGCATGATAGTGGTGGAACACTGGAACAGGTTGTCCAGGGAGGTGGTTGAGGCTCCTTCCCTGGAGATATTCAAGGTGAGGCTTGACAAGGCCCTGGGCAGTCTGATCTAGCTGGGGATGTCCCTGTTGACTGCAGGGGGGTTGGACTGGATGAGCTTTGGAGGTCCCTTTCAGCTCAGACCATTCCATGATTCTATAGGGCATGGGGCAATGGATGTCAACTCCAGCAGAGGGGGAACTTCTTCCCTGTAAGGGTGACAGAGCACTGGAACAGGCTGCCCAGAGAGGTTGTGGAGTCTCCTTCTCTGGAGCCTTTCCAGCCCTGTCTGGATGTGTTCCTGTGTGCCCTGTGCTGGATTCTCTGGTCCTGCTGTGGCAGGGGGGTTGGACTGGAAGATCTCCAGAGGTTCCTTCCAACCCCTAACATCCTGTGATCTTTAAGGCCTGTGTTGTAGAGGGTCTTCCATCCCCATACAGGTGCATCAGACATCCTAGGCTCTAGAGGTACCTGTGGTGAGATACCTCAGTTGCTCTCTTCTCAGACAGACTATTTCTAGGGTCTGTTTTCAAACTGAAGTGATGACTGGCTAGAAACAGAATACCTTGTGAGGAGGAAAATACACATGTACCAAAGAAAGCTAATTCCCTGCTATTGAAGATTCCATGCATTAATTTTTCATGTACTTATTTTTGGGGAGAGAGGAGGTGGGACGAAGAGGTTCTCCTTCCAGTTTTATGTCCTTCTATTTGGAGACTGCAGGTTGAGAGCTAGTGTGGTATTTTCAGAGCCTTTCACAGGGGTTTGGGAATTAGAATAAGCAAGAGTTTGGATAAAAGGTATGGTGAATACCTTAAGGCTAATCTCTTACACTGCTATAAAGGATGTCCAGGCAGAAAGTAAGTGAAGAAATGAGGAGCACCTTTGGACCTCAGGGATCTGCTCTCTCTGTGCCATTTCTTTATGCTTTTCATGCACATCTGCACTGGGGATAGATGTTAGGGCACTAAAGAAGGTTGCATGTTGACCTAAATATCCTCTCCTTCCTTCCCTTGTCCCTTTGTAGAGAGCACTGAGAATGAATATATGTGTGTCCTAGGGAGGCTAGATCCAAAAGCTAAGGCAAGTATTCTAGTGGAAAGGGGAGCTGGAGAAAGATCCTGTTGGAAAATGTCTAGATACCTGATTTTCAGTTTTGAAACCTCCATGTCCATTCTAGTGGCTTCTACCAGTCATACAAAGAGAAAGGCTAAAGGCAAACTCCTCTCTGGGTAGCCTCAGCTGTCCAATGTCTGTTTGGTGTCTGGAGTTTATGTTTGTGGAATGTTACTGCTCAGGTCATGCAGTAGGTAATGCATTTCATCAGCACACACTAAATGAGCACCACTGCAGGGGTTTGGTGGCACATGGTTCCCATCTCAAGCTCACTGTCAGGAAAGCAGGGCATGCCCTTGGCCTGGAAATGGAAAGCACAGTTGTATGAGTGGTTGGGTCAGGCTCAATCACCCACCAGGACAATGCTCAGTCCTGCCAGTATCACAGAATGTTAGAGGTTGGAGGGGATCTCCAGAGGTCAGCCAGTCCAACCCCCCTGCCAGAGCAGCAGCACCCAGGGGAGTCCACACAGGAATGCATCCAGGGGTTGGAAAGTCTCCAGAGAAGGAGACTCCACAACCTCTCTGGCAGCCTGCTCCAGGGCTCTGTCACCTTCACTGGAAAGAAGTTTCTCCTCATGTGGAGCTGAAACCTTCTCTGTTCAAGTTTGTCTCCATTGCTCCTTGGCTTATTGCTGTGCACCACCCAAAAGAGCCTGGCCCCCTCCACTTGACCTCCAGCCCTCAGCTCTTGAGAGACATTGATCAGATCCCTCTCAGCCTTCTCTTCTCCACACTAAACAGCCCCAGGGCTCTCAGGCTCTCTTCCCAGGGAGATGCTCAAGTCCCCTAAGCATCCTCCTGGCTCTCCCTTGGAGTCTCTCCAGCAGGTCTCTGTCTCTCTTGCACTGGGGAGCCCCAAACTGGACACAGGATTGCAGCTGTGGTCTCAGCAGGGCAGAGGTAGTACATATTTTGGGTAGTACATATCTGTAGTTGTATTGCTAAGTATTTTTTGGGGAAAAATACTCTCATAAAGAGAGCTTTTTATCAAATTATTTATTCTGCTCAAAGTGAGAAACTACTCTCTGTAGAGCAAGAGAGGCTCCCAAGTAATGGGAAGCACACAGCCCAGTGATACAAGAGGAGTTGTGTGGCTGCACAGCAGTATCAAAGTAGCATTTACCAGATCCCGTGGTGTGTTTTGCAGCATGCTCTCTCTGACAAGGCCAACGTGAAAGCATTTGATCCAAAGACAACCTGCTTGCAAGAATGCCTTATCACCACTTTCCAGGAAGCTTACTTTGTTTCAGAGAGTTTTGAAGAAGCCAAAGAAAAGATGAGGTAAACTATTTCCCTCGACTCAAAGAAAAACTAATCTCCTTCTCCTTTCTTTAGCAAGTGAAAAAGAGGTGTTAATGTGCTTTTTTGCTTTTTTCAGGGACTTTGCCAAGTCCATCAACCGTCCCTTCTCAGTGTATTTCAATCCCTACACGCAGAGCATTGAGATCCTGAAGGACACCAGGAGCATAGAGAACGTGGTGCAGGACCTGCGCAGCGACCTGAACACCGTCTGCGACGCTTTGAGCAAGATGAACAGATACTTAGGCATCTGAGGCACCGGGCTCTGCTCTCAGCTGCTTTTTCTGTAGCCAGCCTAGCAACATCTCCTGATGTGGCTAACTTCTCACACTCATCAGCTTTCCCCCTGACAGCTTGGGCCGTGGCTTGCATCCTTGTGTAGCTGTTGTCTGATTGTGATGTGCAGGCAAACCAAGGCCGTGCTAATTGGTAAGCTCGACATGAAACCTGGCAGAGTGTCCTCAGCAGCTCCCCAGCACACACTCCTGGGCAAGCACACCATTAAAAACTACCCTGCCAATGCCCTTCTTTCCATCAGATGATTCACTTCAGTGTCTAAGAAGTGGTGTTGCTGATTTCATCAAGTCTGAGTTTATTTCTTTGTAATTCCTTTTCTCCCATAAGGATCCAGAAAAAAAATTTAATCTTTGCAGCATTTTCATTTTCTTTGTCAGAGAATCTGTATTTCTGTCCATGGTTTTGCCCATATCTCTGTAACACAGCTGAGTGTCTCTTGTGACTGAACAGCACAATTTCTGCACCAGGGCTGAGATCAGGAGGGCTATGGATCAGTGCTAAAAGATCTGTGGAGATAGCAGAGTATGAGGACTCACAGCTGACAAACACTCAACGTGGCTGAGTAATTGGAATACAATAAAAGAACAATCCTCTGTAACTCATGTAGAAAGGTACTTCCAATCCATGCACCTGATACCTGTGACAGTCCTGAGCACATGTCCTCTGCAAGGGCTGTGGAAGTGTTGGTGTCAGTTCCAGGTGGGTAGATGTGAGCAGAAAGCCCTTCTACATCATTGTGTGCTTCTGGGCAGCTGAAGAGGAGCCAGCACTGTGCCCAGATAGCCAAAGGCATCCTGGCTGGGATCAGCAATGCTGTGTCCAGCAGGAGCAGGGAGGGGATTGTCCCCTGGGACTCAGCTCTGCTCAGCCCACACCTGGAGTGTTGTGTCCAGTTTGGGGCACCTCAATCCAAGAGAGATGTGGAGGTGCTGGAGCCAGGGCAGAGGAGGGCAAGGAAGCTGGGAAGGGCCTGGAGAATAAATGTGATGAAGAGAGACTGAAGGAGCTGGGGCTGGTTAGTGTGAAAGAGAGGAGGCTGAGGGGAGACCTCCTGGCTCTCTACAACTCCCTGAAAGGAGGTTGTGGAGAGGTTGGTGCTGGTCTCTTCTCCCAGGTCATTAGTGATAAAAGAAGAGGGAATGACCTCAAGCTGCCACTGAGTAGGTTTAGACTGGACAATAGGAAACATTTTTTGAGGACAGGAGTGGTGAGGGACTGGAATGTGGTGGTCAGGGAGGTGGTGGAGTGCCCAAGGCTGGCTGTGTTTGAAGGTGGTTTGGCTGTGGTGCTTGGGGCTGTGGTTTAGGGGTGAGCCTTGTAGAGTAGGGTTCTGGGTTGGCCTTGGTGCTCCTGAGGGGCTTTTCCAACCTGAATCTTTCTGTGATTCTGCATTCCCTTGTCTGTTGGACATCTCTTGCATTTCATGCAGGGTTTGCCTTTCTTTATTATGCCACATCCATGACTGGAGCATTATCAGCACAGGTAGGAGGGGGAATATGAAATTTGTTTGTTTAATTACAGCCAAGCTGATTAGCAGTTAGTAGATTACTTGTGGGGTGATTAAATTGTAGAGATACCCAAGCTGCCTAGCTTGTACCAGGTGGATGCAAGTAATGCCTGAGCTAATAAACTCTAAGTTAGCAAACTCTGACAGAAGGAACAAACAGTCTGAGCAGCACAGTGCAGAAATATTTGAGCCAGCTCTTATCTGGAAGCAATAATTGCACACATCTTGCTTTTATCTGGGTTATTCTGTTTTCCTATTAGCTAAAGTATCACAGTCTCACAGTACATTAGAGGTTGGAAGGGACCTCCAGAGATGATCCAGTCCAACCTCCTGCCAAGCAGGATCACTCAGAGGAGTCCACGCAGGAATGCATCCAGGTGGGGTTGGAAAGTCTCCAGAGAAGGAGACTCCACAACCTCTCTGGGCAGCCTGCTCCAGGGCTCTGTCACCCTCACTCTAAAGAAGTTTCTCCTCATGTTGAGCTGAAACCTTCTCTGTTCAAGTTTGTCTCCATTGTTCCTTGGCTTATTGCTGTGCACCACCCAAAAGAGCCTGGCCCCCTCCACTTGACCCCCAGCCCTCAGCTCTTGAGAGACATTGATCAGATCCCTCTCAGCCTTCTCTTCTCCACACTAAACAGCCCCAGGGCTCTCAGGCTCTCTTCCCAGGGGAGATGCTCAAGTCCCCTAAGCATCCTCCTGGCTCTCCCTTGGTGAGGTAGTGGAGATCTACCTGCATTGTATGGAAACCAGATGCCTTTGGCAGGTCATGGCAGGGGGGATGAAAGTGCCATCACTTGTTTATGGGTATGGAAATCAGGTATCTGCTGAAGCTTCTCTTCCCACTGGAAGACTCATGTGGATACTCTTAAATGTTGCTGGCAATTTCAGGATGAAAAAAAGCAGCACTTGATAGCACCAATGCAGCCTTAAATGTGTTCAAACTTGAACAGAGAAGATTTCACCTCCAACATGAGGAGAAACTTCTTTACAGTGAGGGTGACAGAGCCCTGGAACAGGCTGCCCAGGGGTTTGGAGTCTCCTTCTCTGGAAACTTTCAACCCCCAGCCAACTGCATTCCTGTGTGGAGTCCCCTGGGTGATGCTGCTCTGGCAGCGGGGTTGGACCTGATGATCTCTTGAGGTCCCTTCCAAGCTCTGATATGCTGTGAGACTGTGAACAGGCAATCTGTAAGGGTACCTCTCACAGGGAAGTCTGCCTCCTCCTCAAGGATAACTATGAGGTAACAGAAAACCCTCTTTGGTCCCTGTTGCACTCTAATGCTGCTGTTAAGAGGGCATGGAAAAATCCAGTTTTAGGTTGAGCTGTGGCTGCTGTTGGTACCAGTGAAGAGCTGCTGAGTTATCCCAAGGGGCTCAGCATGCCAGAGGAATTTTATAATTTTCTGGTGTTAGTGGTGGTTGCTAGCTAGCAGTTGTCAAAGAAGAATCACTGACAGCTTTGTCATGGAAGTCTCTCCCCCTTTCTTCCCATGGAATCTGATGAACCTCTCATGGTCCTTTCTGGCATTGGCTGAAGCCAAAGGTATGAGACTCAACAAGGCCAAGTGCAGGCTCCTGCACCTTGGCCACATTGAGCCCATGCAGGCTGCAGACTGGGGGTGAGTGTCTAGAGAGCAGCCTGGCACAGAGGGAGCTGGCAGTGCTGGGTGACAACAGCTGAACAGGAGCCAGCAGTGTGCCCAGGGGGCAGGGAAGGCCAAGGGCATCTTGGCTTGGATCAGGAATAGTGTGGCCAGCAGCACCAGGGATGGAATTCTGCCCTGTGCTGGGCACTGGGGAGGCCTCACCTCCAGCACTGTGTGCAGCTCTGGGCACTCACTGCAAGAGAGATCTTGAGGGGCTGGAGCAGGTCCAGAGGAGAGCAATGAGAGTGGGGAAGGGACTGGAGGGAAAGTGATGAGGAGAGGCTGAGGGAGCTGGGGGTGTGCAGCCTGGAGAAGAGGAGACTCAGGGGGGACCTTAGCACTCTCTACAAGTACCTGAAGGGAAGTTGTAGTCAGGTGGGGGTCAGGCTCTGCTCCCAGGCAGCTTGGGACAGGACAAGAGGGCATGGCCTGAAGCTGTGCCAGGGGAGGGTTAGGTTGGATGTTAGGAAGCACTTCCTGCTGGAAAGGGGAATTAGAGCCTGGGATGGACTGCCCAGGGAGGTGGTGGAGTCACTGTCCCTGCAGGTGTTTAAGAAAAGCTTGTATGTGGCACTTGGTGCCATGGTTTAGCTGATGTGCTGGTGTTAGGTCGTAGGCTGGGCTTGATCATCTCAGAGGTCTGTTCCAGCCTCAAGAATTCTGTGATTCTGTGCCAATGGGCTGTACTGGGATTTGCTTTAAGTGGTCTGAGAACAATCCTTGTGCAAGGCCTAGCAGCTCTTAAACATTTCAAGTATTGTTGCTTGCTCAAGCAAAATAACCTCATGATGAGCACCAAGGATCCAAAGCTGACAAAGTCCCTGAGACTTTCACTTCAGACAGAATTAAGGCAAGAAACCTTTAAATACTGACAAGATCTGGATTTATTCTTGGCTCTTCTACAGAGATTAAATGAATAATTCCACAGTAGTAAAACAAGAGAAGCTTGTTTGGGTTTGTGCTGTTAGCAAGTAAATCTCATCATGGATTAGGGAGAAACCCTTGAAATCCAATAGCCATTTTAGGACTAATGATGGCAGGGGAACTGTCTACAATGAAGATACAATGTCAGTGGAACAGAACATTGTCAAAGGATAATGGGCTCCTGCTGCTAGATGGATGCTTAATTCAATGATTTTATTTCTATTATACAACATGATTAAAAATAAATTAAATATAATGGGCTAAGGAATAGTAGTGATTGAGAGAGAGAATTGCTCACTGCTCTTCCACAGCAAAGCTGCTTTCTCACAGGCTGCAGGGCCAACTGGCTTTGAGCTTCAGCCAGTCAGGAGCCAGGGCTGGGAAGGGAGGCTTTAAAAAGTGCACTCCTGCACTTTTATGAATCAAATACTTCCAGCTTAGCTTAGCTGCAGTTCTCTTGCATTTTGTAATCAGCAAATTAAGCTCAGGCGTGCAGCAGTCTCCTTGGCTGAGAGGCTGGTTTAGGGATAATGAGGGAATTATTGGCACTTATCAAGTGAGCCCAACATCTCCTTCCAAATAGGCCACATTTATCCAAGGTGCTTCTTTAGCTTTAGTGAGCTGGGCTCTGGAAATTGGACTTCTGGCTTAGGCTCATTTATTTCCTGTGTAATTCTGAGCTGATGCTTTATGAGTCTGAGATATATGCACTTGCTTTGCCTGCACAGAGGGAATGGGCCCGAGCTTAATGCATGCAGAGGATTGCAGTGTTTACTACCACACAAAGTCTGAAATGAAAAACAACACTGAGACACTGCAGCAAATACAAATACCAAGTTTTATTTGCCAGCCCAGACATGGTGCATGCATTTCATTTCATTTTTTTTCCAGGAGAGAGGATGGAGTGGAGAAGGTGTTTACATACTGTGTTTTCCCTCTCTTTCTTCAGATCTGTTGAGAAGCCAGTTCTAAGTTTAGCCTTTTGGTACACTTTCACAAAATAGGGAGTCTTGTCCTTTCTTCTTGTGATGATATCTTGGTGGGATGGAGAAATTTCCAGAAGTTTCCTGCTGTAGTATACATTTGCTGATAGGCTGTAATGGACTGCAGAAGAAAGTTTTGCATCTTTGAGAGCACAGCCTTGCTAAAGCTGCTGCAGGGTTTCACCTGTAGGCTGCTGGTACAAATCCAGCCCAGTCAGCAGTTCCTGAAAGCTATCACCAACCAGCAGTAGTCTGGCCTCTGTGTGATGAACTGGGAAGCTGGGATTGCTTGGTTTGGAGTAGAGGAGATAGAGGGGAGATGTGATAACACATAGAAATAGCTGCCAAATGGAAGGAACAAACTCTTCTCCAGCCTTAAGAAATAAGGGACTTAAATTGTAGGAGAGGAGCATTCAGTTGTGTCAGAGTGAAGCATATAGGGCACAGATTGCCTAGGGAGCAGCAGAGCCTCCATCACTCTTGAAGAGAACAGATTAGGCTGCTGTGTCTCAGGAGTGATACCAGCACAGCTGGTCCCATCTTGAGATCAAGGGAGAGGCTATAGCATGTCTTGGAGTCAGCCAGCCTGAGCTAGTGTGAGGTGTCCCTGCCCAAGGCAGAGGAGCTGGAACTAGATGATCCTTGTGGTCCCTTCCAACCTTCACTGATTGATTCTATGATTCTGAGTCCATTGGAACAACTGCCTGGGAAAGGCTTCAGCTGGCTCACAAAAGCAGTAATGGCCAAAAGCCAGCACTGCAGAGCATTTGTACATCACCTGCACCTCTGCCTTCTTCTTTGGTCTTTGAATAACCCCAAGCAGTGGTTCTTCACCTTTCTGCATTCTCTCAGGGAGTGCATGGGCTCCACAGTCTGAGAGTGGCCCCAGGTGCTCTCTGTGCTGTTCTGTTTTCAGTTCCTGGGGCATTTGAGAGAGCTCTGTGTGTGACTTACCTGCTAGGTACAGCACCTCGAGGCCAGGCTGATGGTGAGCAACTGGCATTTGTCCCTCTTGTAAGCAAGGTTTAAAGCTGCTCAGCTTTATCAAGCAAACAGAAATCATGTTCCATCCTGCCTGTGCCTGTGTTTGGGCCATTGGGAAGACTGTGCTTGATTGACAGCCTGGAGAGCCTGCAGCTTTCCCAAGCTCCAGAGTCTGAGTTGTCTCCAAACACACAATAAACTTGTGTCTTGCTGAAATCTGGGCACAGGGCAGCCTGTTCTTCCTGACTCCCCTGGCTTCCAAGGGAAAGAAGTTCACTGGTGTAGTCCAGCAAGATGCTTTAGTTCAGGCTCTTGATGTAGTTGGCCAGGGAATTTTGGGGACAACACCTTCCTGCTCAGCCCAGGGTCACAGTAAGGGCCAGGTAAGGATCCATGTGCTGCCCGGGGGGTGGTGGAGTGCCCAAGGCTGGCTGTGTTTGAAGGTGGTTTGGCTGTGGTGCTTGGGGCTGTGGTTTAGGGGTGAGCATTGTAGAGCAGGGTTGTGGGTTGGCCTTGGTGCTCCTGAGGGGCTTTTCCAACCTGAATGTTTGTGTGATTCTGTGAATGCAATGCTCTTCCATTCAGGAAATGAGCTTTCCATCCCAGCCTGGAAACTTCTGGGTCCAGCAGGACAGTCTATGCCTTTTTGGAACCATGGGAGCTTCCCTTCTGTCTCAGGAGGAGCCATTGTCATATGTCCAGATAATGTGCCAAGGGAGCAGTAATTCTGGTTCTGGTACCTCGGGGATGTACTCTGTGGCTTCAATCATGCCAGCTCTGGGGACGTTTTACAGATTCTTGCCCCTCTCAGAGAAATAGGTCAGCAGTGACAGATTCCTCACCTGGGCTTCAGCTGAGGCACAGAGTTGAGAGAGAGATTCAGCTACACTAGCAAGTATTTATTACTGATGAGTTCCTCTAGCTGGGACTGTAGAGATGTCCTTGGCATCCTGATTAGCAATTTGCTGCAACTTAACTGAGATTAGAGGCTAAATAGTGTCCTCCTCAGTGGAAATACTCCATGAAGCCTGAGTTGTTTTGTTTTCTATCTGGTCCTGCAGCAAAGGTAAGTAAGCACGAAGTGGTTAGTGAAGTGTGTTCAAAAGAATCTACCCTTAGTTGAGAAAGGACCCCCAGCACCTTAGAGGAAGAATTTATTTCTGAATGTTTGCCAGCAGCTGAGATGTGAAGGGGAGACTGAAAATAATTGCTGGCATCTTCCTGGGGTTTGGCCTGGAGTGGAGTACTGGAGTGGAGAAAGTGTGACATTGGTTATTAGTCACCTGATTGAAGATGCAAGCGTAGCACATTATCACCACTGTGTGTCAGAGCTTGGAAGGGACCTCCAGAGATCATCAGGTCCAACCCCCTGCCAGAGCAGCAGCACCCAGGGCAGTCCACACAGGAATGCAGCCAGGTGGGGTTGGAAAGTCTCCAGAGAAGGAGACTCCACTAGCCCCCTGGGCAGCCTGCTCCAGGGCTCTGTCACCCTCACTGTAAAGAAGTTTCTTCTCATGTGGAGCTGAAACCTTCTCTGTTCAAGTTTGAACCCATTGTTCCTTGTCCTATCCCTGTGCACCACCCAAAAGAGCCTGGCCCCCTCCACTTGACCCCCAGCCCTCAGCTACTGAGAGACATTGATCAGATCCCTCTCAGCCTTCTCTTCTCCACACTAAACAGCCCCAGGGCTCTCACTGGGTGATGGATACTCAGGTGGACATTTTTATAATGTAGGCAGAAGTTTCAAAGGAAAAATGATGGAGGAGTAGCTGCTGCTGCTGCACTCCATCTTTGGAGGGAAAGAGTTGAGTTTGCAGAGCAGCAGAAGGTGGATTTCAGTCCTTGCTTAACTGGTGCATGACCTGAAACACAGCCCCAAGACGCCTACATGGCTGGCTGCTGCGGGAGCTTCAGGGTGAGGACAGTTCTGCTAACAGAGCAGCAATAAAACACTCCAGAGCCAAGCAGCTCTGCTTCCTCACAAGGCACACAGGGAGTGATTTGAGACCAGCAGGGCACAAATAAAAGAACTTTTATTTCCTATTAAATCAGCGTTATTTTCGATTTCTCTTGCAAGATGCCTTTTGAAATGTGCCACTATTTCATGTAATCACAGAACCATAGAATTGTCAGGGTTGGAAGGGACCTCAAGGCTCATCCAGTTCCAACCCCCCTGCCATGGGCAGGGACACCTCACACTACAGCAGGTTGCTCACAGCCACATCCAGCCTGGCTGCAAAAACCTCCAGGGATGAGGCTTCCACCACCTCCCTGGGCAACCTGTGCCAGTCTCTCACCACTCTCATGGGGAAGAACTTCTTCCTCACATCCAATCTGAATCTACCCACTTCCAGCTTTGTTCCATTCCCCCAGTCCTATCACTCCCTGACACCCTAAAAAGTCCCTCCCCAGCTTTCTCTGAAGGAGCCCCCTCCAGATCCTGGAAGGCCACAAGAAGGTCTCCTGGGAGCCTTCTCTTCTCCAGACTGCACAACCCCAACTCTCTCAGTCTGTCTCCATTAGAGAGGTGTGAGGACTGTAAAGAGATATGCTGATGATGGGATGGTTGATGTTCTTGGCACTTCCTGCTTCCAGCTTCCCTTGTTGCCACCAAATTCCCTTCCCAGTCTCACTCCTTTACATGAGAGCAGAGTAATGCTGAGGATATGATGCTGTCATTTCCCAGGGCTTGATGACACCTAAGCCACTACCCTCCCTTCACCATCTTCCTGGCAGAGAACTGCTGACCTCAGAGATGTAAATAAGGGCAGTTAATGGTAAGTGGGTTTGAGGTGATGCACACAGTGGGTTTGCCACTCTAGCAGAGTTTGTCTGGAGGATCTGTTTGGTTGAGTTCCCTTTTAGTGCTTATCCCTGACAGATCACTGGAAGGTGAAGATATGAAAAAGCAAGTGTCTCACATCAAGTGGGAGCTGTGGGTTGAGAATCCCAGCTGCTGCAATAACATGTTCCAAGAGGCATTTTAGTGCCAGGGAGTTCAATTAGAAGTAGCTCAAACAAGATTTCATAGTTGCTGAGCTGAAAAGCTGCATTTTAGCTTCAGATCTCAACCCAGCCACTGTTTTCTGAGAGAGCTGGAGCTGTGTGGCAGGCAGGCAGAGCCTGCTCCTGATTTAATTTGCAGGCATCTTTTCAAAGTCTCCTTTGCAACCTTGCATCCAGAATAAAAGTGCTGTGTGCAGGGAAGATGCAGAGGCAACAGGACCTGATCCCTGCTGAGATCTCAGTGCCTCCTCCCAGAGTCAGTCAACACAGCTCATGTGTTGAAGGGGAAGCTCTTGGCCCATGCTCACTGACAGGGGCAGAAGTTAGGAAGCCATCTGAAGCTCAGAGAAGAGCTCCCACTCCTACCAGCTTCTGTGGCCTGAGGTGTCCACTGTTTTCTCATCACACAATCATGGTCCAGGCCAGAAGGGACCTCCAAAGCTCATCCAGCCCAACCTCCCCATAGTCAGTAGGGACATCCCCCACTAGATCAGGTTGCCCAGGGCCTCATTGAGTCTTACCTTGAATATCTCCAGGGATGGAGCCTCAGCCACCTCCCTGGACAACCTCTTCCAGTGTTCCACCACCCTCATAGTGAAGAACTTGTTCCTAACATCCAGTCCAACTCTGCTCTTCTCTAGTTTGAAGCCATTGCCCCTGGTCCTGTCCCTGCAGGCCTTTGCAAACAGTCTCTCTCCAGCCTTCCTGTAGCCCCATTCAGGCACTGGCAGGCTGCTATTAGGTCTCATGGCCCTCCTCTGGACCTGCTCCATCAGCTCCATGTCCTTCCTATAGTGAGGGCTCCAGACCTGCACACAGTACTCCAGGTGAGGTTCTGCAGTTTTAAGTGCCTGGCCCCAAAGAATATCAAGTTTTCTAACTGATTTTTGTATTAAACTCCAGGTACATCTTTTCTATGTAATATTCCATCTTGCCACCCTGCTTGCTATCAGTGTTATACATAAATCTGATCAATGTCTCTCAATAGCTGAGGGCTGGGGGTCAAGTGGAGGGGGCCAGGCTCTTTTGGGTGGTGCACAGCAATAAGCCAAGGAGCAATGGAGACAAACTTGAACAGAGAAGGTTTCAGCTCCACATGAGGAGAAACTTCTTTGNAGCTCCACATGAGGAGAAACTTGTTTGCAGTGAGGGTGACAGAGCCCTGGAGCAGGCTGCCCAGAGAGGTTGTGGAGTCTCCTTCTCTGGAGACTTTCCAACCCCACCTGGATGCATTCCTGTGCAGACTCCCCTGGGTGCTGCTGCTCCTGCAGGGGGGTTGGACTGGATGATCTCTGGAGGTCCCTCCCAATCCCTAATGTACTGTGAGACTGTGATACCAAAATGAAAGTGAGTGCTTCAGTAGTGATGTCTGCCTCTTGACCAAGCAGCTTTCAGAGGATTCTTAGATTCACCTGAAGCCCTGCTTTCAGGTTTAGGTTTTGTGAATTAGTGTGCAATGAGTGGATGTGGCTTGAATCAGTGCAGTTTTGTTTGTTCTCTTTCCACTTGTCTGGCAGGACAGAAACAAGCAAATAAATGTTCCTGTGTCAGTGCTAATGGTGCTGGTTGCCAGTGACTGAGACTAAAGGCCAGTGGAAGCACAGGTGTAGGAGGCTGCTGAAATGATATATGAACCACATCTGGGGGGAAACCCTGCAGAGGAAACCCCAAAAGCTAAGGAGGGTGAGGAGAGAGTCAAAGAGGGGAGCACTGATTCATGAGCTGGTGATGTGTTCTTACAGAGCAGCTCCTCAGGCTTTCTGGGTGACTCTGCAGCAGTACCAGTCCAGGTATGCTGTTATGTGTGCAGGAAAGATAACAAAGAGAGGTTGAAAAGCACCAAAAAGTTTATTTCATAGCTTCCCTTCCAAATATCTTCTCATACCTGGCTTCTGCTTGAAAACCAACCTGCAACAGAGGTTTAACAGCCCCATGCCTGTAGGTACCAGGCACAGAGGACACTCATCCTTTCCAGGCTTTTCTTCCATTGCAGTCATCCCACAGAGACTGCTGGTGGCCATTCTCAGCTGCCCAGAGTGTAGACTCCCTCTTCCCTAAAGCCAGTGATAGGCAATGGTGGATCTGAAGGGCTGCAAGAGCTCTCACTGCTGTGCACACCCAGGGCTGTTTGCACCAGGATGTTGCCATGCAGAGGTGCACAGCCCAGTTCTGACCAGGATGGCAAGTCCAGCTTCTTTCTTTGGGCTGTTTAGTCTGGAGAAGAGAAGGCTGAGAGGGGATCTGATCAATGTCTCTCAAGAGCTGAGGGCTGGGGGTCAAGTGGAGGGGGCCAGGCTCTTTTGGGTGGTGCACAGCAATAAGCCAAGGAACAATGGAGACAAACTTGAACAGAGAAGGTTTCAGCTCCACATGAGGAGAAACTTCTTTGCAGTGAGGGTGACAGAGCCCTGGAGCAGGCTGCCCAGAGAGGTTGTGGAGTCTCCTTCTGTGGAGACTTTCCAACCCCCCCGGATGCATTCCTGTGTGGACTCCCCTGGGTGCTGCTGCTCTGTCAGGGAGGTTGGACTGGATGATCTCTGGAGGTCCCTTCCAACCTCTGCTATTCTGTGGTTGTGTGATTCTGTGAAGCCCTCCAGGATGCTCAGGGCTCTCAGCTGTACCAGTACAACCTTCCCTGTTGCATTTCAGTGGGAGAGTTGCTTTAGATAGTTTGCTTATGAAGTCTGACACCTGGGCACTATTAAAAATGTCAACAGCCACCTCAGGCTTGCAAACAGAAGGAAAAGGCAAGGGGAAGTGTGTGGCACCTGTGGGCAAGTGTGTGGCACCTGTGGGCAAGTGTGGATTAGGCATTGGAATGTGGTGGTCAGGGAGGTGGTGGAGTGCCCAAGCCTGGCTGTGTTTGAAGGTGGTTTGGCTGTGGTGATTGGGGCTGTGGTTTAGGGGTGAGCCTTGCAGAGTAGGGTTGTGGGTTGGCCTTGATGATCCTGAGGGGCTTTTCCCATCTGACTGTTTGTGTGGTTCTGTGATTTTCTCATCCCAACATCAGCACAAAATCTGGCATACAAATAGATCTGGCGCTCAGGTGAATTCAGTTGTGATATGGCATCACTCAAAAAGCTGAGGAGAATCAGGGGTGGGCTGTTTGCAGCTGGATAGGCACAGGGGCCTCTATTTAACTAATTCTCTCTTCTTTCCTGCCATTACCTTTTTTCCAAAGGAGAGGAGGAGGGCTGCATTCAGGTATGCTCTGTAAAAGCTGCTGCCATTTCACCAAGCAGTAGCTTGGGAATGCAAACATGGTTAGGGAGAGTGAATGAAATCTCAGATGTAATGCCTGTGGTTTGCAGAAGGGAAAGGGGAAGTGCAAAGTGAATGTGGGAAATTGCAGCATTATGCCTTGTGAGAGCAATTCTTCCCCTGCCTGCAGCTAATGGCCTGAGCAGAGAGTGAGTGATTTGTTTCCTACAGTGATTCACCAACTCTCTGACAGGGGTTCCAGCTCTGGGCTCAGTTTCAGAGTCAGTTGCCTGTTTACCAGTGAAATACTGCAATTATCTGTCTGCCTCTTACATTTTATAAACAGGCAAGGCCCTGGAATGGGGAAAGCAAAAAAAACCCACAAGTGTGTAAATCCTGGTTGTTCAAGGCTGGAGGGAAGGGAAATGAAGCAAGTGTTATCTTTCCTCTAAAAATGAAGTTAAATGCTCTGGGAAAACAGATCCAAGAGAAAAACACCAAAGGCACTCAGGTTTCAGTTTCTGTTTGACGTTTTCCCCAACCAGCTTTGTGAAAGGAACTCACAAGATGCTTCAGAGTTGTGGTTCTTCAGTCTGGAAAGGAGAAGGCTCTGAGGAGACCTTCTTGTGGCCTTCCAGCATCTGAAGGGGGCTACAAGAAAGCTGGGGAGGGACTTTTGAGGGTGTCAGGGAGTGATAGGACTGGGGGGGAATGGAGCAAAACTAGAAATGGGGAAATTCAGATTGGGTGTTAGGAAGAAGTTCTTCCCCATGAGGGTGGTGAGACACTGGCACAGGTTGCCCAGGGAGGTGGTGGAAGCCTCATTCCTGGAGGTGTTTAAGGCCAGGCTGGATGTGGCTGTGAGCAACCTGCTGTAGTGTGAGGTGTCCCTGGCCATGGCAGGGGGGTGGAACTGGGTGATCCTTGAGGTCCCTTCCAACCCTGACAATTCTGTGATTCATGTTTGAGTGCCCTTGACCAGTTGTGGACAGTAAAGTAGGCAGGACTGCTACAGCTGAATTGGCCACATAAAGCTTGGGGGAAAGCAGGATGCTTCTCCCAGAGGCATTTGGTTAATGTGCTCAGCTGCTTTCCAGGACAGAGTGACATTTTTCAGCTCCTAACCTCAGTTTTATTGAGAGAAGAAATCACTTGGACTGGAAGGAGTTTGTAGCCTGGAAATGTTTGTGAACATAGTTCTTGCTCAGGGGATCAGAGTGTTAGAACAAGGGAAAAATCTAGGAACAGCCTTCCAGAAGACGGTAGTTAACCACTGCTTACCATTGCTTCTGTGTGATATGCCAGTGCTTATCAGGGCTGTTTGGAAGGAGATTATGCATAAAATATATTTGGAAAGGGCAATTCATGTCCTAAAGTAGAACTTCAGCAGAGCTTTCAAAATCCAGTGAAAGCCAACAGGTTGGGTGGAAGAAGGCAATGGCTATGAGGATGGCTATGAAAGCTGCTCAGAAAGGTAGCAGCCGGCATAGTTAAGGACTGAGGATTTTTATTTCAAGCTAAAACACACACACAAAAAAAAAAGTCAGTAGCAGCAGTTACTTGTTGCAGCCCCTGCTGCTAGGTGGTGAGGACTCTGCCACTTCATGGCAGAACCTGACCTCTATGCTCACCATAAACAATGAGTAGAAAGCTGATGCTGAAAATGCTTTCATCTGAAAGCTGCTTAAATTGGTGGCAGCAGCAGCAGCCCATGTGGGGACTGAAATCTGGGACCTTTTGTGAGGAGCTAGGGTGGGCAGTGAGGGGGAGTGGTGGTGAGACACTGGCACAGGTTGCCCAGGGAGGTGGTGGAAGCCTCATCCCTGGAGGTTTTTGCAGCCAGGCTGGATGTGGCTGTGAGCAACCTGCTGTAGTGTGAGGTGTCCCTGCCCATGCCATGGTTGGACTGGATGAGCCTTGAGGTCCCTTCCAACCTTAACAATTCTGTGATTCTATGATTTGAATTGTTGAGAAGGGAGCCCAGCAATGGCTTCCAAGCAGCTGAAGAGCAGGAAATTCACAGCACCCATTCTGCACACTGTTCCTGGAGATCCAAGGGGTAACTCTGTAGCGCAGAGCAGGGGGTATCTGCTCTTTTCCCTTTGGATAGAGTAGATTTAGACTGGACATTAGGAACCATTTTTTGAGGGCAAGAGTGGTGAGGGACTGGAATGTGCTGGGCTGGGAGGTGGTGGAGTGCCCAAGCCTGGCTGTGTTTGAAGGTGGTTTGGCTGTGGTGCTTGGGGCTGTGGTTTAGGGGTGAGCCTTGCAGAGTAGGGTTCTGGGTTGGCCTTGGTGCTCCTGAGGGGCTTCTCCAACCTGAATGTTTCTGTGATGCTGTGATGGGAACGGGACAGAAGGTTGACCAAAACCAACCTGTGTGACTTTGGCAGGGAGATTTAAGATTATCAGTAGCAGGTGACTAGATTTTCCTAATCTTAGCCCATTAAAGAAAGACAATGCTGGTTTTTACATTTTTTTTATAAATCCTAAGCTATCAGGAGGAATCCTAACTCCTTGCCTGTGCAGGTTGTTACCTTCATGAGCAGCTTTCATAGCCATCTTTATAGCCATTGCCTTCTTCCACCCAACCTGCTGACTCTCACTGGATTTTGGAAGCTCTGCTGAATTTACACTTTGGGACAGGAATTTCCCTTTTACAACACAAATTTCTTGTGAATCCTGAGGTGTCAGTGTCTTAGGATTAGTAGCTGCCTCTGTGCACAGGAGGAGACTCCTCTGGTCTGGAGCTACCTCCCTCAGTGCCACTGGGATCGAGGTGCCTGGTTCAATGTCTCTGCTGAGTCTCTGGGTGCTTTCCTGCTGCCCTTTCTGGAAGCAGTCCCCAGGGCCTGGGTTTGGAGGCTGAGCCAGCAGCACTGGCTTCATGCTGGGATTTTCAGTGGCACAATTAATCCTCTCCCTGTGAAACAGCAAAATGCAGCATTCCCTTTGGATTGCAGGAGTGAAGATGGGGCAACAGGGGCATGTTTGTGCTCTGAGGTATTTCCTTCAGAGTGAAATGGAATGGAGCCTGTGAGTGTTCTTCTCTGTGTAGTTAGCCTTGGGTAGTTGCTGCTGGTGTTGCATCACAAGGGATCTCTGTTCAGCTGGATGCCTCTCACCCTGTGTCATCCTGACCTTAGCAAGGTCCAGGCAAACTTTGTCAGTGGTCTGAGTTTCACTGAACTCCACCAGTTTGTGCAGCTCTGGGATAAACCAGCAGGAGGAATCTGCCCAAAGAGGAGTTGTGCTGTGATGGTCCTTGGCAGTTAGGTAACTATGGCAGTGGGCCCAGGGCTGCCTTAATGTAAGTCAGGGCAGAATTTGCACAAAGGTGTTGCTGTGGCTAAGGAGGTACAGCAAATTTCTCTGGATTCCCTTAAATCCATAATTTTCTGCTTTCTACTGGGCATAGCATGAGGGAAAGAAATCACAAATGGGGAAAGAAAAGTATTTTCCCTGTGTTGGTAAGCAAGTGGTGCCAACAGAAACTCCTCCTCTGCAGCACCACGGAGTTCAAGAGAGTGACTGTTCCACTTCCAGCCTCCCTGACACCCTCACCCCAGAAACAGACAGCACTGGTTTGCTGATTCCCTCTTACAACCTCATGCTCAGTTGCCTGGGGCAGAGCAGGACGGTGAAAGGTGGCTCCCTTTCAGAAGGTGGCCTCCTCATTGCTGCTGCAGCAAGGACTTTTCTTTCTTGCAGATTGCTGACAAAGGCTTTGAGGTGAGGTGCCAGATTGTACATCTCCTTTCAGACACTTGCCTAAATGCTTGCAGCCTGCACACCTCCCTTACTGTGGGACATCTCCCAGCACTGGGGACTGTAAAGCCCTGAAAAATGAAAAACCCTGTTCTGCTCTTTGTAAAGGATGGAAGCAAGCAAGCTGTGATGGTTTAACCCCAGCCAGCAGCTATGCCTCACCCAGCTGCTTCCTCACTGCTTTCCCCCTGATGGGATTAGAGATGAGATCAGAAGTGAGAAAACTTGTGAGCTGAGATCAAGAGAGTTTGATAGGTAAAGCAAAAGCAGGGCATGCAAGCCAAGCAAGGAACTCCTGCAGCACTGCCCACCAGCAGGCAGGGCTCCACCACACACAGTGCTTACCTGGGAGAACAAAAGCCCAGAATGCCAACTGACCCTCCTCCCTTCTTCTTCCCTCAGCTCTGTGTGCTGAGAATGACATCACAGGGTATGGAACATCCCTTTGGTCACTGGGGGTCAGCTGTTCCAGCTGTGTTCTCTCTTGACTGTTTGTGTACCCCCAGCCTGCTGGCTGGTGGAGTGCTGTGAGGAGCCGAAGAGGTTTGACACTGTTGAGAGCTACCAGCAGGATGAAGGGACTGGAGCACTGCCTGGGGAGGAGAGGTTGAGAGCCCTGGGGCTGTTTAGTGTGGAGAGGAGAAGGCTGAGAGGGATCTGATCAATGTCTAGCAATAGCTGAGGGCTGGGGGTCAGGAAGGGACAGGGACAGCCTCTGCTCACTTGTGCCCTGGGATGGCACAAGGGGTAATGGATGGAGACTACAGCCCAGGAGGTTCTACCTCAACATGAGGAAGAACTTCTCCACTGTGAGGGTCCCAGAGCCCTGGAACAGGCTGCCCAGAGAGGTTGTGGAGTCTCCTTCTGTGGAGCCTTTCCAGCCCTGTCTGGATGTGTTCCTGTGTGCCCTGTGCTGGATTCTCTGGTCCTGCTCTGGCAGGGGGTTGGACTGGAAGATCTCCAGAGGTCCCTTCCAACCCCTAACATCTTGGGATCCTGTGCTGTAAGCACCACTCAGCAACAACAAAAGCAGCCCTGTGCTATCAACATCATTTTCAGCACAAATCCAAAATGTGGCCACATAGCAGAAAATTAACTCTAGCCCAGCTCAAACCAGCACAAAAGCAAACTGAGATTTTATTGGCCTGATCCCTTTTGTGTTTAAATCATAGAATTGTCAGGGCTGGAAGGGGCCTCAAGGATCAGCCAGTTCCAACCCCTCTGCCATGGGCAGGGACACCTCACACTACAGCAGGTTGCTCACAGCCACATCCAGCCTGGCTGCAAAACCCTCCAGGGATGAGGCTTCCACCACCTCCCTGGGCAACCTGTGCCAGTGTCTCACCACCCTCATGGGGAACAACTTCTTCCTAAGGTCTAATCTAAATCTCCCCTCCTCTAGCTTGGATCCATCCCTCCAGTCCTATCATTCCCTGACACCCTCAAAAGTCCCTCCCCAGCTTTTTTGTAGCCCCCTTCAGACACTCGCAGGCCACAAGAAGGTCTCCTCAGAGCCTTCTCTCCTCCAGACTGCACAACCCCAAAGTGCCATTGCCCTGGTTAATTCTCTGAGAGGCTGCTGAGGCAGGCAGCAGAGTTTTCAGCGTGGGTTTGTGTCAGATGTCAGTGACCCAGAGGCCAGGTTCTGTTCTGAGCAGACTTTTCCCTCCCCCACTGTCTCCTTTGTCATAATTGCCACCCAGGGTTTTGTGAACAGTCGCATGCAGAAAACAGAGCAAACATGATGTGACTGACCCATATTGACTACCAGATGTCTCACAGCCTTCAAGACTAGTAATAAATTGCTGTTTCCTTTGGTCTGCATCCACTCTGCCTCCTGAGGGTTTTGCCTTTGCTGCCCTGTGACCTCGCTGTGAGTGTGCTGCCTTCTGCTGGGTGCTGGCACAGGCAGATGGATAATGATGCCAGCAAGGGGATCTCAGCAGCCACTCCACTAGGCTCTAACTTGTCATTCCTCAGGAGGAGGCTAAGTGATTAGCCAGAGCTAATGCTTTCTGACAAGTGCTTAACTAGACTTAAAGAAATATTGCCTGTGTGAAAGCTTTAAGATTTAAAGCTTCACTTCTCTGCCAGGGCAGGTGTTGGTGACTGTACCTCACCAGATGATCACATCTCCTAATTACTTATCCTAGTCCAGAGAAAAACGCAGTTCCTTTGCCCAGGTATTGATTATCTGGTTTGCTTCACATCACAGAGGATGGATAACTGTTAACAATGTGATAATTACAGCCCAGAAAGGGTGGAGATGGGAGGCTGGGTTGGAACTTCAAGAGATAAGGAGACAGGCAGTGGTTACACAATGCTGGGGAAAAATGCAGCTGGTGTGTTAAAGCAGGGTAAGTGGATCCCCCTGGGATGCAGCAAGAAGAGTGTGGCCAGCAGGGCTAGGGAGGTTCTGCTCCCCCTCTCCTCTGCCCTGCTGAGACCACAGCTGCAATCCTGTGTCCAGTTTGGGGCTCCCCAGTTGAAGAGAGACAGAGACCTGCTGGAGAGAGTCCAAGGGAGAGCCAGGAGGATGTTTAGGGGACTTGAGCATCTCCCCTGTGAAGAGAGCCTGAGAGCCCTGGGGCTGTTTAGTGTGGAGAAGAGAAGGCTGAGAGGGATCTGATCAATGTCTCTCAAGAGCTGAGGGCTGGGGGTCAAGTGGAGGGGGCCAGGCTCTTTTGGGTGGTGCACAGCAATAAGCCAAGGAGCAATGGAGACAAACTTGAACAGAGAAGGTTTCAGCTCCACATGAGGAGAAACTTCTTTGCAGTGAGGGTGCCAGAGCCCTGGAGCAGGCTGCCCAGAGAGGTTGTGGAGTCTCCTTCTCTGGAGGCTTTCCAACCCCACCTGGCTGCATTCCTGTGTGGAGTCCCCTGGGTGCTGCTGCTCTGGCAGGGGGGTTGGACTGGATGATCTCTGGAGGTCTCTTCCAGCCTCTGATTACTGTGAGACTGTGAGGTGACCTGAAGGAGCCACTGATGAGAGCAGTGATTTACCTCCTCAGGCTGTGCACAGGAGACTCTCCTGGTGGGGAAAGGAATTCCTGCCCACAGCAGCTACATTGTTCAGTGAAAGATTTAGTCCTGATTTTCTGCTAGCTCTAGGCAGGGCAGCAAGCCTTGACTCAGATGTCTTCAAAGGACCCTTCAGTGCTGGGTTGAAGGTTGGGCTGGAGACCTTATTGCCATCTACAAGTGCCTGAAGGGAGGCTGTAGCCAGGTGGGGTTGGTCTCTTCTCCCAGGCATCCAGTGACAGAAGGAGAGGACACAGTCTCAAGCTGCACCAGGGGAAGTTTGGGCTGGATGTGAGGAAGAAATTCTTCCCAGAGAGAGAGATTGGTGATTGGAATGTGCTGCCCAGGGAGGTGGTGGAAGTGTTTAAAATCAGCCTGGATGAGGCACTCAGTGCCATGGGTTAGTTGATTGGATGGTGTTGGGTGACAGGTTGGACTGGATGAACTCGAAGGTCTTTTCCAACCTGGTTAATTCTGTGATTCTGTGATCTTGGAGGTCTTTTCCAACCAGTTCTTTTCTGTGAGTCTCTGGAGGTCAGGTACTGGCTTGAGGCAATCCCCAGGAAAACTTTTGTGTGAGTACCCTCCCAGGGCTGAAGCTTGTGCCAGCAGTATGAGGAGGCTCAGCCCCAGGCTGTGTTCTGGTGTGGTGAAACCAACAGCCACAGCCACACCGGCACAAGGGCTGGGTGGTGCTGAGTTCCTGCTCCCTGTCTGGTCTGGGCAGGCAGCAGGGGGAGGGGTTGGGTTTACAGCTGTGGGAGGTGCCATAGCATGAAGTGGCACCAGGACTTCCTTCTTCTCCCCTCCTTTTCATGTGGCCAAGCTCATGCTCCAGCACTGGGTGTCCCCTGGTGCTCAGTGACTGTTTGGGGGTGACAGCCCTGCTCTGGTGACAGGAGGGAGGGGGACAGGCAGGTGGGAAGCCCAGCTTAGGGATCAGGGAGGGTCATGGCAGGGCCCTCAGGGCTGGGTGGAGGATGTTAGGAAGAAATTCTTCCCCATGAGGGTGGTGAGACACTGGCACAGGTTGCCCAGGGAGGTGGTGGAAGCCTCATCCCTGGAGGTGTTTCAGGCCAGGCTGGATGTGGCTGTGAGCAACCTGCTGTAGTGTGAGGTGTCCCTGCCCATGGCAGGGGATTGGAACTGGGTGATCCTTGAGGTCCCTTCCAACCCTGACAATTCTGTGATTCTGTGCTGCTTACACAGTGGAGCAAAGTGGGACAGGCTGCAAGTGTAGCAGTACCAGCAGAGCAGCATGAGCAGAAGCAAAGCATTTTCACTGTGAAGGTGCTCAACACTTGCACAGGGAGTGCTGAGAAGCTGTGGAGTCTGTGTTCTTAGAGGCACTAAAAGCCTGGCAGGACCCAGCCTTGGGCAGCTTGCTTTGGGCTGGAGTCAAACTGGACAATCTCCAGGTGCCCCTCCCATGCTACCTTTACATTGTCACCATCTCTGAGCCCAGTGCAGATAATGTTGCAGGTTGCCTCTTATTTTTTGTGGTAGGATCCACAGTGCTGTCTGTCTTCTATGGCCATCTTCTAATGCTTGAGACCTTCATCTCTGATTATTAGCCAGTAAGCTCTGTTCCTGGCAGGGCAGAATCTCTTATGATCTCCTATAAAAGGGCTAAACCAAACTTAAGCTGGGGGTGTTCAGCCTGGAGCAGAGGAGACTCAGGGGGGACCTTACCACACTCTACAGCTACCTGAAGGGAAGTTGTAGTCAGGTGGGGGTCAGGCTCTGCTCCCAGGCAGCTTGGGACAGGACAAGAGGGCATGGCCTGAAGCTGTGCCAGGGGAGGGTTAGGTTGGATGTTAGGAAGCAATTCCTGACAGGAAGGCTGATTAGTCACTAGGATGGACTGCCCAGGGAGGTGGTGGAGTCGCAGTCCCTGGAGATGTTAAGGCAAGCTTGGCTGTGGCACTTGGTGCCATGATTTAGCTGATGTGGTGGTGTTAGGTCCTAGGCTGGACTTGGTGATCTCAGAGGTCTGTTCCAGCCTCAAGAATTCTGTGATTCTGTGAAAATAAACCAAATTTCTGCGTGAAGGGATGCAGTCTTGCACAACAAAAGGCAGCAGCTTGTAGCTCATTTCACTTCTGAGCCCTGGTGCTGATTTATTCCTGAGAATGAGCTGCAGCTTTAGGTTAAGAACCTAACAGCCTCTAAAGCTCAGTGAAAGTATCCTGTAAAGATCCTTCTGCTGTGGGCTAAGGTCATCAGAGTTTTCTGAATGCTTTGGGTGTCAAATCCCAAAGTCCAAAGGCTGTGTCCTGCTCTGCAGATGCTGGAAATCTCTTGGGTTAGGAGAGCTTCCCAAGAGTCACAGATGGGAAATTCATTCTCCTGAGCTTCTGGAGCTGGTGAAGTATGACATACACCAAGGATATGGCTTGTTGAATGGAGTGAAAACAGGATCAGAGGATGTCAGGGGTTGGAAGGGACCTCTGGAGATCTTCCAGTCCAACCCCCTGCCAGAGCAGGACCACAGAATCCAGCACAGGGCACACAGGAACACATCCAGACAGGGCTGGAAAGGGTCCAGAGAAGGAGACTCCACAACCTCTCTGGGCAGCCTGTTCCAGGGCTCTGGGAGCCTCACAGTCAAGAAGTTCCTCCTCATGTTGAGGTGGAACCTCCTGTGCTGCAGTGTATATCCAATACCACTTGTCCTGTCACAGGGTGCAAGTGAGCAGAGCCTGCCCCCCTCTTCCCCCCCTCTTGACCCCCAGCCCTCAGCTATTGATAGACATTGATCAGATCCCCTCTCAGTCTTGTCCTCTCCAGACTGAACAGCCCCAGGGCTCTCAGCCTCTCCTGACAGGGCACATGATGGAGAGTGGTAGAGTGACAACCTCAGGTAGCTCTCTCAACACTCTTGGGTGCAGCTCATCAGGGCCCATGGACTGTGACTATTCAATTTATGTAAGTGATCCCTAATGCAGTCTTCACAGACTAGTGGAGTCCTCCCTCCTCCAGTCTTCTCTCCTTCGTCCAGGGTCTGGAATTCATAGGGGAGTCAATGGAGCCAGTGAGCTCATATCCTCAATCTCTTCAACCCCATTGTCTAGACTTGGCCTCATTTCAAGGATCTCTTCCAAACTCAGTCCCCCAACGCTGTTGCTGTCCATCTGTCACACAGAGCCAAGTGTGACCATTCCTCCTAAGCAGTGCTTGCCCGAGGGCAATGTGTCTGCTTGCACTCCCTCACCCAGCCCACTCTTCCCCATGGCTCTGTGCTGTTCACCCAGCTGTATGCACATCCATGCTAACCCTCAAGCTCTGTACAGAATCACAGAATCACCCAGGTTGGAAGAGATCTCCAAAATCATTAAGTCCAACCCATCACCCAACCCTAACTAACCAACCAGACCATGGCACTAAGTCCCTCGTTCAGTCCCTTCTTAAACACCTCCAGGGAAGTCCATCCCATCCCCTCCCTGGGCAGCACATTCCAAGGCCAATCTCTCTTTCTGGGAAGAACTTCTTTACAAGATCAAGCCTAAACTTCCCCTGCACAGCTGGAGACTGTGTCCTCCTGTTGCTGGTGTGGGCATATTTCACCCACCTGATACGGATCAAGGGACTCACTCCTTGCCATACAGACTTCATGTTCAAACAAGCTGGGGTTAATTTTATGCCAGGAGAACAGACTTTAATGCTCCCTCTGAAGGCATTAAACTCCCCACATTAACTTCCCCTGCTTAGCTCTTGGGGTCTGCAAGGAAACGGGGAGAGCACACTTCACAGCAGGTATGGTGGCACGTGAATGTAAATCAGGTGGAGCTGCAGACAGACCAATATCAAGCTAAGACGTGTGGTGCTTTACAAAGGGGGGAAAAAAAGACCCAAATTAAGCTCAAGCTGCATTTTTTTGTTCTCACTGTGCTGAGTGTTTGGGTGTTTGAACCGAGCACGGTGGGCAGATGGTTTGGAATTAGTGGTCTCTGAGTTCTTTTGTTGATGAAAAAGTGGAGGGCTCTCATGTCCTGCTCTGAAATGCAAAATCTCTTTGCAGTGCAAATTTTACCATTAATTTGATTTGTTTCTGCCAGTGACCTGTGTTCCTTTCTTGCCCTCCTCTCCTCCTGTAGTGGTTTAAGCTAGTCCCTAGCTAAGACACTAGTTGTAATTAGGAAAATTCCAGAGATGTTTGAGTATGAGATAAATAATGTAAGGGATTGGATACTGAATGATAATAGTAGAGAGGTCAATATCATTCCATTGGTGTATTGGAAACCTTGTATCTTGCAGCAGAGTTTGCTTGTTCTCTTTGCCTGCCTGCTGCTCTGCTTTGGCTTTGGGCTGTGCTGTCCTCCTCTGACCTTGGACTTCTCTCTCTTTGCTTCTCTAAAGGTACAGGGAGGGCTGAAAGGGAGTGCTTGTGGTTGTAGAGTTTTCTTGAGGCCCTTTGTCCCTGAGAGGGGACAAGGTGGGGACACACACACCTCCCTGTGCAAATGGCTAAACTCTCCTCAAAGTTATCCAAGATGAGGCTGTCTTTCCTTTTTGCTGGTTTGGTTGCCTAATGCAATGGTGTCCTTCTTATTTACAGACCAGATTGTAATTAGTGAAATGTAGATGAGCAATAATCTGAGCAAGAATCACAAACACTGCTTGCACCCCCCCTAGCCTTACCACTGCTGTCTACCACTACTGCAAAGGCTTCATTAGAGTTTATGAGGTCCCTGTAAAAATGAAGAGAACACAGGGAGCTTTACCTTTCTGTTCAGGCTAAGGAAAAATATCTCCAAGCTTGAAGCCCTCTCCAGCAAAACCTCTTGCAAGCAGGTCCTGCTCTTTCTTAAATTGGCAAGGTGACAGCTTGAGCACATCTGCTGAGTGCCACTGTGACATCCTGATCACCTGGGGAGAGAAGTGTCTCGCAGCAAGCAGATCCCAAGCCAGTCTGGTAATTGCAGGTGAAAACTAACAGCTTGCCAGTGCAGACTCTGGAGTGCCCAAGGCGTGTGCTTACAGCAGGAGCTTCCACAGCACAACTGCTGCACTCACTCACTGCGCAGCAGCTCATCCCTGGGCAAAGTGAGTTGTAAATAGAATAATCAGGAGATAATAAATGCAATGGACAACTCCTGAGCCGCTGGAGCTGAGAGACTCCATGCCAGCTAATGCAGCTCCATGATCGTCAGGTGCTGGCTAGGCAGCTAAGCAGGGCTGTGGGTTGCAAACCAAAGCATTGCTCCTAGATCAAAAGGTTGTTTGCAATGTGCCTTGGCTGCTTCTCACAGTAATGTTTTCATCTTCCACAAGCCTAATCTTGCCTGTTCTCTGTCTTTCACCAGGAACTGGATAAATTATCAGCCTGGTTGTGGAATGGATGGCACTAACTATCAACCTTGATGTCACCAGCAATGACACCGAGTCTGACACGAGGCTGTCAATTTCCTGTTAGTGCAGGAGGGAACTGAAGTGCTAACCAGCTGGCAGGACAATACCTGTGTCTTCAACAAGCTGAATGCAGGCAGCAGTGCCAAATTAAAGGGAATGGAAGTGTAGTTCAGGCAAAGTGCAGATAGCTGATTAGAATCATAGAAGTGTTAGAGTGGGAAGGGACCTCAAGGCTCATCCAGTTCCAACCCCCTGCCATGGGCAGGGACACCTCACACTACAGCAGGTTGCTCACAGCCACATCCAGCCTGGCTGCAAAAAGCTCCAGGGATGAGGCTTCCACCACCTCCCTGGGCAACCTGTGCCAGTGTCTCACCACCCTCATGGGGAAGAATTTCTTCCTAATATCCAATCTGAATCTACCTGTTTCTACTTTTTTTTCTTTTTTCTCCATTCCCCCCCGGGTCCTATCATTACCTGACACCCTAAAAAGTCCCTCCTCAGATACTGGAAGGCCACAAGAAGGTCTCCTAGGCTTGAAAAGCATGGCAGTAGGCTGGTTACCTCATGTCTTTCTGCCACTCTTTCTGCTGCAGCAGTCCAAGCCACCAGGAATCACAGAATTGTGGAATGTTAGGGGCTGGAAAGGACCTCCAGAGATCATCCAGTCCAACCCCCTGCCAGAGCAGGAGCACCTACAGCAGATCACACAGAAACACATCCAGGTGGGTCTTGAATACCTCCAGAGAGGAAGACTCCACAACTCCCCTGGGCAGCCTATTCCAGTGTTCTGGCACCTTCAGAGGGAAATAATTTTTCCACCTGTTTCCATGGAATTTCCTCTGCCCCAACTGGTGCAAGTGAGTTTGTGTAATTATCCCAAGAGCTGTTCACTGGAGATGTTGGTGTTGGTACTGCCATCCCATCAACTCCATGGAGGCTTAAATCTTTTTCTGTCTGCCTGTATCCAGAGCATCAGTCTGGATTTGGCCTTGTCTCTAGCACAATGCTTCCTTCCCTGCTCAGGTGCTGTTGTGGAAGAACTCGTCACTGCTCTTCCCTGCTTTTCCCAGTGGATTTTCAATACATTGCAGGTAAATACACTTCTCCACTTGGATAGGACTCTCCATTTTTAATTTCCATTTTTTTTTTTTTTTTTTTTTTTNCTTTTTTTTTTTTTTTTTTTTTTTCCTAAGCTGCTCTCATGGTTTGTAGCCAGAATGAGAGAGAAATGGCCAACATTGGGGCTTACACTCCTGAATCATTTCTAATGCATGTGGTTTGAATGCTGGAGCTTTGGTACCTTTGTATCAAACACATGCAGTGTTCCTCTTCACACAGAAGGGGATTCAAGGCTATGATGAAAAATATTTGGCTTTCTACTTTTAATCCTAACAACCAAACCCCATGGTTGTTACCACCTCTCTCTCTCTCTGGCAGCTTTTTCACACCTGTCTGCTTAAGAGCCACTTCAAATGGACTAATAGGAGCCCCTGCTTCTTTGGAGAAGAGGCAAGGGACAGTGAGGGGGGAGATGGGACTATAGGAGCTGAGCAAGGCTGAGCCAAGCCAGAGGAAAAGGCACCACCAGCTGAAGTCAAGGAGAGGTAAGGGCCTGGAGGAATAGGGGGGGGAAGGCTGTCAGAGCCTGTCTGCTACTGACTGAACAAACAACCCACACAGCAATAGCAATAAATAATATTATGGGGAGCCAGATAAGCTTTTAAGGGGGAAAATGGCAGAGGGTGTAACTGCAAATTGAGGAGAAAAGCAGCTGAGATGGGTTTCCCTCTCGCTGTCTGTCCTCTTATTTGGCAGCAGCTCGTTTGTGAGAAAAGCAATCAGGAGTAGTTTATGATGCTAAGACATTTCAATGACTTGCACACGGTAAAAATCACTGATGTTGCTGCTCCAGCCGGGGTTTGCTGCCTGCAGGTTAAAGCATTTCACTGACTGAAGTCCTGTTTGGTTAAAGCTGACATCGAGACAAATCACATGGGCCTGAAGAAAATCCTTTCGGCCTCAAAGGGGAAGAGCTCATTACTCCTGCAATTAGCAAGGCAGCTCCACCTCGATGGGCACTCAGTCCCTTTTCATTCCTCTCGGTCTCAAAGGGGAAGAGTTCATTACCCCTGCAATTAGCAGGACAGCTCCACCTCGATGGGCATTCGGCCCCTTCCCATTCCTTTCGGTCTCAAAGGGGAAGAGTTCATTACCCTTACGATTAGCGGGGGAGCTGCACCTCGATGGGCACTCGGTCCCTTTCCATTCCTTTCGGTCTCAAAGGGGAAAAGTTCATTACCTCCGCGATTAGCAGGGGAGCTGCACCTCGATGGGGCACTCGGCCCCTTCCCATTCCCCTCCGCTCTCCGGTCCCCAGGTGCCACTCAGCTTGCAGACTGGCATCCTTTAATGTACACTGTAGAGATCTCTGATTCCCTGTCGTTGTGAGCAGCTCCAGGGCCAGCTCATGAAGCTCTCCATCAACCTGTCTCACTACCATCCCCGGGGCTCCGCTTCCCACAACACAAACTAATCCCTCAAGATACACTTTGGGGTTTTGCTTTCTGTGGAGCTGACCCAGGTGCAAGAGAGATGTAACCTTGGGAACGAGGTTAACTGAAAGACAGGCTTCTGGAGCTCCTCTCTTTTCCTCTTTATTCTGTGATGGGAATGTAAGCTGCTGTGAGTGGTTCATGGCAGCATATGCCAGCAGAAGCATGCCAAAAATAACAATCTGAAGCAGCACACACACAGTATGTAAGGCTTTGCATACTTCTCTGAGTCAGAGAGATCATTGGAACAACACATGTCAGATGCTATTACTGTCATATTGCTGGGGCCATCTGTTAGAGCCCGGGATCAGGACCTGCTGCTTTTCCCTGGAACCACAGCTCCACAAAGGACTGAGGAGAATTAAACGAAATCTGCTCAGGCCTGGGGAGTTCATTTGAGGGTTTTGCTTGTTTTATGTCAAGATTTCATCAGGGATAAACCAGGAGTGTATTTTGGAGATTGCGCCAGGGGAAGTCTGAGGGGAAAAAAACAAAAAGCTTTTAAATTATTTTTTTGTGTTTGTTTGTTTAGGGAGTAAATAACAGGTCACAAGATAAGGGCTGAGTTGTCAGGATGGAAAAAGAGGAGGCTGAGGGGAGACCTCCTGGCTCTCTACAGCTACCTGAAAGGAGGTTGTGGAGAGGTTGGTGCTGGTCTCTTCTCCCAGGTCATTAGTGACAGAAGAAGAGGGAATGGCCTCAAGCTGCCACTGGGTAGGTTTAGACTGGACAGTAGGAAGCCTTTTTTGAGGACAAGAGTGGTGAGGGACTGGAATGTGGTGGTCAGGGAGGTGGTGGAGTGCCCAAGCCTGGCTGTGTTTGAAGGTGGTTTGGCTGTGGTGCTTGGGGCTGTGGTTTAGGGGTGAGCCTTGCAGAGTAAGGTTGTGGGTTGGCCTTGGTGATCCTGAGGGGCTTTTCCAACCTGAATGTTTCTATGAGTCTGTGATGGGATGTGTGCCTTTGCTGTGCTTCTTGGGAAAATGTTCAGAAAGAGGCTCACACCAATGTGCAAATGCAATCACTTGTAGGTAATAAACAGCAATTTGATAGCAACGTGCAGCTGTAGACAACCACTCCTTAATGCAGCTGACTACACAGGCAAAAACGTTCAAAGTTGAGACTTTTGAAGTTCCATATGGAATTTGGATGCCAAATCCTCCTGGTAGTCTTCACTGTGTCAGCTAGAATACCTGGGAATCCCTTCCTTATATAGAATCATAGAATGGTCTGGGCTGGAAGGGACCTCCAAAGCTCATGCAGTCCAACCTCCTCTGCTGTCAGCAGGGACATCCCCAACTAGCTCAGGTTGCCCAGAGCCCTCTCCAGCCTCACCTTGAATATCTCCAGGGATGGAGCCCCAACCACCTCCCTGAGCAACCTGTTCCAGTGTTCCACCACCTTCATAGTAAAGAACCTATTCCTCACATCCAATCTAAATCTGCTCTGCTCTAGTTTGAAGCCATTGCCCCTCATCCTGTCCCTGCAGGCTTTGTATCCCTCCCCTGGATAATTTTTGTGGCCCTCCTCTGGATTCTCTCCATTAGGTCCATGTCCTTCCTGTCCATCCTTCTGAGGACTCCAGAGCTGGACACAGTACTCCAGGTGAGATCTCACCAGAGCAGAGCAAAGTGGAGCTGCTGGCATTGCATGTGAGATGTGGTTCTGTATCGTTTTGGATGCAGAGTTTTGCAGCTGATGACAGTGGGCTGGTTTTTCACACATACACTTGCTGTATCTATATAGCCCCCCTCCCCACCCCCACCCCATGCATGTGCACACATATAGATGTGTATTTTCATCATGGCACAGCTTTTAGTCCCACTGCACTCATGGAAGTTTATGTAACAGGCATCTGTTTTTCTCTTTCATAACAGCTTGAAACGATGTCCTCACTAGCACTTAGAACCTGGAAGAATTAAATGCAGTGATGTGGAAGATGGGAAGTCTCTGGTATGAAGACTGATGCAGTTCAAATGCCATGCAGTGGGAGTAGTTCTCAAATGTAAGTAAATGACAACATACTTCTGGAGTTTTTATATATATATATATATTTTTTTTTTTCCCCAGAGGTTTTGTTTGATGCATATTGGTGAAAGACTTGGACTGAGCTCCTACCCATTCTGCACTTTCCACTTAGTGAAGGTATCATAAAGAGCCTCCAAAGCTTTATTTACTTTGGCTCTGATGCAGAAAGAGCTTTTCTGCTTGGAAATCTCAGGCTGTGCTGCAGCATCTGGGAGTTTTTCCTGCAGACTCGGGATGCACATGTTCATGGTGAGAGCCTCCTTCTGCTCCCAAAGGAGCCCAGCACACAGGAGCCCCATAGCAAAAGAGCTTCCCAGGAGGAGGAGGAGGCTCAAGGCTGGTACTGAAACAGGGAGGGAGTAGAAGGGGAGTAGCAGGGAGCCCTGTGACTCTGCAGGGCAGGAGGGAGATGTGGGGAAGAGAGAGGAGCACTGGGGATTCTAGCAGCACCTCACCCTTCTGCCCATCCTTCTGTGTTTTTCCCAGTGATATTTGCCTACAAAATCTGGGGATGTTCCTTAGAGTTACAGGAAGACCCTGGTCCCCATTCCCAGGAGAGCACTTTCACTGGCAGGACAGAGGCTGAAGTTTATTAGCTGCACCTCCAGGGCCTGGAGAGGGAACTCTTGCTGGTGGAGATCAGACTCTGGGGAGAAGAGTAACTTTGGGCTTACAGCAGTTTTGTGATCCACTGCTGTTCTTTCCTCTGGGTCTCTTGCTGGAAACTGATGGCAGAAAGATGCTGCTGCAGCTGTTGCTGGTAAGGAGTAATGATCCCAACTGGAGCACCCTTTGTACACACACCAGTGTCTTGGGATGCTAACAGCACAAACTGGTTGTGCAGTGCAAAAGTGTCTTCCATTTATTTCCTCTGCGGGATGAATTCCCCAGGTAGAGCTCTGTCACTCCTCCCAACTAGTTTTACTTATTGCAGGGTTCAAAGGGTTTGAAATACATTATTGGACACCTTTAACCCTGGAGGTGTTTGAAGGTGTGGTGTTTGGGGATCTGGTTTAGGGGTGAGCCTTGTAGAGTAGGGTTCTGGGTTGGCCTTGGTGATCCTGAGGGGCTCTTCCAGCCTGAAGGTTTCTGGCTGTGACCTTGTTTAAAGGAAAAGAATTGTGTCCAGAATAGTTTGGAAGAGCCAGATCTGATTTTATGGCATATTGGAAAACTCTAGGGTCCTTGGAGGAGAGAAGTGAGGTGGAACTGAAAGACAGTGTGGCAAACTGGGGGCCTGACAAAGGGCACCTTGTCAAACCACAGCCACTGTGGAGTTATTTGTCAGCCTGGAGAAGAGCTGGCCTGAAAGAGAAGCTTCCATGATGTGAACCAACCTTCTCTCCCCTCCCTCTCCAGCTTTGATCTCGGTGTTATTTGGGGTTGAAGCTTTTTTTTTCTGATTTGGAAACTCTTGCCAAACGACAAGCTCCCAGGCCAGGGCATTTCAGCTCAGTGAGACTGATGTTCTTGTCACTTTTGCTGCCACCTCCAGCACAGACAGGCAGCCATGCCAATCTCCTCCAGCAGCTGCTGGCACCTGCCACCAATTGGGACTCTGGGAGGATCCACCAGCAGCATGGCTCCAGCTGAGAGACTACACAGCTTCCAGCATCTCCAGCCTGGGGCAGGTGTTCCAGCAGTCAGTATGACTGAGCTGAGAGGGCTGTCTGGGATTAGGCAAAAGCTTGAGATGCACTCACTGGCACAGGGGGTTGCAGAGGGTGACACTTTTTTGACTAATCTTTGTATTGACAGCATGTCCAGTATCTGAAGGGGGCCTCCCAGTATCTGAAGGGGGCTACAAGAAAGCTGGGGAGGGACTTTTTAGGGTGTCAGGGAGTGATAGGACTGGGGGGGATGGAGCAAAACTAGAAGTGGGGAGATTCAGATTTGATGTCAGGAAGAAATTCTTCCCCATGAGGGTGGAGAGACACTGGCACAGGTTGCCCAGGGAGGTGGTGGAAGCCTCATCCCTGGAGGTTCTTAAGGGCAGGCTGGATGTGGCTGTGAGCAACCTGCTGTAGTGTGAGGTGTCCCTGGCCATGGCAGGGGGGTTGGATCTGGCTGATCCTTGAGGTCCCTTCCAACCCCAGCAATTATTCTATGATTCTATGTTCAGACAATCCTGAAGCCCCTCTCAAGATTTCCCATAATGTAAGCGCTCCCATTGCCTCTCTGCTGGCACTTCAGCTAGGCTCTCCAATTGCATTTCATATCCAGCCTGCATGGAACCAGAGAAGCTCTCAGAAACAGGTCCTCTTCTGAGGTCATGGGGGAAGAACAGTCAACTCTTTTAACAGTCTGACCAGCACTGAGGCACTTCCTATGTATTTCATACTGAGTAGTAGTAGAAAACTTTCATATAGGAAACCCTAAACCATCCCAAAGTGTGCTTTCCATGGATGAATTCAGACACAAAAACTGCCTGCCTGTGGTCTGCAGGAGTCCAAACCCAAGAGGTGTCAACATGAGTGAAGTCACAAAGATGATCAGAGGGTTGGAGCACCCCTGCTATGGGGACAGTTGGGGCTGTTCAGCCTGGAGAAGAGAAGGCTCCAGGGAGACCTTAGAGCTGCATTTCACTATTTGAAGGGGGCTACAGGGGAGCTGGGGAGGGATTTTTACAAGGGCTTGTGGTGCTAGGATGAGAGGCAATGGTTTGAAAGTGGAGCAGGGGAGATTTAGGTTGGATGTCAGGAGGAAGTTCTGCACCATGAGGGTGGTGGAACACTTGAAAAGGTTACCCAAAGATGTGGTTGAGGCCCCATCCCTGGAGACATTCAAGATCAGACTTGATGTGGCCCTGAGCAGCCTGATCTAGTTGGAGGTGTCCCTGCTGACTGCAGGGGAGTTGGACAAGATGACCTCTGAAGGGTTCCTTCTAACCTGGTGCAATCTGTGAAGCTGTGAGTGCTGTGCCCAGTCTCGGCCATCATGACAGAGAGACACTGCTGCCAGTCCTGCTGTCAGACACGAATTCATTCCTTGCTGGATGAGGTTTGTTGAGCCCCAGCAGGGAAGAAGGCAGCCCCACTGCAGATGCTTTACAATGAGGTGGGTTTTAAAAATGTTTTCCTTCAGCAGCCTGTACTTGAGCTGTGTATATCTAGGGCTGCAATGGTTTTGTTCTGCATGGCTTTTTGTAGTGTTTGATAACATGGCAGGTTGATAAAAAAAAAAAAAAAAGTTGGTGGTTGAAAGATTAAAAATGTGGCAGAAGGATGATTTTTTTTCTGCTTGCTGTTTCCTTGATGGATTTCATTTAAGTTAGAAGAGGGCAGAAAAGTTCAATTAAACCAAAGCCCAGATGTGTTTTTTCAATACTGAGGAAATACAGACCTTGTTTACAGTGGGAATAGTCTTTAATGGAGGCAAGCCTTGAAGTAATAGTGTGTGTGGAGGAGATTGGGGCTGGAGCTCTTTCTCTGAAGGGAATTGTGAATTAATATATGTTCCTCTCATTTCCTTCTGTTGGGAGTCAAAAGCATATCCATCGCCGCAGTCCGCAGGGTTTAATATCCTAGACTGATTCCCCCTTCAGATGCAGTGGGAGAGGGGAGAAGAAATAGATGTAGACAGTTTGTCAGGAATTAAAGAGCATTTTGATCAGCACAAGGCCTCTGCAATGCAATGGAGTCAACAGAGATAATCTCAGATCTGATGTCTAGCAAGTCTGTGCTGCACTGGCTGTGGATTCGGAGGCAGAAAGCGCAGCGTCTGCCTCACCGAGCTGCCAGGTTACAGGAGTGCCAAATACCCTGTCCTGCTGGTGGGTGGCAGCAGGCCCTCAGGGAAAGGCTAAAAGAAACCAGGCAAACCCCAAGGGAGCTTTGGCAGCACTCAGCACCAGCTGCCCAGTTCTCCAGGGCCTTTGATTCCATGGCAGGGAGCACCTCTCCTGCCTGGGGAGTAGCTCTGTCAGTGCAGACCTGGTCTGGCTCTGCTGCTCCTCACCAGCTTCCCTCTCCTCTGCTGATGTAAGGACCCTACCCAGGAGCTTTTTATGCCTACAGAAATGTGCCACTGTGCTTTCCCCTTGAAAGGCAGCACTGAAGGAGGAGGGAGAAACTGAGTCCCTTTTTGGCTTGAATTCTACCCATTGTGTTTCAAAAGAGGTTGCACCTTCCACTGTGCCAGGTGCCTGTTCCTAGAAAGCCCAGAGGCACAGACCCATTTCATAGACAGCCACATCATTAAATCATTGATTAATTTTATCTGGTTTGTTTTCTGCCTGGAGAAGTATCCAGTACCTTAAGGAATCCTACAAGAAAGCTGGGGAGGCACTTTTTAGGGTGTTGGGTAGTGATAGTACTGGAGGGGGTGGAATGAAGCAAAACTAGAAATGGGGAGATTCAGATTGGATGTTAGGAAGAAATTCTTCCCCATGAGGGTGGTGAGAGACTGGCACAGGTTGCCCAGGGAGGTGGTGGAAGCCTTTTTTAAGGGTAGGCTGGATGTGGCTGTGAGCAACCTGCTGTAGTGTGAGGTGTCCCTGCCCATGGCAGAGGGGTTGGAACTGGATGATCTTTGAGGTCCCTTCCAACCGTGACAATTCTGTAATCCTAAGTATTCCAAAGCCTGAAGTGTCATCAGGAAAAGCTAGGAGAATGCTCTCAGTTCTCACTTTGCAATTTGTCAAATGAATCCATTTCCCACTGTTGTTGGTAGTGTCTTTCATTATGCCTCTAATGAAATTGTATGGACATATTGATGGTCTAACACAATAAAATAACAGAGAAAAAAAAAAGGAAAAAGGAGAGAGATCCCAGAACAGCAGTTTTCAGGAGCTGAAATGTTTTAATAGTGGCTTTGTGAAGTGTTTTGGTTTATTTTGTTCATAAACATTGACCAAAGAAACTGAATAATTAAAAAAACCCAAACCACTAATGAAGTGGTCTCTGGATTGTGGCATTTGTAGCACAGTCTCACAGTATGTCAGAGGTTGGAAGGGACCTGCAGAGATCATCCAGTCCAACCCCCCTGCCAGAGCAGCAGCACCCAGGGGACTCCACACAGGAATGCATCCAGGTGGGGTTGGAAAGTCTCCAGAGAAGGAGACTCCACAACCTCTCTGGGCAGCCTGCTCCAGGGCTCTGTCACCCTCACTGCAAAGAAGTTTCTCCTCATGTGGAGCTGAAACCTTCTCTGTTCAAGTTTGTCTCCATTGCTCCTTGGCTTATTGCTGTGCACCACCCAAAAGAGCCTGGCCCCCTCCACTTGACCTCCAGCCCTCAGCTATTGAGAGACATTGATGAGTTTTTTTTTTTTTTTTTTACTTCTGCCTCTCCTTTACATTTGATGCCCTTAGTTTTTGGGGGCAGCTGGCTACAAACTGTTGTATGTATAGCCAGGTGGGAGTTGGTCTCTTCTCACAGGCAACCAGCAGAAGAACAAGAGGACACAGTCTCAAGCTGTGCAGGGGAAGTTTAGGCTTGAGGTGAGGAGAAAGTTCTTCCCAGAAAGAGTAATTGAACCTGGGAAGGTGCTGACCATGGAGGTGGTGGAGTCACTGTACCTGGAGGTGTTCAAAAAAAGGTTGAATGTGGCACTTGGAGCAATGGTTTGGTTGTCAGGAGGTGTGAGGTAATAGGTTGGACTTGATGGTCTCTGAGGTCTTTTCCAAGCTGGCTGATTCTGTGATTCTGATTCTGTGGTTCTGTGTCTTCTCCCCCTAGGAGTCTGTTGTCCACTATTTTGTTTTCCTACTCTCTTGTCACTGGGAAGAGAGCACTTTCACATATGATTTCATAACTGATGTCTTAAAATTGCCACCTGATCCCATTTTATTACATCCCCAGTTGAATTCAGAGTGAGTTAAAGCAGGGACTTCAGCATCTGTTTTGAAATGGTTGGGGATTAGCCAGAAAATTTTGTAGTGATTTCAATGAGCATCTGTCAGGCTTGGGATTTTTTATTTGTGTGTGTGTGGCAGTAGTGAGAGCTTCCAGACAGACTCATGTCTGGTGGATCAGGACCTGGATATTTCCTAAATCTGGGATCCAATATGTTAATTGCACATGTTTGCTTGAGTGCAGTTCTGGTTTTAGTAGTAGATGAAGTGTGTCACCAGTAAGCTTGCAGATGACACCCAGTTAGGTGGAGTGTGGATCTGCAGCAGGGCAGGGAATCCATGGCCAACGTTACCAGGAGGAGCTGCAACAAGGCTAAGTGCCAGGTCCTGCTCTTGGGTCACAGCAACCC
>VXBD01002238.1:181042-198553 GCA_013399975.1 Indicator maculatus
CTGGCTGTGTTTGAAGGTGGTTTGGCTGTGGTGCTTGGGGCTGTGGTTTAGGGGTGAGCCTTGCAGAGTAAGGTTGTGGGTTGGCCTTGGTGCTCCTGAGGGGCTTTCCCAACCTGAATGTTTCTGTGATTGTGTAATTTTTATTCACATTGTTGTTTATTTGCAAACTCCTAAAACGCTCCTGACTGGGAGCTCTGTGTTCTCACTTCATCTCTGTAAGTCATCCAGTTGCTGTGTCCAGCTCAATTAACATCTGAATTTGCTTCCATGGAAAAAAAGAAAAAGGGACTATTGGTTCTATCCCAGAGGTCACAGCAGACTAAGAAAATAAAGGTCATGTTATGTCTTGAATTCAGAGTGTACAGATGTTCTAGGAAGATAAAATTTGAAAGGGAAGGGAAGAGAATATTTGCAGCTATGCTGTGTATATGGACATGGTAGCAGATGATTTGCTGCTGAAAGTCTGTGGGATCCTTTTTCTTTTTTTTTTTTGTTTGTTTTAACAAAACAATGTCATAAAAATAGCAAACAAGAAAAAAGGAAGAAAAGCACCAAAATGGACCAATGAATAACAACACATACTCAATCACCCTTAAATATGAGACTGGGGGAATATATGCTGGCTTCTTAGGATCTGGCCAGCAAATATATAGACCCTCAGTGGCAAATCTGGCTTCTCAGAACATTAGTTCCTATATCACAGATGAAAATAAGGATATAAACAACAAAAAATAGAGAAAAGCAACATTACAGCTACCCAGGAAGCGTCCATGTAGTCTGCATCAGCTGTCTGTATTCAGGGAATGCAGCTTTCCACGAGGCAGATAAAATACAAATATCTATAATCTATCAGCTCTAGCCTCATATTTCCTTTCTTTGGGATTTATTCTGATTTGATTTCATAGCAGCTATGCTTTTCCCTTTGAAATTCACCATCCTTCGCTCAGCCATAGGGATGAGGAAAATATCAGAGGCAGAACTCTTGACAAAATTTTTTGCCCTTGTTGTAATTTTGTCCTCTTTCACATTTTCAGTCTGCTTCCCCTCCTGCTGTGACTTATGGCTTGAGCTTGGGCTGAGTAGCTTCAGAGTTCACCACATCTGAGCCATGGTGAGTACAGAGCTAATACAACTCTTTATCCTCTGTTTGGTGGTGGGAGACACATTGGTGAGGAGCACAAGGAACGTGGCTCAGTGCAGGCAAAGTCACACTATCACAGTACAGTAGAGGTTGGAAGGGACCTCCAGAGATCATCCAGTCCAAGCCCCCTGACAGAGCAGCAGCACCCAGGGCAGTCCACACAGGAATGCATCCAGGTGGGGTTGGAAAGGCTCCAGAGAAGGAGACTCCACAACCTCTCTGGGCAACCTGCTTCAGGGCTCTGTCACCCTCACTGTAAAGAAGTTTTTCCTCCTGTTGAGCTGAAACCTTCTCTGTTCAGGCTTGTACCTGTTGTTTTGTACATGATAACGTTCAAAGAGCTTGAAGGATTGAAGCTCAAAGGAACTTTATGAAGGATTTGTCTTTCAAAGCCATTTGTGGCCCTTACAAGCTCAGGATCTGTGTGTTTGTGTTCGTTCTCTAACTTCAGGAGTGTGGCTGCCATGGCTTCTGCACTTATCTAAGTGCCATGTTTCCATATGGGCAGCTTTTGATTTCCTTTGGCCTTGGCAGGAGCAACCTCCTCATGCAGTCAGATCACAGCTGAGGTTCTAGGAGACTCAGCTCTCCATCTGCAGCCCTTGCAGGGCTGTGATCTTACTGCTGTAGACAAGCAGTGCACACAGCTTTACTGAAGAATAAAGGCTGCCCAAGGACTTTTCTTGACAGAAACCACAAACTCTGAAGTGTAAAGCAATCCTAGATTGAGGTAGCACTCAGGGCTTCTGCTAGAGGCAGCTCCAAGCGCTGCTTGCTGCAGCTCAGTTAAACCATCACACCCCTGACATTTAGTGCAGCAATACTCTGTCACCCTGTGCAGTCAGGAAAGAAAAATAATGGGATGCAGAGCTTGAAATCGTCATGATTAGACACAGATGGATTGAAATTGAAAAGCATGAATTTTACCATAAAAGAAGGAATAAAAAAAAAAAAAGGCAAACCAAGCTGATAAATTAGAATCAGTCAGGGTTGGAAGGGACCAGAAGGATCATCCAGTTCCAACCCTCCTGCCATGGGCAGGGACACCTCACACTGGAATTCTGCCTATCCTGCTTAACCTGAAAGCCACGCTTCTAATATTGTTGTATTAAAATGCACCAGGGCTTTGGGAGCAAGGGAGGGTGCACTGCTACCTGAAACCACAGCCAGCCTCCAGCCTGCTCACTCACAGGAAACAGAAACTTTTCTTGTTTATATCAACAATACACTGAAGGACTGAAGTGGTGCTGTGGTCTAGTCAATTAGATAGGGTTGGGTGACCTGTTGGACTTGATGATCTTGGAGGTCTCTTCCAGCCTGGTTCGTTCTGTGGCTGTTCAGATGTCAGTGTGGAGTGTTCTGTTCAGTCTCATGGAGAACTGAAGCTCGGATGGAGTTAGTGAGATCCCTAAGGTCTGATGGAACAGAAGCTGCACTGAACCCCTCTGGTAAAGCATGAAATAGGAGACCATCCTGTCATGGTTTTGCCAGAACAGGGCCAAAATGTGAGCATGTTTGGAGTTTAGTGTGTGCATGTGTTTGAAGATGAGTTTATGACAGGAGTATCCAAAGTGCTTTTGAAAATCACTGCCTTGGAGCAGCCCTCTGGTTCTTGTGGTTCAGAAAGAGGCAAATCCAAACCCCAGCCTCATTCAGCAGCATGCTTTAGGAGCCCATGCAAGCTAGAAGCAAGTCAGTCAGCTGTCACCTCTAGAAAGTCTGAAATTTGTCTGAATGGTTTAGTTTGAAACAGAAGAGGCTGAGGGGAGACCTCCTGGCTCTCTGCAGCTACCTGAAAGGAGGTTGTGGAGAGGTTGGTGCTGGTCTCTTCTCCCAGGTCATTAGTGATAGAAGAAGAGGGAATGGCCTCAAGCTGCCACTGGGTAGCTTTAGACTGGACATTAGGAAACATTTTTTGAGGGCAAGAGTAGTGAGGGACTGGAATGTGGTGGTCAGGGAGGTGGTGGAGTGCCCAAGCCTGGCTGTGTTTGAAGGTGGTTTGGCTGTGGTGCTTGGGGCTGTGGTTTAGGGGTGAGCCTTGTAGAGTAGGGTTGTGGGTTGGCCTTGGTGATCCTGAGGGGCTTTCCCAACCTGAATGTTTCTGTGATTCTGTGAAATCAAAACACCACTACCATTTAGCAGCATGGATTAGATGCCCATACAAACCAGAAGCAAGTCAGTCAGCTGCCACCTCTAGAAATTCTGAAATTTGTCTGAGTGGCTTAAATGTTCTTAGAAACTATCCTGAGGATGTGTTTAAATGGTGGATCATAAACTGACAGACTTTGTAATGTGCATGCCCAAGAATTGACTCAGTATGTAGTGTGTTTCTTCCTCATTTGTAGAGCCTGCTCTATGTCCTTCTCAGGAAGCAGAGAGGTTTAAACTTAGATTATAGAGTTAGATTATATGGGGTTGGAAGGGACCTGAAGGATATATCCAGCTCTGGAGCTCTCAACACAAGAAGGACTTGAAACTGTTAGAGCAGGACTACAGGAGGGCCACAAAGGGGTCTGGAGCATCTCTCTTGCAGAGAGATGCTGAGAGAATTGGGGTTAATCAGCCTGGGGAAGAGAAGGCTGCAGGGAGATCTTGCAGAGTCCTTCCAGGGCCCCCAGGAGAGATGGAGAAGGACTTTCTACAAAGGTACAGAGCAAGGAGTAATGGCTTCAAGCTGGAAGAAGCTTGATTTAGCTTAGACAGTAGGAAGAAATTCTTCCCCATGAGGGTGGTGAAACACTGGAAGAGGTTGCCCAGAGAAGCTGTGGAGGTCCAAGGCTGGAAGTGTTCAGAGCCAGGTTGGATGGTAGCTAAAACTGCAGTGCAAATGCAGAACTTACCTAATCTGTTGTCTGTTAAATTTCATGTTCTTTATCACTTGTTCTAATTAATTAGTGACCTGCTGGTACTCCTGCTCCATTTTAGCAGAGAGATTAATGATGTCTTGTTAGTGATGTCTTAAATGTGTCTCAGGCTATATCAAAGGGCAGTATGCTTTGCATTTAGTGTGGAACTTCAATGATCACACTCCCTAGGTTGTCACAGGCTTGATCATCATGTTGGAGGGGAAAAAACCCCACCCCAAACCAACAACAAACAAACACAAACCAATCTTTTTCTTGTATGCTCTTTAGTTTTAACAGCTGATTTTACACAGGAAAACAAAGATCTTTTCTTCCATAGGGGTACATAGCAAACAGAGAATGCTATGGGTCGGGGGTCCTGTAGTGCAACCTCCCTGCAATGAGCAGGAACATCTTTAGCTAGATCAAGTGGTCCATGACATTGTAGCTGTCTGTGAAGCTGGGTTCAAAACTCCTCACTGTGTCTCAGAAGGGAAATGAAGGGCTTGGGTCAGCTGATGGCAATGTTTGGGACAAGAACTGAACTGGTTGCCTAAGGGTAAAGGATTTTGCATTTCCTTATCAATGGCCTGAGGCCACATCTCACAGTGAAGGCTAAACTTTAGGATCTGCACTGCTCTGGCTCCTGAAGCCAGACCTCACCACCTCCAATGTTCACTGATCCTCCTTGTAACTCTGGACTGGACATTCTCTGTGCAGCTCTTTTGTGTTTGAGCCTATCCCACTTTAGAGCCCTCACCTTCCATGTACAGCCCTGACATCACAAGTATGAATTCTCAAGTGTGGATGTAGCTGACATCCACTGCCCCTTGTCCTGTCACAGGGCACAATTGAGCAGAGGCTGCCCCTGTCCCTTCCTTCCTGACCCCCAGCCCTCAGCTATTGATATACATTGATCAGATCCACTCTGTCTTCTGTTCTCCAGACTGAACAGCCCCAGGGCTCTCAGCCTCTCTTCATAGGACACATAGGACACCTTCATCACCTGTGAGCCCAGGATAGTGCTGCAGCCTGTACAGGTAGGCTTAGGGCGGGCATTACCAGAAGTCCCCACTCCAACTGGGAGCTCTTCCCTAGTTTCCTTGTTGTTTTAAGTGGAACCTGTAGTTCCCTCTAAAACAATGGCTGCTCCTCACAACTCCTGCCAGACATCTCCCTGAGGTTTTTTTATATCATAAGTTGTCTTTAAAACACCTTAATGATTAAACTTGGTAGAATATTTCAGGGCCATGAGGATGAGCAGAGGGCTGGAGCTGCTCTGCCATGAGGACACTCTGAGAGAGTTGGGGTTGTGCAGGCTGGAGAGAAAACTCCAAGGAGACCTTCTTGTGGCCTTCCAGTATCTGAAGGGGGCTACAAGAAAGCTGGGGAGGGACTTTTTAGGGTGTTGGGTAGGGACAGGACTGGGGGAAATGGGGCAAAACTAGAAATGGGGAGATTCAGATTGGGTGTTAGGAAGAAATTCTTCCCCATGAGGGTGGTGAGAAACTGGCACAGGTTGCCAATGAACAACCTACTGTAGTGTGAGGTGTCCCTGGCCATGGCAGGGGGGTTGGAACTGTCTGATCCTTGAAGTCCCTTCCAATCCTGACAATTCTGTGATTCAGACCTGTTCCCCCAGGCAGTGTAGGACCATTCCAGGAAGGGGTCACCTGCATCTGCTGCATACCAACTCTCTTTATCTGTGATCAAACTTAGCATAGCTACATCAGGAAGAAGAAATTGCTCTCAGTCACCTACCAGTGGCAATTACTTTTCACAGCATCACTTTAAACTGAAAGCCTAAAATGTTAAATTGATGTTCCAGCTGAGAAAAAGAACAGTAACTTTTGGCAGAGAATTTGGGGTTTTTGTGCTCTTCTGGTTTAACAGCCTGCAGCCTTAGGCGTCTGCAAATACATCCTGACTGCATCAGCACCCTGTGCTGAGCCCAGCACCACTTTCACATCTGCCTGGCAAATTCCACTCTGAGGAAGGGTGCCTGCACCACAGCAATACCCAGAAACCACCAGCACTACCTTCCAGAGTGCTCCAACCCCCTTTCATGGGGAGTGCTTCCAAGCAAAGGGCATTCCCCGGTTTGGAAATCTGCCAGTGTGGGTAAGTGCCTCCTTTACCAGCTAGGAAGGGACCACAAAGCTCTGGTGTTGTGCAAGATTGATTTTCCATTTCTTGGGACTGGAAAACCAACCCCAGGTTTGCCCTTAGCCTTGTGGCAGAACTGACAGACCATTAATTCCATCGATTCTCACAGCAGTGGAGTTTATCAAACTGAATTTGATATTAGCAGGGAAGGTTTTGTGCCATGGCATGGAGAGCCCTTTTCTGAGCCTCTTGGCTTCATAGTTTCATTTCTTTTTAAAGCAAACCCCAAACCAGCAGTGCTATATACCTTGTAGAGAACACAGAGTGACAAATAATGAAGTCTTCTACTTGTTCCTGAGCACTAAATTCAATGTTTACCCCACTGGTGATGCCTCTGTGTGTCTGTTTGTGCACCTCCATGGGAGCTCATCCTCTGCACACCTCGGGAGGGTTAAGGGAGGCTCTGATTAAAGCTCCATTTGCTGATGCTCTTCAGCAATCTATATCCAAGTGCTACTCTGCTAATTAATGACTGCTCATGAAATGCCATGTGTCAGCAATGAATCACTTATTTTTGTTGCACTTCAGTAGTGTATGGCTAATGAGCAAGGACAACTCATGTAATTAAAGCCCAAAATAGCTTTGTCAGTAGGACAAAATCAAGTGTTTGTATCTTGCTGTAGTGAATGCACCACACTATGTCACTTTCCTCTCTTTGCCTTTGCTAGTTTTACAAGGAAAAAAAAGATGGAGGTTTGGGAAAATGTGGGGCAATAAATGTTTTTTTCAACTGTAGTATTATGAAGAATTGGATGTGCCCCTATGGCCAAGAGAGCCAAAGGGATCCTGGGGGGGCAGCAAGAAAAGTGTGGCCAGCAGGGCTGGGGAGGTTCTGCTCCCCCTCTGCTCTGCCCTGCTGAGACCACAGCTGCAATCCTGTGTCCAGTTTGGGGCTCCCCAGTTGAAGAGAGACAGAGACCTGCTGGAGAAAGAGTCCAAGGGAGAGCCAGGAGGATGCTTAGGGGACTTGAGCATCTCCCTGTGAAGAGAGCCTGAGAGCCCTGGGGCTGTTTAGTGTGGAGAAGAGAAGGCTGAGAGGGATCTGATCAATGTCTCTCAAGAGCTGAAGGTCAAGTGGAGGGGGCCAGGCTCTTTTGGGTGGTGCACAGCAATAAGCCAAGGACCAATGGAGACAAACTTGAACAGAGAAGGTTTCAGCTCAACAGGAGGAGAAACTTCTTTTGAGTGAGGGTGCCAGAGCCCTGGAGCAGGCTGCCCAGAGAGGTTGTGGAAACTCAGATTTCTGTGAAGGAACACAAAGCTTGACCAACATTTGTGACCACTCCTGTTGGAGAAAGCAAGAAGTTACTTTCCCAGGAAAAGAGCAGTTTTCCTTGGAACATGCTCTGAATACTTTCTCATAGTGAGCAGACCCAACAGGACTTCAGCAGGAAGAACAGCAACAGCTCTCCCATTGCTGCTGGTCAGACAGATCAAGACTTGGCCTTTTTACTGTCTGCAGCAAGCACTGGGCACATCCTTTGCATTGGTCTCACCTGGAGGTTTAAATAAATTCCCTGAACTATCTTCTCTGAAATGACTTCTACAAGTTCTCAGGAAGGTTTGTGGGTGCCTGACAAAAGGCCTCACCCTGGTGTTTAAAGCACAGTGGCACTGCCAGCTGTGTGTTTTGCCAGGCTTGTTTAGGAGGAAGGCTCAGCTCAGGTTGGGTAGGGAGGACCTAAATCTCCTGAGTCTGCAAAAGGCTTCAGTCGTCCCCAGCTGGCTTTGCTTGAAGCTCTGAGGACACCTGGGCTGCCCAGGGCTTGTCCCTTTCATGAGCCCTCCTGTGATCTTCAATGCCATCCTGACACCAGAAAGCTGCCCAGTGCTACAGCTGGGACTGGCTCTGGGTGACATCTGCTCTTCCATGTTTATTCAGCTCTTTGGATACTGCTTGGCTGCCTCAACAGGGCTGTGGATAACCTGGGCAGTGGGGTGGTGAGAGAAGACCTTGAATGGAATTAGTTCAGACATTTTTGGTCTCTTAGCATCCCTTTTGGTCAAGGTTCTTCATAACTGCAGAGTGGAGGCAGGGAGGAGAGTGTGAGGCTGTCAGAGCATCTGCAAAATGGGCACTTCATGTTTTTAAAAATGATGCAGTGTTGTGGAACAGAACAGAACAGAAGCCTAATATATGCCATTAACATTAGTGCCATTGAGCAGGCTCTAAATTGCAGATTGGTGGGGAAAAATCGATAGGAAAATGTAAACAAGAGGAAATGAAAATTGTAATAAGCTCCCTGCATGAGAAGGGCAATCTACAACCAAGCAGGAAGGCTAAACTGAGGCCATGTGAGGGATGAGACATATTTCCTGTTTTAAAGCTGAGACTGATGGTCTGTCCCTAACCCCAAAGCTGTGACAAAAACTTAATGGTGTGAGGCAGAGACATGGTGTCAGGCTTCACTCTCTGCTGCTGCCTCTGGATGATTTATCACTGGCAGTTGTTCTGTTTGCTATTAATTAAGGACAGAAGTTAATTCAGTAAAGTTAGCCTGGCTGTGCTCCATCTGCTTTGCAACTTCCTTGAACTTGAAAACAAAAGGACTTCATCACAGCTGCTGCAAATGCAGGTTCCAGATGTATTGCTTTGCATTTTCACACTCATACAATGAGAAAAGGTAGCCTTGGAGCTGTGCTGCAGGTGCCCCACCACTTCTTGTCAACCCAGGAGGTGATCTGCTGGAGAGCAGCCCCAAGGAGAAGGAGCTGGGAGTGCTGGTGGACAACAAGTTCTGCATGGGACAGCAATGTGCCCTGGTGGCCAAGAAGGCCAATGGGGTCCTGGGGGGCATTCAGAGGAGTGTGTCCAGCAGAGCCAGGGAGGTTCTCCTCCCCTTCTACTCTGCCCTGCTGAGACCTCACCTGGAATATTGCATCCAGTTCTGGGCTCCCCAGTTCAACAGGAAAAGGGATCTACTTGAGAGAGTCCAAGGGAGGACTANACAGGACAAGGGACAGTGGATGTCAGCTACAGCACAGGAGGTTCCACCTCAACATGAGGAGGAACTTCTTGACTGTGAGGGTCCCAGAGCCCTGGAACAGGCTGCCCAGAGAGGTTGTGGAGTCTCCTTTTCTGGAGCCTTTGCAGCCCTGTCTGGATGTGTTCCTGTGTGACCTGTGCTGGATTCTCTGGTCCTGCTCTGGCAGGGGGTTGGACTGGAAGATCTCCAGAGGTCCCTTCCAACCCCTACCATCCTGGGATCCTGTGGTTATAAAGCTGATTATTTTTTAACCAATAACCTGCATGTATTAGAAGGTAGCCAGGAGGGTGGATGTAATCAGGATGATATTAGCAGAGAATTCTGTCCTGTTTTTCCCTCCTGGCAGTGGACATATGGCTTTGCTTTATGCTTTTGGGGACAATGAACTATTGATCACCCACCAAACGCTGGCAGAGTGATGTTTGATGCTGAGAAGGCCCTGCTGGAAGTGTGTCTGGGAGACAGCACTCAGCAGCACAGATATCCCTTGGCACTGAGGGTGACTACCAGCCAGGCTCTGCCTGTAGCTCTGCCTGCTTTGGAGCTGTCAGGAACGTCAGCCAACAGGGCAGGCAAGTGAGAGAGGAGGCAGAGCATCTTGCTGAGCTATGGTAATGACAAACTTGTGGCTGAGTGTGAGCTACCACTGCCCACTAGCACAGTGTTCAGAGGGGAGTGGGGAATTCTCCCCTTGGCATCACTTTCCTGGTGACACATCCCTGCTCTGCTGGGAGCTCAGATGGACACAGACCTCTGGCAAGAAGCTGCTTTAATCCCAGCTCTGCTGAGAATGATTGCTGCTCCTCCTGGTGCATCAGAGGAATGCTGGCCATGAAAATGCTGAAGGGAGAGGAACATCTTCCTTAGGAGGAGAGCCTGAGGGGGCTGAGGGCTCTGCAGCTTGGAGAGGAGGAGTCTGAGAGGTGGCCTCATGGCTGGGGATCAAGATGTGCAGGGTGAGTGCCCAGAGGCTGGAGCCAGGCTCTGCTGGGTGATGCCCAATGACAGCACAAGGGGCAGTGGTGGAAGTTGAGGCATAGGAAGTTCCATGGAAACAGGAGGAAAATGTTTTCCCTGTGAGGGTGTCAGAAGACTGGAACAGGCTGCCCAGGGAGGCTGTGGAGTCTCCCTCTCTGGAGATATTCCAAACCTGCCTGGATGTGTTCCTGTGTGATCTGCTCTAGGTGCTCCTGCTCTGGCAGGGGGCTTGGACTGGATGAGCTTTGGAGGTCCCTTCCAGCCCCTCACATTCTGTGATTCAGTTTCTTTCCTTTTTCCTTCTACCCACAGAATATTAGAGTATCTCTTAATTTTCTTTTTCTTAATGGTAGGTAAGAATGAAGGACAACCCCCAAGAGTGGCAGCCCCAGCAGGTCTGGGTGATTGGATGCCTTACACTTCAGCCTTTGCTGGAACTCAGGATACAGAGCTGATGACTGATGTGGCTTTCTTCTCCAGTCAGGTGATGCTAAGGTAAACCATAGAATGACAGAACTCTGTCAGAGTTGGAAGGGACCTCAAGGATCATTCCCTCTGCCATGGGCAGGGACACCTCACACTACAGCAGGTTGCTCACAGCCACATCCAGCCTGGCCTTGAAAACCTCCAGGGATGAGGCTTCCACCACCTCCCTGGGCAACCTGTGCCAGTGTCTCACCACCCCCATGGGAAAGAATTTCCTCCTAATATCCAACCTGAATCTCCCCATTTCTAGTTTTGTTCCATTCCCCCCAGTCTTATCACTCCCTGACACCCTAAAAAGTCCCTTCCCAGCTTTCCTGTTTGCCTTCTCCCCTCCACACTGCACAACCCCAACTCTCTCAGTCTGTCCTCATAGCAGAGGAGCTCCAGCCCTCTGCTCATCCTCGTGGCCCTTCTCTGGACATGTTCCAGCACCTCCATGCAGACAACCCCCAAGAGTGGCAGCCCCAGCAGGTCTGGGTGATTGGATGCCTTACACTTCAGCCTTTGCTGGAACTCAGGATACAGAGCTGATGACTGATGTGGCTTTCTTCTCCAGTCAGGTGATGCTAAGGTAAATGTTTCCTTCTTTCTTGTGCAGTGATGAGAAATTGGAGATAAGCTGTGTTTGGGACCAGACAGCACTCAAATGCAGCATGCAGAAGCTTCTGTCCCTCCAGCTGTCTGAAAGCCCCACTGAGCTCTCTTGTCACAGAGTTCCTGTGTGGGCAGGGGATGTGCAGCATGGATGAGCTGAGAAAGGATGCCAGGGGCACAAGAGATGGTGAGGGTCAGGTACCATGGGCAGTTTGCAGTCCCTTTGCCTGGGCTGTGATCATAACTTTGTATCTGTCCTTTCTCTGAGGGTCTCAAGAGTCCTGCTGCAACCCTGCTCCAGCACAGCAATGCTGTGCAAAGGAGAAAGATTCTGCATTCAGGTTAGAGATTTAATTCCATGCTGAACAGCTCTTTGCCAGCTCCTTGTGCTGAACTTCTGAGAGCACAGCCTGCAGCAGGTGCTCAAGGTGCTGTAACTAAACACTCTGCTCTTCAATTAACCCCTAAAATTGAGGTAATCCCTAAAACTGAAGTGATCCTGGCAATCTTTCAGCTCCTGGTTCACCTCCTGCAGAAGTGTGGGTCCCCAGGAGCAGCACAGGATAGCTTGTACATAATACTGTCTTCATATGCTGATTTTAACAGCTCACTGGAAAAGACATTCAATTACAGTTTGCCTTGGGAGAGGCTTTCTTCAGAGCTCCCTGAACTCTCCCAAGCTCCATTTGTAGGCCAGTGCCTGCCAGGCTTTGAGGTTTGCTGGAGGAGGTCGAGTTCATGGGCAAGTCACCAGCTCCAGCTCCTGTGGAGGGGCTGAGCAGCACACATGCAATAAATGTAAGGAGCACCCAGGGACTCCAGGAAAAGAGTATCCCACCCAGAAAGGTAATTTTAATACCTATCAGAGTTGCCCACTGCCAGCATCCTTGCTTTTCTGAAAGTCAGGATTTTAGCTACTTGAAATGAGAATACAGACTGGGAGAAATTTTGTTTTGGTGGAACTGTTTTCATAAATATTTTATTATTAGTTCTTGCACTGAAGTTGTTCCTGTCTCATTGTGTCTCCTGGCAGCCCCCCTCACCCTTGTGACACACTGCCTGTTCAGGTCAGAAATTCACAAAGTGCTTTTCAGTGTCTGAACACTGGGACACAAGGCTGGATGAACACAAGAATGTCTGCATGCTGGGGTGCAAAACAATTGGGGTGCATCAGGAAAAGTGTGGCCAGCAGGGCTGGGGAGGTTCTGCTCCCCCTCTGCTCTGCCCTGCTGAGACCACAGCTGCAATCCTGTGTCCAGTTTGGGGCTCCCCAGTTGAAGAGAGACAGAGACCTGCTGGAGAGAGTCCAAGGGAGAGCCAGGAGGATGCTTAGGGGACTTGACCATCTCCCTGTGAAGAGAGCCTGAGAGCCCTGGGGCTGTTTAGTGTGGAGAAGAGAAGGCTGAGAGGGATCTGATCAATGTCTGTCAAGAGCTGAGGGCTGGGGGTCAAGTGGAGGGGGCCAGGCTCTTTTGGGTGGTGCACAGCAATAAGCCAAGGAGCAATGGAGACAAACTTGAACAGAGAAAGTTTCAGCTCCACATGAGGAGAAACTTCTTTGGAGTGAGGGTGCCAGAGCCCTGGAGCAGGCTGCCCAGAGAGGTTGTGGAGTCTCCTTCTCTGGAGGCTTTCCAACGCCACCTGGCTGCATTCCTGTGTGGAGTCCCCTGGGTGCTGCTGCTCCTGCAGGGGGGTTGGACTGGATGAGCTCTGGAGTGCCTGTCCAACCACTACTGTACTGTGAGACTGTAATTAATTGTATATGTATATATATATTTTTTAACCCACCAAGAATAGCAAGCAAGAGCATACCTGAAGCTTACAAAGATAATGTCAAAGGAATGAAAAGGATAAAAGCAGGAGCAGAGCCATCATTCCCTGGAATGGAGTGCAATGTGGTTTATGGCATTTGGCTGTAATCACAATTAGCAGTGCTCAGGGCTGTTTGCTTGGCTGTGTGAGGGAGTCTGGCTGTGTGTGTGTATGAGAGAGTAACAGCAAATTAATTTTCTTGTGAAGATCTGATTGCTCCACCTGTTATAGCCTGTCTACAGCCTATATTCCCATGAAGTGTTGCCAATTAGTTCACAGAAAGTAATTGAAGAGCGAAAATGGGGAAGCCAAATGTCTGATTTATAGACTGAATTGGCTATGCCCAGAGATTTTTTTTAAATTATTTTTTTTTAATGCTGGTTCAAATATTCTGTTATTAAATTGATTAAATAATTAAATGCTGCTATAAACATGTCAGATACTATTGCACATCAATTTTCTGCTGTTGAGTGGGGCCCTCATTTGCTTCCTAATGCAGTAAGCACTGCTGAAATAAAATTGGTGATAGTCTTGAGCAAGGCTGCCAGAGAACAGTACAGAAAGAGCTGAAAATGCCCTCTGTGATCACATGCCAGTGAAAATCAGAGTTAGCATGAGCAGCTCATGCTGCTTGCATCTGGAGGTGCCAATGGACAAGCAGCTGAAGAGGAGCCAGCAGTGTGCCCAGGTGGCCAAGAAAGCCAAAGGCATCCTGGCTGGGATCAGCAATGCTGTGTCCAGCAGGAGCAGGGAGGGGATTGTCCCCTGGGACTCAGCTCTGCTCAGCCCACACCTGGAGTGTTGTGTCCAGTTTGGAGCAGCTCAGTCCAAGAGAGATGTGGAGGGGCTGGAGGAGGGCAGAGGAGGGCAAGGAAGCTGGGAAGGGCCTGGAGAAGAAATGTGATGAAGAGAGACTGAAGGAGCTGGGGATGGTTAGTGTGAAAGAGAGGAGGCTGAGGGGAGACCTCCTGGCTCTCTGCAACTCCCTGAAAGGAGGTTGTGGAGAGGTTGGTGCNTTTCTATGATTCTGCGATTCTTCATTTTTTTTTAGAATTAGGTTTGTGACCATGCTATCTGCACTCCTTGGGTATTTATTCCATTGTAGAACTGAAACCACATTTGAGGCAGCACAAAAAGTTGAAACTGTAAGAAATCCCAAGATGAACACACAGCTACTTCCTGCAAATTTGTGTTAATAAATCAGGAAGAGTAAAACACTTTTTTAAATTTTGTTTTTGTTTGGTTAGCTTTTTGACAGCATTTGTTCATTTGTTTGTTTTGTTTTGTTTTTTGTTTTGTTTTGAGGATCCCAGGATGTTAGGGGTTGGAAGGGACCTCTGGAGATCTTCCAGTCCAATCCCCTGCCAGAGCAGGACCAGAGAATCCAGCACAGGTCACACAGGAACACATCCAGACAGGGCTGGAAAGGCTCCAGAGAAGGAGACTCCACAACCTCTCTGGGCAGCCTGCTCCAGGGCTCTGAGACCCTCACAGTGCAGAAGTTCCTTCTCTTTTTGAGGTGGAACCTCCTGTGCTGTAGTTTCCATTCATTGTCCCTTGTCCTGTCAGTTGTTATCCACCAGGACTCCCAGGTCCTTCTCCACAGGGCTGCTGCTAAAATCGAGGTGAGTCTGCAGGAAATGAGTACAGAAAACTGTTAGAAATGTTGTTAGCTGCAGGCAGAGAGAAGGAGGCTCAGCTGCTGTGGGTTGCACCCTGCTCAGAACTAAGGCACCACAGGATCTGTTCTCCCTTTGGAGCAAGAGGAGGTTCTCCTTCCAGCTGCATCACAGCAGGACTCTGCAGAGCAGTCAGTCATTAGGCACCAAATATAAATCAGTGTATACAAAAAGGTTGAAAGATTATTAAAGGAGTTGTGTTTCCTGATACACTGCTGAGGCAAGCACAGCTGGCTTGTCAAAGAGGGTGGCTTCTTCACTGACCCCTCTCAGGAGGAGCAGATCTGTTGGCATGAAGAGAGGGAACATGGGCAATGAATTTATCAAAATCATGTGAGAGTTTTTGTTCCTGCACTTTGCTACCATTTTGGGTGTGAATATCTTGAATTTCTAAGAGCATTTTGGAGGCAGTGTATGTATTTTGCCCCTAAGACTTGACTTTACTTCTCATTTTTTTCTTTTTTTTTTTTCTTAATGTATTCCATTAATTTAAAAGACAATCAAGACAGAGGCTGAAGATAAACTCTCTGTGCTTGGCAACCAGCAATTTCCTTGCCTGGGTTTGCCTCACAGCAAGCGTGAGGCTCTGGTTTGTATAACCATCCACATGGGCTCTGTGTTCCAGGGCTCTCAATAGACATCAATCCTCTGTCACACTGCCCATTTCCTTTTCCTCATCCTTTTTCTTGCTCATTATTCTGGAGACTTAACTGTGGAGCAATTTCTAACCTGCATTTGAAGGCAGGCATCCTGCTGCTGCAGGGGGGAGCCAGCTGCCTGCCCCCTCCCTGTCTGCTGTCGTTTTGCAGGTGCAAAGCAGAGGACTTTATGCAGCCGGTCATTAATCATGAGCTGCCAGACTCAGAGAGCTTGGAAGCTGCTTAATGTGCTTCAGATTCCCTTTCCAGACCAGTTCTGAGCTGAGTAAGTACACACAGTCCTCATTCTCTGGAATATGATTCAGAGTGGATCTCATTAAAGTAATTTTTCCACTTGCTGGTGAAGAGATTCATTAAGAGACTGCCCAGAGAGGTTGTGGAGTCTCCTCTGGAGGCTTTCTAACCCCACCTGGGTGCATTCCTGTGTGGACTCCCCTGGCTGCTGGTGCTCTGTCAGGGGGGTTGGACTGGATGATCTCTGGAGGTCCCTTCCAACCTCTAATGTTCTGTGATTCTAACAGCATATGGTTCAGTGTGCCACAGGAAACCTGGGACTTCAGCTGAGTGGGTCTGGAGCTGTGTGCTCCAGCTGGAAGGATGCTAACAGAGATAAGAGTAGCTTTGTGAATCTGAGGCTTAAGTTTCCTCCACATTTATTTAGGAGAGCAAGTTAGATATTGCTGTAAGCAAAGGTAGAAAGCTTATAAAAGGTTCAAGATAAATACAGGAACATAAAATTATTTTCTCAGCAGTAAAGAAACTGGAGAAGGCCAATAGGTGTGGGCAACAAGTCACAGAATGATAGAACTGTCAAGGTTGGAAGGGACCTCAAGGATCATCCAGTTCCAGCCTCCCTGCCATGGGCAGGGACACCTCACACTACAGCAGGTTGCTCACAGCCACATCCAGCCTGGCTGCAAAAACCTCCAGGGATGAGGCTTCCACCACCTCCCTGGGCAACCTGTGCCAGTCTCTCACCACCCTCATGGGGAAGAATTTCTTCCTAACATCCAATCTGAATCTCCCCATTTCTATATTTTTTCATTCCCCTCAGTCCTGTCACTCCCTGACACCCTCAAAAGTCCCTCCCCAGCTTTCTTGGAGCCCTCTTCAGATACTGGAAGGCCACAAGAAGGTCTCCTGGGAGCCTTCTCTTCTCCAGACTGAACAACCCCAACTCTCTGTCTGTCCTCATAGGAGAGGAGTTGCAGCCCTCTGCTCATCCTTGTGGCCCTTCTCTGGACATGCTCAGCGGTGTGAAGTCAGCAGTGATTACTGCAAAAGATGGACTTGGAATGGACATCTCCACAATTCAAGTGGCTGGCTTGACCCTGGGTCTGTATTTCCAAGTCTTCAAAATGGTGAGTGGCTAAATAATGCTGTTACAGTTGGAGGGGGAGCTTTACCCTAGTCCCTGACTGCAAATACTGAAAGCAAAATTATTACCATTGGATACAAGAGAAAAATAATTCTAAAGGCTGTATAGTTCATTGGCTTGCTAATGAGGATAGAGAGCAGTGGCAGAAACAATTTTTTCTCTCTTTTTCAGTCCTGTCACTTCCTCTCTCTCTCCTGTGGCCTTGCCAGGGGATCTCTGTTTTGACTACTGAGTGAGGTACAGGAAAGAGGGAGGAAATGGTGGGGGAGGAGGTGAACAGTCTCCTGGATCCATCCAGGGGGCTCTGAGGAGTTCCTGTGTTGTTTGTAAATTGTAAATGTCTCTGTATTTTACATCTATTGTGTATTTTGTACACATCCATTGCATTTCACATCTCTAGATTGTAGTTTGCTGGTAAATAGAGCTTCATCTGCTTCCATCCCAAACTGAGCTGGGCTGGCAATTTATTTGGGGGCAGTTTTCTCCAAATTAGTCTGGGGGGTAATTTCAACCCACCACAAATGGTGAGTGCAAAAATAGCTCCAGTGGTTTGTAGGCTTTTTTGGTATGTTTGTTTGTTTGTTTGGTTGGTTTGGGGTTTTTTGGATGGAAATTGTAACTAAGAACAGATGGCAACATGGACAATGGCAGTGAGTGCACCCTCTGCACTTTTGCTGCTGACACCAAGCTGTGTGGTGCAGCTGACAGCCTGGAGGGAAGGGATCCATCCAGAGGGACCTGCACAGGCTGCAAAGCTGGGCCCAAGCCAACCTCATGAGGTTGAACAA
>VXBD01002238.1:198675-215015 GCA_013399975.1 Indicator maculatus
AGGATGAGCAGAGGGCTGGAGCTGCTCTGCTGTGAGGACAGACTGAGAGAGTTGGGGTTGTCTAGTCTGGAGAAGAGAAGGCTCTGAGGAGATCTTCTTGTGGCCTTCCAGTATCTAAAGGGATATATAATAAAGCTGGAGAGGGACTTTTTAGGGAGTCAGGGAGTGATAGGACTGGGGGAATGGAACAAAACTAGAAGTGGGAAGATCCAGATTGGATGTTAGGAAGAAGTTGTTCCCCATGAGGATGGTGAGAGACTGGCACAGGTTGCCCAAGGAGGTGGTGGAAGCCTCATCCCTGGAGGTTTTTGCAGCCAGGCTGGATGTGGCTGTGAGCAACCTGCTGTAGTGTGAGGTGTCCCTGCCCATGGCAGGGGGTTGGAACTGGCTGATCCTCGAGGTCCCTTCCAACCCTGACAATTCTGTGATTCTATATAACTGGAATTTGGAAAGCAACATTTGTCATTACTCAACTTGCTTGCTCATATTTGCAGTCTTTGAAGCAGTATCAAGTGAGGAAGGTTTCAGCTTGAAACAAATCTGCTGTGTTATTAGAAGATGTGAGAGAGTAGCTCCTTGGAGATGCTCTCTTCCTGTCTTGGAAAGATGCTTTGACAGTGGCATGTGGTGCACAGAGGGGCAGACATAAGTGTCTGTACATCTCAGCTCCTCTGGCACCACTCCATCTCAGGGTTTTGTGCTTTGGTGCAAATTCTATTAAATGCAAAGCTGAGACAGAGAGAAAGCTTCGAAGCCTCACGTCAGTGAACCACGCAGGAAAAGCACAATTGCAAAGCTACAATAAATATTTATGCACTCAGAGCAGGTTGTACACTGGGCACAAGCATGGAATAACAACAGATTTAAGGCTGAAGCTTTTGGTGCTTTGCAGAGTCCTTTAGGCTACCACCTGCTTTAGGGGCAAGATTCTCTTCTTTTGCTGAAAGTGAAGGGTTGAAGATTTTCATCTGCAGGAGGAATCACAAAATTGTCAGGGTTGTGAAGGGACCACAGGGGTCATCCAGTGATGATCATCCAGTCCCACGGGCAGGGACACCTCACACTACAGCAGGTTGCTCACAGCCACATCCAGCCTGGCTGCAAAAACCTCCAGGGATGAGGCTTCCACCACCTCCCTGGGCAACCTGTGCCAGTCTCTCACCACACTCATAAGGAAGAATTTCTTCCAATCTGAATCTCCCCACTTCTAGTTTTGCTCCATCCCCCCCAGTCCTATCACTCCCTGACACCCTCAAAAGTCCCTCCCCAGCTTTCTTGTAGCCTCCTTCAGATCCTGGAAGGCCACAAGAAGGTCTCCTCAGAGCCTTCTCTTCTCCAGCTCTCTCAGTCTGTCCTCATAGGAGAGAAGTTCCAACCCTTCAGGCACTTCCTTGTTTCTGCCAAGGAAGATGTACAGACAGGGCATCCCCAGAGTCTATAAATTCATCTGATGTATAATTGTTTGGGTTTTTTAGCACCTGATACATCCTCATCTTCTATGGACAAAATCTGAGGTTTTTTATACTGTTTCCTAGGTGCATCCTGATTCTTATTCTGTCCAAATAACTCCCAGTCTCACAGTACACTAGAGGTTGGAAGGGACCTCCAGAGCTCATCCAGTCCAACCCCCCTGCCACAGCAGCAGCACCCAGGGGAGTCCACACAGGAATGCAGCCAGGTGGGGTTGGAAAGCCTCCAGAGAAGGAGACTCCACAACCTCTCTGGGCAGCCTGCTCCAGGGCTCTGTCACCCTCACTCCAAAGAAGTTTCTCCTCATGTGGAGCTGAAACTTTCTCTGTTCAAGTTTGTCTCCATTGTTCCTTGGCTTATTGCTGTGCACCACCCAAAAGAGCCTGGCCCCCTCCACTTGACCCCCAGCCCTCAGCTCTTGAGAGACATTGATCAGATCCCTCTCAGCCTTCTCTTCTCCACACTAAACAGCCCCAGGGCTCTCAGGCTCTCTTCCCAGGGGAGATGCTCAAGTCCCCTAAGCATCCTCCTGGCTCTCCCTTGGACTCTCTCCAGCAGGTCTCTGTCTCTCTTCAACTGGGAGCCCCACACTGGACACAGGATTGCAGCTGTGGTCTCAGCAGGGCAGAGCAGAGGGGGAGCAGAATCTCCCCAGCCCTATTCTGAGGTATAAGCTTGGTTTCTGTGCAGAAGATAAAAGCTCTACAACCTTTTTTTTTCTTTTCATGAATGGAAATCAGGAAGGTTGAGAGATAACTCTGGGGGCTATAATTATAGAAATGTATAAATGAGACTGGCAAAGGATTCCTTTGAAGTCACTTCTCTAGGATGTATTTCAGCAAAGAGCAGCTTGTGTGACGCCAGCCATCAGTAATTGGAATTTCTGTGCCTTTGCTCTCATGAATTGGCTTCAGTTAGTTGCTCCTTTGAACTCTCCTATTAAGTGGTGTGCACTTGTCAAGGGAATGGTGTGGAGCATGTGGTTGCTGCTGAACTCTGCTGAAGTGCTCCATCCATTGATGAAAAGGGAAGAGCTGCCCATCCTCACAGTGCAAGTGTTTGACCTCTTTTCTGTGGAGAAGGGAGGCTGGAAAGGATGACTTGGACATCTGTTTCTGCAAGGCTTGTTTATGCCACCCTATAAATAACCTCATTTCGTTCACCCAAGTGATTCCCATATGGCTAAGGAAGGATACTAAGGTAAGGAAGTGCTTTTGTGTGCAGGGTCAAGCTGCTGAACACACACTAAGCATGGTTTAAGCAGTGGCTTGGGAGCAGTTGACAACAGAATAAAAAAAACATCAGGATCATAGAATCCTAGAATTGTTAGGGCTGGAAGGCACCTCAAGGATCAGCCAGTTCCAACCCCCTGCCATGGGCAGGGACATCTCACACTACAGCAGGTTGCTCACAGCCACATCCAGCCTGGCTGCAAAAACCTCCAGGGATGAGGCTTCCACCACCTCCCTGGGCAACCTGTGCCAGTGTCTCACCACCCTCATGGGGAAGAATTTCTTCCTAACATCCAATCTGAATCTCCCCATTTCTAGTTCTGTTCCATCCACCCTGGTCCTGTCACTCCCTGACACCCTCAAAAGTCCCTCCCCAGCTTTATTGGAGCCCCCTTCAGATCCTGGAAGGCCACAAGAAGGTCTCCTCAGAGCCTTCTCTTCTCCAGACTGCACAACCCCAACTCTTTCAGTCTGTCCTCACAGGAGAGCAGCTCCAGCCCTCTGCTCATCCTCATGGCCCTTCTCTGGACACCTTCCAGCACCTCCAGATCCTTCTTGTGACAGAGGCTCCAGAACTGGACACAGAGCTCCAGGAGGAGTCTCAGCAGAGCAGCGGGGGAGAATCTCTGGTAGGAATCTTTCAGCTGGAGGAGGTCTGTTGAGCTTTTCTGGGGGCATACTCGAGCTGCTTGCCATCACAGCCCAGGCTGTGTTTCTCTCCTGCTGGCAGATATGTGGCCACCTCCCCATGTGAGAGGATGGTCCCTGACACTCACCCATGTCTGCTGCTGACATAAGTGATGTGTTCTCAGCCAGATGAGAGGGCACTAAGCAGTCTTGTTCACAGGGTGCAGCATGCATCTGGCACCTGCCCACCAGTCTCAGTGGTTTGGTTATGTGGTGAAGGTGCTTCCCCCTGGCCACCTGGAGATGTGCTGTGGGGCTATGGGGAAAGAGGGCAGCAGGGCTGGCAAAACAATTCAGTATCCCAAAGAGAGGGGATAGGTCAGGTCTGGGGCCAAATTCATTTGTGGAACAGACCTTTCATGGGGACTGGAGGTTACTGCTTCCAGTGCACAGTGCAGTAGCTGCTGGTGGCAGTTTGGAAGGGACGGGATATTGTTCTAATACTTTACTGCACAGACAGAGATGGAAGCAGGCTACTGTGATTCTTTCTCGTTTTTCCTCAGTTGTGTTTCAGCTATTTTGCTGGTACTGAGATAAACACAGTGTAAAAACATCCCACATAGAGAATCTCAGTCTGCAAGTCTTCCAGGTATCTAACTGCACAGGTACTACCCAGGGGCTGGTGAGTGGGCACAAGGAAAGTGCGCACAAGGTAAGTGGGCACAAGCAAACCTAATTGTGCAGGACATCAAGAACATCCTCCAGATCACACCTTTAGGTGGGCACAAGCTACAGCCAAAGAATGATTTGTGTAGAAACAAGCTGTCTAAACATGGTAATGCTACCCCAGCAGGACCCCCATATTTCTGCTTAACTGCAGCTGTTCTCAGCTGCTCTGTCCCAGGAGCCTACCTGACACCTAGACGAGGTGGGCAGGGAGCAGTCTCCCAGCTGGTAGCATCATTACAGGATCACAGGATCCCAGGATGTTAGGGGTTGGAAGGGACCTCTGGAGATCTTCCAGTCCAATCCCCCTGCCAGAGCAGGACCAGAGATGTCAGCCTAGTTTCCAGGCATTGCAGAAACCATGGGCAAGTTGCTGGCACAGCCAGCTTGTGCTCATCATCACAGCTGCTTTCTGTAGGTGTTGGTACAGTGAGGTCTTGGTGCATAATTGCTATAAAAAAACAACCCCAAAACACAACAAAAACCCAAGAAAATTTGTAGCAAGGCTGCAGTCTAAGGGATCTATCAAAACAGTAGGGCCTTAGGAGTTGCTTCAACCATGAAGTGAAGCTCAGTGGATACGTGGAGGAAGCAAATTCCTAGTGGGTGGAAGGTCTTTTGATGTGACTCATAACCAAATACCCAGAGAGCATGATCTCCTCTGCAGACATGCAATGCATGTACAATCCCACACCAGGCATTAGCTGTGCCATATGTGCTACCAACAGAGAGAACAGTTCCTGAGCATCACTGTCAGTGCAGCTCCTTTGAAACCCCCAGCTCCTGCTGCACAGCTGTGGAATGGAGTCCCCACTGCCCACAGTAACGCACATCACAGGGAGGCAAGAGTAGGATTGGTGTTTCATCCCAGCCCCATCCAGTAAGTGAAGTGGAGTCACCTGAATCACATCAAGCCCTAGGGGAGCTCATGTGCTTGAAGCTAGCATGTCCAAACACCTTGCTGGGCTTAGGCTGAGAGAATTCATAAAAGAATGGGAAATGATTTCTGTTCCATGCAGTGCCTGCTGATGTGAATTAGTTATGTCTTTGTCTTACACTGAAAAATGGAGGCATTTCAGCTTCAGCTCTGTCCTTGGCATGTTAGACCAGAGGATGGCTTAGGGGGCAACAGGGGAGCTCCCTAACACAGGGAGATAGCTCAGGAACCACTACTGGGTGGTGGAGGCTCCTGCTGTGCAGAAGAAATTGCAAATGGTCTTCCTGAAGAGAAAAAAACTACAACATCTACCAATATCTTATCAACATTACCTAGATTAAGATTTGATTGTCTTCAGATGGATTTTCCCATTGGAAGCCATTCTGTTTAATTATCCATTAATTCATAAACAAACACTTCCCCCCATGGAGTCTTTTGCCTTTCCACAATCTTCCTTTCTGGCTTCTCAGCAAAAGAGGAATCACAGCATTGTAACCCCCCTGTGCCAAAGGAGGATCTTTGTGCTTTAGGTATAGAATTAACTGCAAGGACATAAATCACTTGCCAGGAGTGGGCATCACAGGTGAAGACTCAGGTGCCATGCTTAATGTGCCCAGAGAAGGGCCACAAGGATGATCAGAGGGCTGGAGCTCCTCTGCTGTGAGGACAGACTGAGAGAGTTGGGGTTGTCCAGTCTGCAGAAGATCATTACAGGCTCACAGGATGTTAGGGATTGGAAGGGATCTCTGGGATCTTCCAGTCCAACCCCCTGCCAGAGCAGGACCAGAGAATCCAGCACAGGTCACACAGGAACACATCCAGACAGGGCTGGAAAGGCTCCAGAGAAGGAGACTCCACAACCTCTCTGGGCAGCCTGTTCCAGGGCTCTGGGACCCTCACAGTCAAGAAGTTCCTCCTCATGTTGAGGTGGAACCTCCTGTNACCTCCCTGGCTCTGCTGGACACACTCCTCTGAATGCCCCCCAGGACCCCAATGGCCTTCTTGGCCCCAGGGCACATTGCTGTCCCATGCAGAACTTGTTGTCCACCAGCACTCCCAGCTCCTTGGGGCTGCTCTCCAGCAGATCCCCTCCCAACCTGTCCTGCTGCAGTTTACTCTCCCTCCCCAGGTGCAGGACTCTGCACTCATCCTTGTTGGACATAATTAGGTTCCTCTCTGCCCTGCTCTGTCTGTCCAAGTCTCACTGAATGGCCTCACAGCCTTCAGGTGTCTCAGCCAAGCCTCCCAGCTTGGTATCATCAGCAAACCTGCTGAGCAGCCTGTGTCTGTCCCCTCCTCATCCTGCACCATGTCCTGCTGTCCTTCCGAGTGGCTCTCACACACACCTCAGTGGAAAGAGCTGCAGGACCTCCATCCACAGCAGCAGTTTGGGGGAGAGGGGCTCAGTTTCACCAGTTCTCTCTCCACCTGCCTGCAGAGCTGTTGTTTGGACTTCTGTGTGAGGATCTCCTTAAGATGATAAAGATGATAAAGAAGCAGCATTTGGCATTTTAGTGAGTGCTGCAGTGTGCCCTCTCTGCTTCCTTCTCTGTGCAGAAATGACTTCAGTGGGAATTTTGTGTTCACACTTCTCAGGAGCAGAGTCTCACTCGCCTACTCCTGGCCACCTCTGCACTTTAACATTTCCTTTTCCTCTGCTTTTAAACAAGCAGAGAACAGTGTTTCAAAGGTTTCTTTCTGGCTGCATTTCTCTACTGTACCTTTTTGCATCATTTGCATAATTTGTGGCTGCTGGTGGAAAACGAACTTGCAGCAGCTCAGGGAATCGAAGCATGGAAGAAAGAAAATTACATGTTTATCTTTATTTGATTTCTTAATTTGAGAAGCAGGGATAAGTTAATTAATTGACAAAGAGGGTTTAGATTTATCCTATTAGCAGTTAGGGCTGGGACTGCTGAGCAGTTAACTATTTTTGACACATCCAGAAGCTGAGACTATTGATTTTTGTTCCATCTTGTGTTTGCTGCCTTCAGGTGAAGTCCCTTTCATGCTTGTTGTAGCATTTTTGCTAAGTAGTGAGAATGCTAATAGTAGCTAACAGGAAAGACTCTCTGCTTCCAGTCTCTTATACTGAATTATTATCTTGCTGGGAGAGTAATGAGATGGTTCTACACTACAGTTACAGGGTTCTGATTCCATCCCTTCTCAGTAACTGCTGGTGTTGAGACTCTGAGTTCTTGCTAGGTTGTGGTAAAAGGCAGCTAAGGATCAGCTGGTGAGAATTGGTGGTGGTAGCACATAATGTTAATAATACCAACAGCTAATTAACTTTTTGTCTAGTGATAGTTCTTAACAAACCTAATACATTGACTGCCTGGTGCTGAGTTCTGTACCTGGAATTTCTGGCTGAAACACCCAAGACAGACAGATAAGATACTTACACTTAATTCAGTATCTTCTTTGTTCTGTGTGTTTGGAGGAGACAGAATCATAAACTGCTTGCAAAGGCCTGCAGGGACAGGATGAGGGACAATGGCTTCAAAGTGGAGAAGGGCAGATTGAGATTGGAGTTAGGAACCAAGTTCTTGACCATGAAACACTGGAACAGGTTGCCCAGGGAGGTGGTTGAGGCTCCATCCCCAGAGATATTCAAGGTGAGGCTGGACAGGGCTCTGGGCAAGCTGATCTAGTTGAGGATGTCCTTGCTGATTACAGAGGGGGGTTGGACTGGATGAGCTTTGGAGCTCCCTTCCAACCCAGACCATTCTGTGATTTTGTGATTCTGTGATCCTCTATCTCGGGAGGTAAAAGGCCACCAGTGACATTTCATACCACCTGGATCACTATGGGAGTATATTGCACATCTGGATTCCTTTCTGATAGGGACAATTCAGGCTGGAAAGGGCCTCAGCAAGTCTGTAGCCTCTGCTCAGAGCAGGGGCAGCTACAGGGTCAGACCAGGTTGGTCTGGGCTGTACCCAGAATGTGGGCTTGCAAGCCTCCAGGGACAGAGGCTGCACAGCCTCTCTGGGCAGCCTGGCTCTCCACTGCTTGGTTGTCCTCATGGAGAAACACTTCTCTGTGGTTTCACCTTAGGTCTGGTGCCCCTCAGTCTCCAGAGAAGCAGTGCTGGCTCCATTTCCTTGGTAAGCTCCCCATAGGTCCTAGGACAGTACTGTGCAGTGCTCACAGAGACATTCCCTCTCCAGGTGAACAAGCCCCAGTCCCTCATCCTGTCCTCACAGGGCACAGACTCCAGCCCTGACCAACGAGGTGACCTTCCCCTGAGCTCACTCCAGGTTATCAGTGCCTCTCCTGAGCTAAGCAGCCCCAAACTGGCCCTGAGCTCAAAAATAATTTTGAACAGGACCTCAGGCAGGGCTGGAAATTTAGTGGGAAAGAGTTGGAAGGATACAGCTGGATCGAGAGGTTGGTCTTGAATCGTTCAGGACAGACATTTGAATACGTTAAAGGGAGGAAGAATGTGCAAAGGTGTTCCAAGGAATCCTGGAAATACCTCAAAACAGGATGGCAGAATTCTTCTATCCACCTGCCCATGGTGTGAAGTGTAGTGCAAAGCCTTCCACTATGGCCAGGGAAGGATTCCCTCACTGCTCACAGCGTGGAGCCCCATGCCCAGCAGCTCCACGATGTGAGCATCAGGGCTCTGAGGGGAGGGGAGGTGCTGTGTGTGCTCCCACACAGATCTGTGCACACAGCAGGTGAGAGCAGGGCTGGGGATGGCTGCTGGTGGTGTGGAAAGTGCTGATGGGCCAGGCCTGCACATTGCTGGGGGCATCTGCCTAGCAGTGCCCCATTTCTAGCATCAATTCATTCAAGTAAGGCAAAAACCTGAATGGAGGCACTTCCTTTAGGTCCTGAGCATAAAGTGCCTCAGGCACAGCTCCACTCTTCTACCCAGTCCCTCAATTAGGCCATTTTGAGAGTTATTTAGGATTAAAGAAGGACATTAATTCAAAGTGAAATGGCTGTTCTAATTTTCTTTTCTTTATAAACAAGCTCCTATTTGATTTTTCTCTGTAATTATTCAGCAGCAAGAAAATTAAAGACTATATTCCCTATAAAAAAACCCCTTTTATTAGTTGGCTTAAATAACTTGATTCTATCATTTTAATGAATACAGAAAAAAATAATCAGCACACACACAAAAAAAATCATTAATTCCAGCATGGCAGAAAGCCACTGGAATAGGCAGCAGTGGATCTTTAACAGACAGATTATTACTCAGACAAACTATCTCAAAGCCATCTTGCAAATACATCAAATGTGTGGGCAACAAATTCACCGGAGGAGTCATGAAGCCCTCTCAGTGCTTTACATCCACTCCTACCTGTTTCAGTAGAGTCACCTTGCTAGACCTGGCTTATTTGACAGCAATCTGCATACAGAAAAGTGAGAGGAATTTACTGCCAAAAGGGGATCCTGACTCTAGGAGTCATATCTCTCTTTGCACAAACACAGACTGATTCAAACTGAAGGCATCGTGAGAAGAGATTTTGCAAGGAAAAGAAAGGCAAAAAGATTCTGAAGCTGGATCCAACCTAAAGCCACCCCAGGCTGCTGCAGCCTTCACAGGTGAGAGTTAAGTTGTGCATCTGTTCTGGATCTGCAGAACTTGGGGTGCCTGGGGGTTCTTTTCATCTCCTCTGCAGAGGAGAAGGCTCTGAGGAGACCTTCTTGTGGCCTTCCAGTATCTGAAGGGGGCTACAAGAAAGCTGGGGAGGGACTTTTGAGGGTGTCAGGTAGTGATAGGACTGGGGGGAATGGAGCCAAGCAAGATGAGGAGAGATTTAGATTAGACATCAGGAGGAAGTTCTTCCCCATGAGGGTGGAGAGACACTGGCACAGGTTGCCCAGGGAGGTGGTGGAAGCCTCATCCCTGGAGGTTTTTGCAGCCAGGCTGGATGTGGCTGTGAGCAACCTGCTGTAGTGTGAGGTGTCCCTGGCCATGGCAGGGGGGTTGGAACTGGATGAGCCTTGAGCTCCCTTCCAACCCTGACAATTCTGTCTGTGCAGTTCCTTTCTTAGTCCATTTGTTCCAATAAATGGTCAGCAATCAACTTCTGAACCAGAATCCAAACAACAGAAAACATCAGATGCCTGAAATCTGAAATGCTGCTCCCAGGTGCTCAGGCAAGGGAATTTCTGAAGAAGAAAGCTGGGACAGAGAGTCAGGAGAATCATCCTGAAGAATAAAGTGGTTCAAAGGGTGTGCTGGCTTCATTGTAGAGAAATGGAAAGCCACATTATTTTTTTTTTTTTTAAATCTTAGAAATGTGAGAGATTGAAACATAGTAGCAGGACTGCCATGGCCAAAATACAGGAGATGTGGTTTAGAAATTAAGAGACAGGGTTTGTGGTTTAAAAAAATCCCCAAAGAGCAGGATCACTTTAATCACCTTTGGGTTTCTGCTTGGTAAGTTTGCAGATGGCACCAAGCTGGGTGGAGAGGTGATCTGCAGCAGGGCAGGGAGGCTCTGCAGAGGGACTTGGATAGATTGGATCCAGGGCCAATGTTACCAGGAGGAGCTGCAACAAGGCCAAGTGCCAGGTCCTGCTCTTGGGTCACAGCAACCCCAAGCAGTGCTCCAGGCTTGGGTGATGTGGAGGNTGGGGATGGTTAGTGTGAAAGAGAGGAGGCTGAGGGGAGACCTCCTGGCTCTCGACAGCTACCTGAAAGGAGGTTGTGGAGAGGTTGGTGCTGGTCTCTTCTCCCAGGTCATTAGTGACAGAAGAAGAGGGAATGGCCTCAAGCTGCCACTGGGTAGGTTTAGACTGGAGAGTAGGAAACCTTTTTTGAGGACAAGAGTGGTGAGGGACTGGAATGTGGTGGTCAGGGAGGTGGTGGAGTGCCCAAGGCTGGATGTGTTTGAAGGTGGTTTGGCTGTGGTGCTTGGGGCTGTGGTTTAGGGGTGAGCCTTGTAGAGTAGGGTTCTGGGTTGGCCTTGGTGCTCCTGAGGGGCTTTCCCAACCTGAATGTTTCTGTGATTCTGATGGTTTGTTTGTAGGCAACAAACTTAAGTATTTTTAATTTTTTTTTTAACATGGATGCTGAGATTCCTTCTCAGAGGGAAGCATCAGATGGAGGCACTGCCTTAGGGGCATCAGATGGAGGCAATTCTGGGCTAAGGCAGAGGGAGGCTGGAATGCTAAGACTGCAGCAGACACTCCTGCCCTGGTGAGTGAGTGGAAGAGCTGGTAGTGATTTCATGGAATCATGGAACTGTTTTGGTTGTAAAAGATTTCTAGGCTCATCAAGTCCAGCTGCTGGCCTAACAAACACCACCATGGCCATTAGACTATGTCCCCAGGTTCCACTTCTACACATTTTTGAACACCTCCAGGGATTGTGACTCAACCACCTCCCTGGACAGCCTGTTCCAGTACCTGACCACCCTTGCAGTAAATCCAATCTAAACCTAAATCTCCCCTGGCACAATGTGAGGCCATTTCCTCTCATTCCACCACTTGATCCTGGGGAGAAGAGGCCAAGGCCAGGTCTTCAGATGATCTAAAGCAGGTGAATTCTGAAGGAGTCAGTGGAGCTGTGTTGATTCACACCATCTGGGTCTTTGGCTAAATCCTTCCCTGGCACAGTTACAGAGCTATAAAGATGCCACTGCTCTTCCACTGTCATTCTTTGTGGGCTGGTTCTATATTTGCTGAAAGAAAACAATAATTGAGGCTCTGATATTTGCTTGGCAGATAGTACTCATGGCAACAATCTCTCAGGCATTTGTTGTGTGCAGAGTGTTTGAGAGCACTGACAGTTTCCCTTTGCTTGATGACATAATAAAACACTACAATGAGGACAAAATGTACTCAGCATTCAAATTTTGGTCATCCAGTGATGTTCATTGTTCTTGTGATGGACAGATTAAATCTTTGGGATGAATTTATTTAAGGGATGTTTGATTTTGTTTTTCAGCTGATGCTGTTTGAGTTGAATTGGGAAAGACAATGTGCTTTCTACTCTCATTTCCTTCCCAGGATGGGATCTGTTTTGAGGTTTCCCATTCATCCAATTAATTTATTGACTGGATTCTTATTTATTTCATCATGGATATGATGAACTTAGTGCTTGGTCTTTTGTTCCAGCAGTATGTCACTGAAAGGAGGCAATGACATACATACAAAGGTGTCTCTGCATGCTTTGCTGGCTTTAAGGTCTCAAGAACAGAGAGTGAGGTCAGTGTTCTTGCAGGAGGAGGCTGTGCTAACACTGTGACAGGAGCAAGGTTGCTGGTTCTGGTTCTGCTGCAGCTGAGTGCTGTGGCAGTGCAGTGGTAGCTAACAGAGTGAATAGTAGGAAGGGATCAATGCTTGTGCTGTGGAGAGAGAACAGCAGCAAGAACACCCAGAAAGAGGGGAGTAGGGGAGATAATGGCACACAAGAGCTTGGAATCTCTTCCCTGTTACTGCCTAGCAGGATGCTTGGTCACAGGCTCACAGGGTGTTAGGGGTTGGAAGGGACCTCTGGAGATCATCAAGTCCAGCCTCCCTGCCACAGCAGGACCTGTGCAAAAGGACTCAGAACAGTGGGCAACTGAGATGATACAGCAGCAGTCAGAGGTGGACTTCTGGGACAAACTCCAGGCAGAATGGGAGGAGATGGCCAAGAGAGATGCAGAGGCTCACCCTTGGCTCTCTGATTATGAAGACCTCAGCTTTTCATCATATGAGAAGGGTTACCAGTTTGAGGGAGATTCTGTGACCACAGAGTTTTGATTGGTTTGCTTGCTGTCAGCCACTTGCCTCAAAGCATTAAATTACTACAGACCTCTTTGGACAGCCAGCTAGCTACAGAACAAATGCATGCAAACCTTTAGCAGCATGAGCTTCAGGTGCTGGCTGAGGTGCATCCTCATCAGACATTAAACCAGGGTCAGAACTCAGCCCTGAGGCTTGAGGTTTGTATAAATCATTCAAGCTCCCCAGCATATGCATCATCACCCCTCACTTCAGTGCCCTTGGAGGGCAGAGTGCAGTAGGGTGGCTGGGCTCTCCTCTGAACTGAAATAAGAAAAAGGCAGTAAGAAATTGTGGTTTGCCCCAGCTACATCACTGCCAATTCTGGAACTGTAGAGTGGCAAAGTAAGGAAGGGACTTCTGGTGGTCATCTGGTCCAAGCCCTGGCTTGAGCAGGTCCATTGAAAAAGAGGGATATGGACATGCTGGAAGGTGTCCAGAGAAGGGCCACAAGGAGGAGCAGAGGGATACAGCTCCTCTCCTATGAGGACAGGCTGAGAGAGTTGGGGCTGTTCAGTCTGGAGAAGAGAAGGCTCTGAGGTGACCTTCTTGTGGCCTTCCAGAAGGGGGCTCCAAGAAAGCTGGGGAGGGACTTTTTAGGATATCGGGGAGTGATAGGACTGGGGGGAATGGAATAAAGCTGGAAGTGGGGAGATTCAGACTGGATGTGAGGAAGAAGTTCTTCCCCATGAGGGTGGTGAGAGCCTGGAATGGGTTGTCCAGGGAGGTGGTTGATGTCCCATCCCTGCAGGGGTGGGAGCCTGGATGAGGCTCTGGCCAGCCTGATGTAGTGTGAAGTGTCCCTGCCCATGGCAGGGGGGTTGGAACTGGCTGATCCTGGAGGTTCCTTCCAGCCCTGACTGATTCTATGACTCTAAGTTGCTCAGGATCCTGTCCAGTCAAATACTGAGTACCTCTGTTGACAAAGATGCTCTATGCTCTCTGGTCACTCTGGTCCAATGTTTGATTTTTTTTTCCCCTCCTGATTCCTAATTGGAATTTCCTGTGTGCAGCTTGTGCCCTCATCTCTCATCCTGTCTTTGGGAAGAGTCTGTTGCTGCCTTGTCTGTACACTTCTGTTAGGCAGCTGAAGACAGCAAGAAGATGAATCTTTGCTTAAGCAGTCCCTTCTTGAGCTTTCCTCAAGCCAGCTGTCAGCCACTCCTTGTTCACCATCTGCTCCTGACCCCTGCTGAGCTGCAGGAGCTCTTCCTTCCTCCTTCTGTTCCTTGATGCTCAAACCAGTTAATGTTGGGGGGAATTTCCAACCCCCCACAGGTGCTGATGGTGAAGGTCAGAATGAGAGGCACTACTCAGGCAGGTTGCTGTGAATGCAAGAAATCAAATTGCAAGACCAGGCTTGATGGGAAGCCACTAATTAGGGAGAATTACATGCAGGGTCATCTGGATTTGGGGCACAGCCTCAGCTGACAGTCACAGAAGCTCTTTGAAACAAGAGCTGCTTCCTTCTCAGTGAGACTTCTCTGTGATGATGCTGTTTATGTTCAATACAGGTATCCTCAGAATGATTTAAACAGAGTTTTAAAAGTCTTTGCTGTGGGAGAATACAAGCAGGTATCCTTCCCCTGGAGTGTCTATATCAAGAGGTACACTGTGCACCAAACAGAGAGGAGCAGTGTGCAGTGATGGTGCAAGGACTGGTTCAGTGCCCCTCTGACAAGGCTGGATTCAGTGAGGCAGGCTGTCTTGGCAGATAAATTAATCCTTGCCTGCTCATCCAGCACAGCAAACCTTTTTTTCCAGTCACTGCACCCCTGTGTCCTTCCATACAGAGGAGCTGCTGGTGGTGGATGAGTTTAGCTTCAGAGGTGAGGTTTTGATTCTTCCAAACTCATTCCCATTCCTTAAGCTCCCATGAGTTTTAATGGTGTAGGGGAGGGTGGAGAGGAAATGAAGCAGTGTCTCTGCTCTTTCCTGCCTCTCCACCCTGTCCTGCACAGCCAGATTTGCAGCATGGACACTGCACAGAACTGTCAGGGTTTTGGCAGTCACAGAATCACAGAATTGTTAGGGCTGGAAGGGACCTCAAGGCTCACCCAGTCCCAACCCCCCTGCCATGGGCAGGGACACCTCACACTACAGCAGGTTGCTCACAGCCACATCCAGCCTGGCTGCAAAAACCTCCAGGGAGGTTTGATGAGTCTTCCACCACCTCCCTGGGCAACCTGTGCCAGTGTCTCACCACCCTCATGGGGAAGAACTTCTTCCTAAGGTCTGATCTAAATCTCTGCTCCACTACCCATCCCTTAAGATATGTGGGAGATACCTTGGAGCTCCCCTAGCTGACTATGCACAGATCACCTTGTTAGAACTGCTCCACTGCAGCAGCACCAGGCAGCTTTCTGGGGTTCATCTGCAAGGCAAATCTGAGGGGACCCAGTGATTTCTTACACCTCTCAGTCTGTCACTCTGCTGCCAGTGCACAGCAAGCCACAGGAGCATTGCCAGTGGTAGGAATCTCTGTGGGTTAATCTCTGTAAACACCAGGAGGAGTTCTCCAGTCATCCCAGTTGAAGGGGTGGTGCTCATGCCAGGACAGCAGTGCCTGCAAAGCTAAGGCAGCTGTGGGTTCAGCAGAACCCTGACTGAGCTGCAAGGGCTTTGCTGGCACAGGCTAGGGAGTCATAGAGACACCCATGTACAAACAGGTTTCAAACTCAGTTCAAGCATCAGACTGCCATGCAGCATCCACACAACTTCATCACAACCTTTAGCAGGCAGCACAGAGAGCAGAATATGACCCTCTCAGCCCAAGGTGTGCCAAAGAGAAATACTCACATTTTCCAGGATGGCTGTAGGGGCAAACTGGAGCTAAGGGAAAATTCAGAACTTTTTAAGTATAACCATTTGTTAGGTTGATTTTTTTTTTCAAAGTGAAATATTTGGCAACCCTGGAGTACAACTCTCATTAATTACAGGATGCCTATTTTGGACAAAAAAAAGAAGAATCTGTCCTGAGGTACCAGTGCTACCGTACCCAGGCAAAACAAAGGCAGAAACAATGTTGAAGTCCACACTTACTGTATACATGCTTTGAAGCCCTGCTTGTGGGCCAGATTGAAGCATCTGCAGAGGAGATTCTCTGGGTATGTACTGGTGTGGAAGAGTCACAGAATCACAGAATGTGAGGGGCTGGAAGGGACCCCCAAAGCTCATCCAGTCCAACCCCCCTGCCAGAGCAGCAGCACCCAGAGCAGGTAACACAGGAACACATCCAGGCAGGTTTGGAATATCTCCAGAGAGGGAGACTCCACAACCCCCCTGGGCAGCCTGTTCCAGTCTTCTCTCACCCTCACAGGGAAAACATCTTCCTCCTGTTTCCATGGAACTTCCTATGCCTCAGCTTCCACCACTGCCCCTTGTGCTGGCATTGGGCATCACCCAGCAGAGCCTGGCTCCAGCCTCTGGGCACTCCCCCTGCACATCTTTATCACCAGCAATGAGGTCACCTCTCAGGCTCCTCCTCTCCAAGCTAAAGACGAAAACAGGACTCCCATATCTCTTATTGCCACCTTCTTTNCAAACAATTGCCTCATAAGCTGCCAATACATCAGTAGGTAACTGAGCTTGATGATCTCAGAGGTCTTTTCCAGCCT
>VXBD01002238.1:215172-239045 GCA_013399975.1 Indicator maculatus
CCTCTCAGGCTCCTCCTCTCCAAGCTAAAGACGAAAACAGGACTCCCATATCTCTTATTGCCACCTTCTTTTCTCCCATGGAGGATGCTCCATATAGCCACAGAGTTTTATTTAAAACCCAGCAATTTCTGCCCTTCTGCCCTAGCCTATAGCTGCACTTCACTGTGCACTGACTTAGAGGCAGCCATAGGAAGAAATTGGCAGTGTTTGGCCCAAAATGAAGAGCAACTGAAGGAGCTGGGGATGGNCAACCTGTTGTGGTGGTCTGTTTCAGTGCTCCAGCATCCTCAAAGTAAAGAACTTTTCCCTTAAGTTCAAGTGAATTCTTCTGTGTTCCAGTTTGTCCCCACTGCCCCTTGTCCTCTTACTGGTCATCACTGAGAAGACCCCAGCCTGTTCTCATGACCTCCACCCTTTGGATATTCCTTTGCATTTATAAGATCCCTTCTCAGTCTTCTCTTTTCCAGGCTAAAGAGCCCCAGGTGTCTCAGCCTCTCCTCCTTAGAGAGATGCTCCAGTCCCCTACTCATCCTCACAGCCCTCTGCTGGACTCTCTCCAGTAGTTCCCTGTCCCTCTTGAACTGGGAAGCTCAGAACTGGACACAACAGTCCAGGTGTAGCCTGACCAGGGCAGAGTAGAGGGGGATGAGGATCTGGCTTTACCTGCTGGCTGCACTCTTCCTAATGCACTCCAGACTGCTGCTGGCCTTTTTGGCTCTAAGGGCACATTCCTGGCTCATGGTGAACTTCTTGTCTACCAGCAAGCACTGACAGGTCCTTCTCCACAGGTCAGCCCTTAACCTGTCCTGATGCATGAGGTTATTCCTGCCCAGGTGCAGGACTCCCCACATCGCTTGTTGAACTTCATGAGGTTCACCTCTGCCCAGCTCTCAGCCTGGCCAGGTCTCACTGGATGGCAGCACAGCCTCTGGGGTGTCAGCCACACCCCACATCAGCAAACCTGCTCAGGGTACCCTCTGTTCCCTCATCCAGGTCCTGGATGGATCTGTTGGACAAGACTGGACCCAGCACTGACCCCTGGGGATCACCACTAGCCACAGGCCTCCAACTAGACCCTGCAGAGCTGCTCACCACCCTCTGTGCTCTGTCATTCAGGCACTTCTCAACCCACCTCACAGCCACTGTCTACCCACACTTACCTATGGGGATGTTAGTGGAGACAGTGTCAAAGCCTTGCCAAAGCTGAGGCAGACAACATCCACTGCTCTCCCCTCATGGCCACCCCATCACAAGGTCACCTCAGTTTCCAGTCAATGTATTTCTCATGCTGACACTCTGGAGGGCAAGCTGAGAGAGTGAGGATCCTAATTCTGTTTGTACTCAAGCCCAAGGTAATCTGCCCTTGGTTTGCACTCTTGTTGCTGCCCGCAGCAGGTTAAGAGGATATAAAAATGCTGTTGCCTGCTCCCCTCTTGGGAATTCTAACCTGTGGGATAATTACCAGGGCTCCAGGGAAGCTGGTCCCCTTCAGGGACTCCACTGAATTACTCAAGCTCCCTTGGGATTTGCACAGCTCTGAGCCAGGATTTAAAGCAAACAAGCAGGCAGCTACAGAGACAGAAACAAACAAAAGCCAAGGGAGCTGGTGTGCAAACCCAGACTCCTGCAGCCACACTGAGACCAGCCAGAAAGTGTTGTTAAGGGCATGTGCTGCCAGAGCAGAGCCTGGCATGCCCAGTGGGAATTCTTCCACTCTGCTGAGACCCCTCCTGGAGTACTGCAGCCAGTCCTGGAGCACTATTACAGGAAAGATCTGCAGGTGTTGGAACATATCCAGAGAAGGGCCACGAGGATGAGCAGAGGGCTGGAGCTGCTCTCCTGTGAGGACAGACTGAGAGAGTTGGGGTTGTGCAGTCTGGAGAAGAGAAGGCTCCCAGGAGACCTTCTTGTGGCCTTCCAGTATCTGAAGGGGGCTACAAGAAAGCTGGGGAGGGACTTTTGAGGGTGTCAGGGAGTGATAGAACTGGGGGGAATGGATCAAGCCAGAGGAGGGGAGATTTAGATTAGACATTAGGAAGAAATTCTTCCCCATGAGGGTGGTGAGGCACTGGCACAGGTTGCCCAGGGAGGTGGTGGAAGCCTTATCCTGGAGGTTTTTGCAGCCAGGCTGGATGTGGCTGTGAGCAACCTGCTGTAGTGTGAGGTGTCCCTGGCCATGACAGGGGGTTGGAACTGGATGATCCTTGAGGTCCCTTCCAACCCTGACAATTCTGTGATTCTAATTATCGCCTCCTCTGTGTGATGCCAACCAGGTCATTTCCTGAGTTCCTCAGCAGGGATTTCACAGCCCCACTGGGGGTGGCTCTGCTTTTTCCTCTGAGAAGCTGTGGCCTGATGTCAGATGACGGCAGAAGCACACACTGTGCCCACACCCAGCCCTAGAAAGAAAAAGGAAAAGAACCCAACTGCTGTAAATCAAGGAGAAGTCATCACTTGCTCGAGGTCGAACAGCTGTTGATTTAAGGCTTAACATCTTTGGCAGCCCATTGCTGCTAGGGAGATAAAAAAAATCTTTTTTTGACAAAGTTAGGCCCATTAAAATTGCAAGGCTGTAGTCAGGGTTTTGAGAGGATTTGCATGTCCCTTGTAATAAACAGCAATAATCATGGCTGGCATTTGTCTGGGGCTTCTGAGATTCCAAACAGTTTACAAGCACTGATTCCTCTTCTTGAAATGCTGCAGCACAGGAGGTTCCACCTCAACATGAGGAGGAAATTCCTGACTCTGGGGAGTCCCAGAGCCCTGGAGCAGGCTGCCCAGAGAGGTTGTGGAGTCTCCTCTGGAGCCTTTCCAGCCCTGTCTGGATGTGTTCCTGTGTACCCTGTGCTGGATTCTCTGGTCCTGCTCTGGCAGGGGGCTTGGACTGGAAGATCTCCAGAGGTCCCTCCCCACATCCTGTGATCCATGATGTGACTTGAAACTGCTATGAAACTAGTTCTCAGCAGATAATATGTCCCTCTTTGCAAAAGTCTGTGTACACAAATGCTCTGGGTAAATGCTCAGGCTGCTGTACCATAAAAAGTATAAAAGCACATCATCTGTGGAAGACCTCATGAGAAATGAATCAGAGTGTGGAGTTAGCCAGGAAGGAACTGTGGAGAACTGGGCAGTCCAAATGGCATGGGCCTTGCATCATCTGGCTCTGACAATAGCTATTTTTCTTCAAGGCAAAAGGACTCATCTGCATTTTACAGCCCAGTGGACAAAGCCTCCAACCAAGATGTGAGAAACAGAGAGTGAACCCTGCTCTCTTCCAGAGGGACTGAAAGCCACATCTCCCTGTGCCAGGTGGGTGTTACATTATCTTTTATGTTGGGACATATGGGGCTGAATCTTCTTTGGTTAATCACCTGCTTCAGCAAAGCTTTCAGCATCACAATTCTGAGTTCAAGCAAGCAGGCTGCACTTCTGGGCATCCAGACCAGAGCTGCAGGAGCACAGAGATGGCAGCATTACTAAGCTGCCATGGGCAGCCATGGACACCTCACACTACAGGAGGTTCCTCAGAGCCACATCCAGCCTGACCTTAAACACCTCCAGGGATGAGGCTTCCACCAGCTCCTTGGGCAACCTGTGCCAGTGTCTCACCACCCTCATGCTGAAGAACTTCTTCCTAACATCCAATCTAAATCTCCTCTCCTCTAGCTTGGCTCCATTCCCCCCAGTCCTATCACTCCCTGACACCCTCAAAAGTCCCTCCCCAGCTTTCTTGGAGCCCCCTTCAGATCCTGGAAGGCCACAAGAAGGTCTCCTCAGAGCCATCTCCATACTGCACAACCCCAACTCTCTCAGTCTGTCCTCATAGCAGAGCAGCTCCAGCTCTCTGCTCACCTTCGTGGCCCTTCTCTGGACACATTCCAGTATCACTATGGTTTGACTATAATATGGTTTTCCTACCTCATTTGACAACAATGACTCTCCTGAAAGAGCTGTTGAAGAGCAATAAGTTTTGGTCTTGTCATATAAGGAGGAGAAATGTAACTGTTTGTGCAGGAAGAGTTTTTGGCAAGTGATTGTAATATCCTCTTCACATTCTCTTCTCTCAGCCCATACCTAACCATGCATATGAATTATTGCAAGGATATTACACATCTTTCCTTTTGTGACTTTTAGATCCTTTTGTTTGAAATGAAGGCATCTTTTCATGGCAAGAGTGGTCAGGGACTGGAATGTGGTGGTCAGGGAGATGGTGGAGTGCCCAAGCCTGGCTGTGTTTGAAGGTGGTTTGGCTGTGGTGCTTGGGGCTGTGGTTTAGGGGTGAGCCTTGTGGATTCTACACCTAGTGTGACACCTTCATGGGCAGAGGTGTCCCTGCCCATGGCAGGGGGGTTGGAACTAGATGATCCTTGTGGTCCCTTCCAACCCTGACTGATTCTATGATTAGGGTTATTGGTTGGACTTGGTGATCCTGAGAGATAATAATGATGATGATAACAATGTACCTTTAGTTTTCTTTTCCAATTCATAAGTCTCCCTCCTACATTCCCTTTCTTCCCTTTGGGAAGGGAGAAGGGCTAATAGAGGACCTCTGTCTCTTGTTTAGTGGCTGGCACAGCCCTAACCCTTGACAACTCATTACAGTCCAGTACAGTCCTTCCAAGCTAAACCAGACTAATACTGAACAACCAACATATAGCACAGTGTGGAAAGAACATAAATCAATCAATCAGCTGGTGAACCATTATCCGTCACTTCGTAGAGTAAACCCCAAATATAGCTGTTGTTTTCTGTCATTGAAAATAAATTCCACAATTCTTTAGCCTAGCAAAGAAAACAGAGAACTGCCTAATACTCTGTGATGCATATTGCTTGTGTAATGTATATTACAAAGGAAAACAATAAGAGAAGTAGTGAGGTGGTTTAAAGTAGTAAAATGTTGCTTATGGTATCCCAGAATCGTAAGAGATTCGTTTTGAAGACAGAGAGAAGAAAGGAAAAAAAATCAATTAGGAGTAAGCAAAGTAGGCAGCGGCTGCTGCTCTCTTCCTGCACTGCTGTGCAGCCACTGCAGCAAGCAGACCAAAGGGTAGTGGCTGTGGGTGCTGTAGAAGCACAACATTGGAGCTGGCTCAGAGCCTCAGATTTCAGGAATAGTTTCCAACACTGATTTTCCAATGTTGTCAACATCACGACAAAGACTTTTCTTCTGAAAAGTGAGAGAAACTTACTCTCAATTTTCTTCCAGTTCAGTGGCTTGGAATCCCAAAAGTAAATCAAGGAGCAAGTCCCCATGCTTTGCCAGTGTGCTCAGAGGTGTGTGAAGCCCAGAGGAAGGAGCAGAGCTCTGCTCCATGGGAAGTTGTCTCTTTTCCAAACACCTGAGCTGGGAGTCAGTCATGCTGAGGATGGTTTTGATCTGTACTCCTCATTGCCAAAGCTAAGCACTGAGGCCTGTGAACAACAAAGGCTGGGGAGGGGTCTGGAGCACAGCCCTGTGAGGAGAGGCTGAGGGAGCTGGGGGTGTTTAGCCTGGAGAAGAGGAGGCTCAGGGCAGACCTCATTGCTCTCTACAATTGCCTGAAGGGAGGTTGCAGCCAGGTGGGGGTTGGTCTCTTCTCCAGGCAGCCAGCACCAGAACAAGAGGACACAGTCTCAAGCTGTGCAGGAGGAAGTTTAGGCTTGATCTTAGAATTAAGTTCTTCCCAGAAAGAGAGGTGGCCATGGGAATGTGCTGCCCAGGGGGGTGGTGGGGTCAATGTCCCTGGAGGTGTTTAAGCAAAGCCTGGATGAGGCACTCAGTGCCATGGACTGGTTGATTAGATAGGGTTGGGTGATTGGTTAGACTTGGTGATCTTGGAGGTCTCTTCCAGCCTGGTTCATTCTGTGTGGTTCTGTGATTCTGTGATGGGTTCAGCTGCACAATCCACACCTGCCCTCCTACAACCAGAGCCAGCCCACAAAATGACTCCCAGGGCAATGTGACAATGATTGCCTTACAGTAAGTCTCTTTCAACCCAGAAAGCTTTGGACCAAGACAGACTTTGTCTCAGTTGTTCATTGCATCACTCAAGGGTGGTTCAGCCCAGCTGCTGTCACTTTGTGCCTCATCACTCCTGAAATCTAGAAGAATTGCTTAGTCACTCTGTTGGACTTCAAACACAGCTCAGCTGAGAGTAGTTTGCAGCTAGCCTGTGCCAGAGGATAACTGATGGGCAGCTGCTGTGCCCAGAGTGCTGACAGCCAAGGAAAGAAGCACTGATGAGAAACCTGCTCATGTAGCTAAAGGTTGTTTGTGTAACTTGGTTACCACAGAATCACAGAAACATTCAGGTTGGGAAAGCCCCTCAGGAGCACCAAGGCCAACCCACAACCCTCCTCTACAAGGCTCACCCCTAAACCACAGCCCCAAGCACCACAGCCAAACCACCTTCAAACACAGCCACATCCAGGGACTCCACCACCTCCCTGCCCACCACATTCCAGTCCCTCACCACTCTTGCCCTCAAAAAAGATTTCCTACTGTCCAGTCTAAACCTACCCAGTGGCAGCTTGAGGCCATTCCCTCTTCTTCTATCACTAATGACCTGTGAGAAGAGACCAGCACCAACCTCTCCACAACCTCCTTTCAGGTAGTTGTAGAGAGCCAGGAGGTCTCCCCTCAGCCTCCTCTCTTTCACACTAACCATCCCCAGCTCCTTCAGTCTCTCTTCATAAGACACAGAACACTGAAGAGCATTGTCCAGCTTCCTTGGAGCAGTTGCTGATCATGCATGGATTACCACTTAGAAAAGACCATTACCAAAGGCTAATCAGGTTTAATCCTGTTGAGGGGGAAATACTTGCCCTGTAGAATATATTTTGATTGTCAAAATACAATCACTTCAGAAAAAAAAATGCTAGATGTCATGTTTAGGGGAAAGTGAAGAATTACATAGAGTTCAGCTCCTTCAGAGGACCTCAGGAGGCACAGGACATGAATTATATTCTAATTTATAGTACCCTAATTGTGTCAGTTTACATAGAGAAATAAAGCCTTTTTTCGTATAATATACCTGACAAGCATCTAATATAGCATCCTCCAGAAGCCATTTCCAGTAAGCTGTATTTTCTTGCACAGTCTTATTAAAAAGTGAAGGAAATGGGAGAGTACATTTGACAGAAAATTAAAAAATGAGTGGAAATGGGGAAATGGATAATGCACTCAGATATGATTCTAAGTGTGTGAAGGACCAAGTGCACTCTCGTTCCTTTCATTCCTTCCAGGATATTTTTTGATAGCAGAGAGCCTAGGGAAAAAATGTTCTGCATTGGAAGTCTCTGACTTCTGAACTCGTTGCAGGTTGGTTGGTGTGGGAATTTAATACCTAGAGAGAAGACAGCTAAAGACAACAAATGTTTAGGCTGAGGATGACAGAGCCAGCTACAAAGTTTGTCCAGACCACTCCAAGTGAAATGGATATAAGTTGGATAATCCTCTAAGTGGTTTTAATTAAACAGTGTAGGTGCAAGTGTGGATGTGCTGAATGTATGGATAACAAACCCAAACCAAACCAAGAATAAATCAGTCAATCAATCAATCCATCACTGGGTTATTCTTGGATTGTTCAATCTCTGCTGCAGCTGTCAGCCCAAGATGTGCATTCAGTACATTGCACAGGATTTTGATGATCATAGAGTTATAGAACTATTTGGATTGGAAGAGACCTTAACAACCATCCAGTTCCAACTCTCTTGCCATGGGCAGGGGACACCTTCCAACAGAGCAGGCTGCTCCACATCCTATCCAACTGAGCCTTTGTGTTTGAACACTACCAGGGAAGGGCACCCTCAGCTTCTCTGGGTCACCTCTTCAGTATCTCAGCACCCTCACAGTGAAGAATTTCTTCTACAGTGAAGAATTTTCTTCTTTATCTGATCTAAATCTGCCCTCTTTCAGCAGTTTGAAACTGCTACCCCTCACCCTGTCATCACACTCTGCTGAAGAGTCTCTCCCTATCTTTTATGCAGGCTCCTGTTAAGTACTGAAAGGCTGCTGTAAGTCTCTCCTAGAGCTTTCTCTTCTTAAGGTTGAACAAATCACTTCCTAAGCTAAAGCTAAGCCTGCTTTGCAGGTCACAGTCTTAGATTATGTTTGAGCTCTTGTGTGCATATTTTGGGGCTGTTTATTTTGAAACAGAGGAGGCTGAGGGGAGACCTCCTGGCTCTCTACAGCTACCTGAAAGGAGGTTGTGGAGAGGTTGGTGCTGGTCTTTTCTCCCAGGTCATTAGTGACAGAAGAAGAGGGAATGGCCTCAAGCTGCCACTGGGTAGGTTTAGACTGGAGAGTAGGAAACATTTTTTTGGGGCAAGAATGGTGAGGGACTGGAATGTGGTGGTCAGGGAGGTGGTGGAGTGCCCAAGCCTGGCTGTGTTTGAAGGTGGTTTGGCTGTGGTGCTTGGGGCTGTGGTTTAGGGGTGAGCCTTGTAGAGTAGGGTTGTGGGCTGGCCCTGGTGATCCTGAGAGGCTTTCCCAACCTGAGTGTTTCTGTGGTTCTGTATTTTCCCCCCAAGCAGCAACCTCTACTTGGGTCCCCTGACTCTTGACTCAGAGCAGCTTGTGCAATGAGATCTGGGGTGCTTTTGCCATGAGACTTGCACAGCACATGAGCAGTGGTCAGCTGTCTCCTGCAGAGCTGTGGGGCCTGGCTGGCTGCCCTGTGCTCCAGCCATTTGGTGACTAACTCTGTGGCTGTGGTTGTGACTGACTCACCTTGGGGCATCACAGAGTGAAGCTGCTCTTGGGAGGCAGCTGGCCCTAGGCTGGCCCTAGCTGCAGGACTTCTCTGTGTCCAAATCTGGACTCAATGCCATGAACCCTGCAGGAGGCTTGCTCAGCTCCCAGCCTCAGCCTGGGCCAAACAGGCTGCTGGGTCTGTTCCACTCATTGACATGCACAGTGTGGCTGCACTGCTGCAACACCTGCAGCCTCCTCCAGACATCCACTGTAGAGGCTTAAAAATGAATAATTTGAATAAAACAAAGGGACAAATAAAAAACCCAAACCAACTGACAGCCTCTTGATGATGCCAGCTGATGTGGAAGGAGATTCTTCACACAGGTTACCAAGAATGTTTGCAGACATTATCATTAATGTGCACACCTTGTCAACATACATTGATTTTTTTATGTGCATCCTTTCATTTAAACAGTTTTGATTTTCTGTCTGGGAGACAAAAGAGAACATTAATAGCCATCAATGGCTGAATTTACAGAGCTTTACATTAGCTCCTCTGCAACGACCTCGTGGTCATTATGCTTTAACTATTAATATTTAAAATAACATTAGAACTGCTGGGACAAACCCAAGGCAGGTAGACACTGCGCAAACAAATTGCACATTTTGTATTAATTCACCCTCTTGCTTCCTATCATCCTCCATAAATTGTCTACTTCTTGCAAGCTACCAACAACAACCTCTGTGTGCCAGTTTATTACCTGTATAGATATCATTATTCCCCTGTGACAGCAAAGGCAAATTCAAGGCATTTTTCATAAACTAGGAAAAATTACCTTCCCAGAGACATATGACACAACCTTCAACTGCTAAATGAATCCAAGAAAAATTCTCCTTTGGGAAAAGACCTTGCACATGATTTGTCAGCCCTACAAATATTTTTGGAGGAAGTTAATTCTGAGAGGCTTTACACTTGAGCAGTGTTTAGGTTTAAGCTGTCTTCTGCTGTGATGCATTTCAGAATCAAAACCAGAGAGGGGGAGGGGGAGAATAAAATAATTAAAAAAAATTGCTTTGCTGTATTTCAGCTCTACAAACACTGTTAGGTCCTGACGGTGAGATCTGAGACCTTATTGGAAATCTCACATAAAAATCTTATTTGTAAATGTCACCTGATGATTTTCAGCAGCAAGGCCTTCCAGGAGATTGATGCTGTGATGAGAAGCCTGAGGAATGGAGTCTCAAAGTGAGGTGAGATGTCTGGGGATTGACAGGGGAGTTAAAGCAAGATGAAGCGGCTGAAGCACGAGAGCATCAGCTCTCAGGAGGAGGGGAGGACAAAAGGATATTCATCGAAGGAGCACAGATATTCATCAAAGGGACACACTCCTTCCAAAGTCTGACCCCAAAGATGTGCTTGTAGAGCCCATTGGCACCTGGGCTCCTTGGTGCTGCTTCATACGCAGGATAGGTTGGACTTGATGGTCTTCAAAGGTCTTTTCCAACCTGGTTAACTCTGTGATTCTGTGATGATAACCTCCAGGTGCTGCTTCTACCCTCAGTTCCTGGCAGGGGGTAAGGACACCCTGCCTGCCCACAGCTCAGTGAAGGTGTCATGGATTGCTTAATTACTTCCTGCAGCTGAGGTCAAGCTGTGGATCTGAAGCAGCTGCTGTAGAAGAAGACTGCCTGGGCATCAGGAGGCAGAAAGTGGTGAGATTGCAGGCTGGCCTGGAGAGGCTTCAGGGATACAGACTGACAGGAGTGGTGCAAAGAGCAATGTGGACAGAAGAAGTGCCAAGCAGAGAGCTGGCAGGCTGAAAAGGAAGAGGGAGGTAAGAGTGGTCTGCTGGTTTGCTTCTTCTATAGCACCTCTGGACATCCCTGCTCCCACCAGCATGGGCTGGGCTACAGAGTCTGAGTCAGGGGAGGGGTTCATAGCTGAGTTTGCAAGCTCTTGCATCTAGAGGGTGTGACTCTGAGCTGTTTGTTATCTGTGAGTACTGGCACTCTCGTGGTTGGATAGGGTGGCATGGGATGGGGATGCTCTGCTTCATTGTAAGCATAAGAAACAGACTCCTGCTGCTCAGAGCAGGCTTCTGCAGCCTAGGTGGGATTCAGCAGATCCCCAGAGGCTACCTCTAATGGCAGCACTGTGGGAGTTGGAACTAGCAGAATCTTAGTGCCCTTTAAGAGATGAGACAGGTAACAAAGAACAGTTGTGGTTTTGAGCCTGAAACTGTGGATGAAAGCTTTGTGGTATCTGCCTAAAGGAGGCAGCTGGCTGTGACTGCCCTGACCTTGTAGATAAGTGAAAGAATGTGTTTGTTAAAATGATTTAAATGGCACAGCTCTGCTTCTTGTATCTTTGCCCATGTATTCCATCAGCTGTCTTGGGGTTATATGAGGCCCTCAGATGCATTAATAAAGTGTCTCCAGTCACCACATTGGAGTCTGTGACCAAATCTGCTGTGACACAGCACTGTGTGGCAGCTGGTCCCACACAGATGATCTTGCTGAAAACCCACCTTGAACCAGTCTGAACAGTGTGAGGCTTCAAGCAGATCTGTCCCAGCTGGGGCTGTATTGTCCCACATTTCATACAGATCCTTCCCATTCAGAGGAACTAAAAGCACTGCAAAGGAGAGGCTTTGATTTTCACTGAAGCACTGTGACCCTGGTAGTCTTCTCCATCCTGCAGGCTAGGAAAATCAAGTTTGCTGTCTGCATACACATGAACTGTTAAAACTGGGATTTCCTGGCACCTGGAGAGCTTGTGTTTCAGCAAAAGCAGCTGAAATTGGTTATCTACAGAACTTTTCAAACGTGTGTTGAGCAGCTTCTTCAGAAAGGGAGGGAGGTGAGTGAATGCCTGAGGAGTGGGGCAAGCAGGAGGGTCACATCCTTGCAGAAAAATGGTGTCTAGGCTGCCAGCCAGTGGGGCTGAGGGGCATCACACTTGGTGTGTTTGGGAGGAGGCTAAGCCTGATAGAAGCATAGCTTGCAGTGCATCTATGTTGTTTCCAATGCAGCAGAAGCTAGAAACCCCCCTGCAGGAAATAGCCCCCTTCCCCCTACCTCATGCAAAACAGAACCCTGTTCCATTAAGCATTCCTCAAAAGATAACACAAGGACCTTCTTACAAACAATGGCTGCAGTCCTAGGTATTCTACCTTTTTTTTTCTCTCCAGATTATTTGTTTTATGGAAGTACACTCATTCTACCACTGAAGCTTCATCTGATTTCAAGGACATAAAAAAAAAATAACCACAAACAACAAACAAACAAACAAAACCCCCAAACGATCAAATATTCCAAGTCCATTTTAAAGCAAGTGGCCATTCCTCAGTCCAGGAAGTGCAGCTTTTAGAGAGGCAGATTGCCAGTGCATGGCTTCTGGTGCTGGTGAACATGTGGAGGTGTCTGGTGAGTGATCACAGTCTGGTCTGTGAAGGTTAGGTGCTGAACATGTGGAGGAGTCTGGTGAGTGATCACAGCCTGGTCTGTGATGGTTAGGTGCTGGTGAACATGTGGAGGTGTCTGGTGAGTGATCACAGTCTGGTCTGTGAAGGTTAGGTGCTGAACATGTGGAGGAGTCTGGTGAGTGATCACAGCCTGGTCTGTGATGGTTAGGTGCTGGTGAACATGTGGAGGTGTCTGGTGAGTGATCACAGTCTGGTCTGTGAAGGTTAGGTGCTGAACATGTGGAGGAGTCTGGTGAGTGATCACAGCCTGGTCTGTGATGGTTAGGTGCTGGTGAACATGTGGAGGTGTCTGGTGAGTGATCACAGTCTGGTCTGTGAAGGTTAGGTGCTGAACATGTGGAGGAGTCTGGTGAGTGATCACAGCCTGGTCTGTGATGGTTAGGTGCTGGTGAACATGTGGAGGTGTCTGGTGAGTGATCACAGTCTGGTCTGTGAAGGTTAGGTGCTGAACATGTGGAGGAGTCTGGTGAGTGATCACAGCCTGGTCTGTGATGGTTAGGTGCTGGTGAACATGTGGAGGTGTCTGGTGAGTGATCACAGTCTGGTCTGTGAAGGTTAGGTGCTGAACATGTGGAGGAGTCTGGTGAGTGATCACAGCCTGGTCTGTGATGGTTAGGTGCTGGTGAACATGTGGAGGTGTCTGGTGAGTGATCACAGTCTGGTCTGTGAAGGTTAGGTGCTGAACATGTGGAGGAGTCTGGTGAGTGATCACAGCCTGGTCTGTGATGGTTAGGTGCTGGTGAACATGTGGAGGTGTCTGGTGAGTGATCACAGTCTGGTCTGTGAAGGTTAGGTGCTGAACATGTGGAGGAGTCTGGTGAGTGATCACAGCCTGGTCTGTGATGGTTAGGTGCTGGTGAACATGTGGAGGTGTCTGGTGAGTGATCACAGTCTGGTCTGTGAAGGTTAGGTGCTGGTGAACATGTGGAGGTGTCTGGTGAGTGATCACAGCCTGGTCTGTGTGAAGGTTTGGCTGAGGAAAGGTAGATAAGAATGATAAGTGATGGATAATGAAGACCCAGAGGAACAGCTTTCTCTGTAGCTGTATCCTGAGCAACTGCTGAGGTATGAGCACAGGGTTAAACCTCTTTCACTTGTTGTGTGTCATTCTTAACTCAGCCTTATTGCAACTGCCTTCCCCCCCATGGCTTCTCAGCAGAGAAGCTTTTGCCCTCCAGTGTTTGGCAGCGGTGTCTCTTCAGCTTGCAGGAAGTGTTGGAGCGTGGTGGCTATGCCAGCCCTTGTTATCTCAGTGTTTCCATGGGGTGCAGCCTCTGCACACCATGCAGTCATTAATGGCTCATGTTCAGAAAGGTTTGTCCACTCTTTGGAAGGGTAAAGCTAGCAGAAGGCTCCAGGAGTGCTGGCCTTACAGAGGAAGGCTGTGTCTGTGCTGGGAAGCCAGCTGCTGAGATTTTTGCAGTCTGGGTTAGTGAAAGACCTGTTGGAGACCAACCTTCCTACTTTATTCTGTTTACTTGAAGTGAGCTTCTTGTGTTTGAACTTAAATCAGACTCAGAGAAACTGCTGGACACCTATCTGGTTGTTGGTGGTGTGTGTACGCAGGGGAGTTCCCTGATTGCATCCTTTGGAAAGGTTTCCTCCTTTGGAAGTTTCACTGAACTTCAATGCCCACTGTGGCATCTGCTCCTGTGCAGCTCCCTAGTCTCTTCCCATCTAAATAATAGCTGTACCTGGCCTTGGGAAACTGCATCTTCCACTGTCTAATAGTCTCTGCCACTCATTCTGACCATATGTCTGAAGGATTAAATCTAATTTCAGTAAACCCCAAGAACTGCCATTTAAAATGACCTATCACAGAATCACAGAAACATTCAGGTTGGGAAAGCCCCTCAGGAGCACCAAGGCCAACCCACAACCCTACTCTGCAAGGCTCACCCCTAAACCACAGCCCCAAGCACCACAGCCAAACCACCTTCAAACACAGCCAGGCTTGGGCACTCCACCACCTCCCTGACCACCACATTCCAGTCCCTGACCACCCTTACTGTGAAAAGGTTTCCTACAGTCCAGTCTAAAGCTACCCAGTGGCAGCTTGAGGCCATTCCCTCTTCTTCTGTCACTAATTACCTGTGAGAAGAGACGAGCACCAACCTCTCCACAACCTCCTTTCAGATAGTTGTAGAGAGCCAGGAGGTCTCCCCTCAGCCTCCTCTTTTCCTCCTTCAGTGATTCCTCATAAGATTTATTCTCCTTCTCCTTATCAACAAGATTACCTGGTATAGTGCTAGTTGCTTTGCTTGAAGATATTTTCAGGGATGACTTATTTTCCTTTGCAAGTCTGTATTTAATAATACATAGCACAAAGGAGCTGGCCAGTTAAACCCCAGAAACTGTAAGCTTACAGTGGTTTGTTGCTTTTAATGTGTACACAGAATAAAATGAAGGAGATCTTTTGTTTGGGGACTTTTAAAGTCAAAAGCTTCTTTCTTATAGCTTCCAAAGTTGCTGGCATTAAGGAAAGAAACCAAAAGGGGTAACAGAAGCAAGAGGATGATGTTTTTAAAAAATGAGTAACATCAGTAACATTGTTTCTGCTCCTTTCAAGAAGACAAACTGAACATAATTCCACTGTCCACAGTTCCCCCTGGTAATATATGAGGAGAAGATGCTTGTGCAGTTCTGCAAGGGTGGGGACCAGCTGAGTTATTAATGCTGGGTTAGAGAGCACTGTTGCATTGTGACCACGCTCCAGCCAAGCCTCATGCAGAACCTCCTCTGCAGGGCATATGCCCCCCTGCCACGTGTAATATTTTAGATACCTTTTTGGGTGCCTGTGCTTTATCATCAGCACAATCTGAGGCTGCTGTGTGCAACTCCACCCTGAATTTCCAAAGCAAGTATGCTGGGATGTTGCACCTGATCGTTCATCATCTCCGGAAGTGGGATTAGTGGGAGTTTGCAATTGTCTGGCTTTACTTCTCAGGGAAAGCTGTTGCAAAACTAATGGCACTAAGGTACAGGAGCATTTTTCTTGTGGGAAAAAAAAAATCACACAAATCAGACCTTGCCACTTACATTTTCCAAGCTAAGTTTGATAATTATCCTATAAATGAGCATTGATTTTTTTTTTCATTCTATAGATCTCACTTTCACTCTCAGATTGTTCTGTCTTCATTCATACCTGTTACAAATACCCAGTAAATATTTTCTGCGCACATCGTTGATTTTTTACAAAATTTTATTTTAGTTTTAATTAAAAGAGACGCCCTAAAGGCCCAAACCCACAACCTCTCCCCTTCCCCGGGACGCTCTGAATGCCGGATCCGGACTATTTTCAGCGCAGCCGGAGAGATTTTTGTGCCGTTATACCTGCCGGAGCCACAAGGTGGCGCCAAAGAGAAAAGTGACGCCGTGGCTAATGAGAAGGGAAAACCGAAGGCGAAATACCAGATGCTGAATCAATATTTTTTTAATTAGGAGCACGCTTCCTTTATTGTCAGTTACATTTTATTTCGTGCAAAGCCTTAAAGCCACGTAGCAGCGTAGATGGTTCGTTGCCCCCCTCCCCCCCCCCATCAAAAGTGGATTTTTTTAAAGAGAATGAACGAGACGTAGGTCAGCTGCTTATCACAGTGCCAGAATCACAGGAAGGGTAATTGTGATCAAAATGTAGCTCATTAATTTTCTTTCTCTAAGGAATAAAGGAATTGAGACGAACTAAAAGCTGAAATCTTCTTTTCAGTTGTTAGTCATGCTGGCAAGAGACATGACGCCAGGAATTATTTATCTCCTGCAGCGTGCACAAATTTCCTACTGGAATGTTTGTATGGCTTAATTTTGATGCTTTTGGTCTTACTTCATAAACAAATTATTTGCAATAATATGGTTCTGTGATCAAGAGTTTTATACCAGCAGTGGCTTTGCTAATGATGACAATTCCTACCCAAACCACCTTTGTCACCAAACTCCTTTTGAGGTCTAAGCTAGGAGGGAACGGTCAGGTTCACGCTTGGCTGACAAGAAAGTCTCAGCCAGGACTGCTGTGCAGACTGCTACCCCCTAATGCTCACAACATCACGAAGTAGATTGCATCAGAGTAATTGCTAGGCCTTTATAACCAGACTAGCTATAACATCTTTATTTCTTCTGAGAAGCATGCCTGTGGGATCAGCACTGTTAAGGGCGATAGAGGGCAGGAGTTTGCTTACAATGCATTAAGAAAAAAAAAACCCAAACCCTTAAAGTGATTCAGAAATATTTTTCTGTGAGGTGAGCAATATTGCAGAATAGCTGGCAGAGAGCTCTGGGACCCACCAGACTATCAGATGTATTGGTAAGATGAATTTGGATGCTGAATGAAATTGCAACTTTGCAAGTACCATGGAAATCAAGAGCGACCCTGTGCTGGATTCTATGGTCCTGCTCTGGCAGGAGGCTTGGACCTGAAGATCTCCAGAGGTCCCTTCCAACTCCTGTCATCCTGTGAGCCTGTGACCCGTGTGTAGCTTCAAAGACTAGAATCTAGAATTACCAGGGAGGATGTTTTAATGTGTTTTAAACAGTGGTTAAAGTTTCAGTGCTGGTGATGCATTCAGAATGGTTTTATCCCTGCAAAGAATTACTACTTTAAAAAGAAAAAAGTCAATAACAGATATTCTACATTCAAAGGCTCTCATTATTCACTGCATGGGGAAATAAAAGTATCCATTCCTCAGGATCCCAGTAAAAGCAAACCCAAGCACATTTTGTCCAAGATGAGCACTGAGAAAAAACTATTCTGCCCATTCAGCTGAACTCCTCTTCCTCTTTGTAGTTTATCTCCCCCTGTGTGGGACTCCCCTTAGGCACTTGTTCTGCTTTAAAGGCTAGCCCAAAGGAAGTCATGTTTTAGCATGCACCAAAGTGCTCTGCTGGAATCAGTTATCAAAACACAGTGAGGATAAACACACACTGGAGAATAAATGTGATGAAGAGAGACTGAAGGAGCTGGGGATGGTTATTGTGAAAGAGAGGAGGCTGAGGGGAGACCTCCTGGCTCTCTACAACTCCCTGAAAGGAGGTTGTGGAGAGGTTGGTGCTGGTCTCTTCTCCCAGGTCATTAGTGACAGAAGAAGAGGGAGTGGCCTCAAGCTGCCACTGGGTAGGTTTAGACTGGACAGTAGGAAACTTTTTTTGAGTTCAAGAGTGGTCAGGGACTGGAATGTGCTGGCCAGGGAGGTGGTGGAGTCCCTGGATGTGGCTGTGTTTGAAGGTGGTTTGACTGTGGTGCTTGGGGCTGTGGTTTAGGGGTGAGCCTTGTAGAGTAGGGTTCTGGGTTGGTCTTGGTGATCCTGAGGGGCATTTCCAACCTGAGTGTTTCTGTGATTCTTTTTGGCTACCATTTGTTTTTGCCTGATGCCCTTTGTACTGGCCAGCTTAGCAGGTGTGGTTGTCTGATGAAATTCTGAGTTTTCTGCTATTTCACTTTGCTTTTCCTGGGGAGTTTCTGTGATTCTGTGAGTGACCTTCTTCCTTGCAGTCCCTAAGCAGAAAGTTTAGGGTCCATCAGGATGTGGACTAAGGTATTTCACAGTGATTCTGGTCGCAGATGCTTGTTATAGGTTTTAAAAATCATTCCACATGTTGTGGTTAAATTTTGTTAAACTTCTGTTAAATTCTGGCCGTATTTCTGCAAAAGTTGTCCATTTTACGCTTATCCAGGACATTTGGCAAGTCACAGATGCCTGGGGCATTTTGGTCAGGAAGATGAAGGTCAGTGTTTCTATCCTTACAATCGCTCAGGGAGGGGACAGCTGGCTGTGTGGGAGCCGACTAAATACATTCCCATACTCAGAGAGAGTCTACTGGATAAAACAATGGACCTGAGAGAGGTGATGGCAGAACATGGCAATGTCCTTGCACAAGGAGGGGACTGTCTAACTTAGCTGAATCAGGAGAGCACTGGGGGAACATCCACATTGTTTTTCCTTGTGAAATAGAAAATGAGATATTGCAAAAAGCCCAGAGAATGTTGATTGTTTATGACGCTTGACAAAACACTCTCAGCTGTCTGCACTGACATCCAGGAACAGATGTCTGAACGTGGATTGTAGAGCTACATGGAAAAGATGTTTTAAACCGTGTGGGTTGATAGAAATTTTAATGGAAATAAGCCCTTGCCTGGCTCACTAGTGGTACAACATCCCTTGGAGTGCTGGTGGGCAGCAAGTTCTGCATGGGACAGCAATGTGCCCTTGTGGCCAAGAGAGCCAATGGTGTCCTGGGGAGCAGTGAGAAAAGTGTGGCCAGCAGGGCTGGGGAGGTTCTGCTCCCCCTCTGCTCTGCCCTGCTGAGACCACAGCTGCAATCCTGTGTCCAGTTTGGGGCTCCCCAGTGCAAAGAGAGACAGAGACCTGCTGGAGAGAGTCCAAGGGAGAGCCAGGAGGATGCTTAGGGGACTTGAGCATCTCCCTGTGAAGAGAGCCTGAGAGCCCTGGGGCTGTTTAGTGTGGAGAAGAGAAGGCTGAGAGGGGATCTGATCAATGTCTCTCAATAGCTGAGGGCTGTGGAGTCTCCTTCTCTGGAGCCTTTCCAACCCCACCTGGCTGCATTCCTGTGTAGACTCCCCTGAGTGATCCTGCTCTGGCAGAGAGGTTGGACTCAATCTCTGGAGGTCCCTTCCCATGTCCAATGTTCTGTGCTTCTGTGATTTTCAGTTAAAAAGTTGCTGAGCTAGCAGAGAAGCCACTATCCAGGTGTGGAAATGCTGGTTCCTAACACAATCTGGATTTCCCACAAATTCTTCTTCTCCCCCTGAGACTAACTTCTTACCACTAATTGATTTCAATTAGCCAGTTTTAAGTGTAATTATTCAGTGAAAGGAACAAACAGTATTCTATCTCTGCTCTGCATCCCACCACTAACAACCTGGCAGTATTGAACTTGTGGAATTGAAATGGCTCATGCTCGGAAAAAGATACCTTCAAGAAGCTGTGTTTAGAAACCCTGAGGAGAAAACCCCAAAAAACCCTTTGTGAAGAAACTGAAATATGCTCTAAGTAAAATTTGCCAGTGGAGGATGAGGACACTTGTTTGATGGAATGTGGTGGGCAGGGAGGTGTTGGAGTCCCCAAGCCTGGCTGTGTTTGAAGGTGGTTTGGCTGTGGTGGTTGGGGCTGTGGTTTAGGGGTGAGCCTTGTAGAGTAGGGTTGTGAGTTGGCCTTGGTGATTCTGAGGGACTTTCCCAACCTGAATGTTTCTGTGGTTGTGTGATTCTGTGTTCTGTTTTAAATTGCTGGTGAAATGAAGAAATAGAAGGAAGAAAGAGAAAAAAATTAGTTGCTGGATCTGGGTAAGTATGAAAACAGAACAGCTAAGGAAAGGAATATGTCTCAGCTACCTAATTTGGAAACTTGAAATACTTAATTCTCATATGACAGTAGGTATTTTTAATCTAAAACTTGAGATAGAAAATGTTGGCTTTTGAGTATCACAGAATCACAGAACGCTAGGGGCTGGAAGGGACCTCAAAAGCTCTCTGTCAGAGCAGGCTCACCTAGGGCAGCTGCTGTTTCATGGTGAGTGTTATGATTTAGTAGGGTTGTCCTGAGTAGTTTCAAAAGGATTGAAATAGAAGAAAATTCCTCAGCACAGCATGAATGGGAAGCAGAAAGTGGCCTATGGTACAGCCTCCATTGATGCCTTCTCCTTGCAACTCAAGAGGTGACTCAAAAGCAAGAGGTGATGCTAAGAGAGAAAGGAAGGAGAAGCAGAACTGAAGGATCCAGATTACTAGGGAGCCTGTCTGTACTGTGGCAACGTTCCAGCTTCTCATTAAATAGACTTTACCCACAGCACAGTGCAGCATCGTGCCCTTTCCTCTTACATCTCTTCCTTTCTACAAGGAAAAATGAAAAGTGTCCAAGAGGAAGCTGTATGCAGTGCTCCATCCATCCCTAATTACAAACAAAACATGAATAGCACTCAATGCTGCTGGACCAAAGTAAGGGAGAAGCTAATTTATACAGGTGACACAGAGGTGAAGCAGCAGAGGAGAGGGATGGAAAGAAAGTTCCTTTCCTGGGTGTATTTAAGCCAGCACAAATCACTGTGTGTCAGCTTGTTTTACAATCCTGTGTTTGGGCTGTTTTGGCTTTTAATTAGAAAGTCTTTCCCTTAGCATTTTTCCTTAGCAGCAATTTTTAAACTAAACAGAAGGTGTATTCCCTGGTGCCATATGTTAAACCTGACATGGTACTGAAAATGTCTTCTGGAAAAAACCCAACCCCAAAACACCACCACAACAAAACAAACCTGAGCCAAACCCCACTGAAGCTAGGACCATTGTCCCAATCCACCTCTCTTTGGCCCACTGGAAAGCTTCAAGCAGACACAACGGTCCCCTGCTAGGCAGGGACACTGCTTTGGGGAATTAGTCATAACTGCAAAGCCAGGCTGCTAATTACCTCTTTGCTTCTCTGGCAGCCTGCTGTGGCTTGGAAACAGTCATCCCCCAGCCATCCTCCCCTTGGTCTTGTAAGTAACAGTTATGTGGAAGCTGGGGCTTGTGAGAAGTGAATAATTCATGGACACTGAGAGGTCACCTTGCTGATGTGTTTTGAGCCACCTGGCAGTGCACTCCAGCACTTAAATGGAAGAAATTAAGAGCTACAGGTATCCTTGACTTTGAACTGCGCAGGAAGATCCCAGCTATGACCCCCTCCAATTCCTGGTATAAATTCCAGTTGTTTCTAGGCCTTGCATAGAAGGTCAAAGGTTTTCTGAGCTCTTTACCCTTTTTTTTTTGTGTGTGTGTTTGGTTTTGTGTTCAGTGTGGTCAGTATGGTAAAATCAGCCTGCAAACCTTTGCTCTATGAATGAAGGATGGACCACTCAGGTCAAGGAGTAGGAAAAGTTAGGCAGCCTTGGCAGACTGCAGTGTGCTGTTCCCCTGCTGGGATGGACTGCACCCAGCTGCACCATATACAATGAGGCTGCTCATTCATAGAGCTCTCCTTCCAAGGCTGTAAAGCCCTACTGTGAATACTGAGAGGAGTTTGTATGCAATCTCAACATAACATAAACCACAGCTTTATGGGGGTCCCTCATCAGCTCTTTGCTGGCCACAGTACAAGCTGGCATAGAATTGGAAACTGTGCTGTCTGAGGTTGATCCACATTTCTTCTGGTACTTGTCTAGGGAGGGCCATCTCCATAGCAATCCAGTTAAGGTGAGACATGCTCCTTTATTTTGTGTGAATAACTGAAACTCTATCCTATGAGCTCATAAAATGAGATTGCATACAAGATGTTGATGGCCTAGGGGAAGTTTTGAACAACTGGAAGCCATTATCAGGGGTTTGCTGGAAAAATGATCCATGATCTGATGTGTTTTCCAAGTGTCTCTGAAGAAAGACGAAAGGAGTTGCCAGCTTCAGAGGCAATATCCATGAAATCCATGTCTCTGCTTTTAGCTGTGGACAAATGAATAAAAACCCAACAGCTTCTCCCAGATAGATACAAATTGCTTCTCAAGAGCCCTGTGCCTTCGTGGTTTCTCACCAAAATGGCTATAAATAAAAATTGGTACGCAGGGAAGGGCATGTGAGAACAAATTAATAAGTTAATACCTCCCTTGACCTGTATCTGGTTATGCTACATTTTAGAAACCCATCATTACTAATATGAAGAAGAGGTTAATCTAGTGATGTGCAGTCTTGGGATGATGGATGAGTCGAGGCACATGAGCTATTTAACACAGCACCTAGCAGCACCTTTTTATCATAAGTTTCCAGACTGACAAGAAGCCCAAGGAGGGGCAGAGGGAGAACTGCAAACCTCTCAATGCTTTTTTGAGTAATGGAACCAAAGCTGGAAGTGAATATAAACAGTCTTAACTCCCGTCACTCATGCCTTGCTCCAGCATTTTGACTGTGCTATTTCAACCTGGTTTAAAAGGAATTGGCCTCCTGGCTTCTTCCTAGCATGCACCTTAAATCTTTTACATACCCTCTCCAGCACTGGCCTTTCAATTTTGTGTGGGTTGAAATTTCCCCCCTGACATAAAATTGCCTGACCAGTTCAATTGAAAGCAAATGAAGCTCTATTTACAAGCAAAACTGCAATCTACATATGGAATGCAACGAATATGTACAAAATATACAATATTTGCATATATTTACAATTTATAAACAACACAAGAACCCCCCTGGACAAACCAGGGGGCTACTAATAGCTCCCTTCCCTCCGCCCTGTACACATAGGACAAGAGAAAGAGCAGAGAGTTGCTGTTAGTTACTTGAGCACAACAGGAACACATTCAAGGTCAGCAAAGCCAGCAGAAGCCAGAAGTTAGTATCTGCTAGAGTGAGAAAGCTGAAAAGAGAGACAGTTAGTTTACCAAACTAACTTTTATGGTAGATATCTGTCCAATGGGATTATTTAGAGACTATCATTATTTTCCTTTTTACATCCAGTAGTAATTTATGTACATTCTACTACTCTCTGTCCAAGATCTGTGCAAAATTTTCAAGGCACAGCCTAAAACTACCACAAATTTATAGACTAACATTGCCCAAGCTGAGTTGTGTGACTGATTTCCTCAGCTGGTTTGGGAAGATCTCAGCCCTTGCATAGTGGGAAGGCCAGAACCATGCCCCAGTGCTGTCACATGAAGCTCTCCATCCTTCTTTAAACCTGGCAGAGCTGGTGAGCCCAACTGCCTGGCACTCTTCATTTTTTTCTGAGAAGGCTTCACAAAAACCTCAGCCTGTGAAACTTGGCACCATTCGCTTGTATCTAATTAAAAATGTGATTAAAAAAAATTTGAAAATATTTACAGGCGACACTTGAGCTGTTCCACCACAATCCAGGAGGCTTCCACTCCTGAAGCACACCCTTGCCTGACTGTCTGCTTGCCTTGCTGATGGGAACAAACATAACAAAGGCATCGCAGGAAGCGATAGAGGGAAACATTGCCTGGTTTACTAATGCCTGATGCTGACAGCCTGCATGCCAAAGCCTAAAAGCACTCAGGCACTTCTTTTGTGCCCACTTTTAAAGGGCTTAATGAAACATACAGAAACTGAAATTTTAAACCCCTAGCTTTGGATGCTGTTTTGCAGTGTCAGTTTGTTTTTATTTATTTTCTTTTTCTTGATCTTTTTTTTTTTTTTCCTCTCCCCCCCCCAACCACATAGCAATATTTTTCTACCTTTCTGCCTCAAACTTCAGTTGACAAATAATGACGGCTGTTTTTGGGTAATAAAAACGTTTCTGTTCTTTGGCCTGTTACAACAGATGGGCAGCCAAATAATGGCACAATACAGAGGTGGGAATGCCTGCTGTGGAGGAAGATCTCAGTCCTCCTAGGACATGCAAACACAACTAACAAGAGTATCACCATAAAATTAACAATAGTTAAGATGACAAGGCTTTGCTAGACTGTGCTTCAAGATAAAACCAAAGATCCCATTCCCTCCAGAGAGAGCAGACCTAGATATACTCCTTATATAGAGGAACATGTAAGGAAATACAATAAATATAAAAAGGAAACTGGTAAATTCCTTAGGCTCAGACTGATATTCCTGAAAACCGTTTGAGTGTGAGTAAATGAACATTCATGTTCTGCAACAGCATGCAAAGTAACATTTCTAGAAGATGTACCAGATTCAGGGAAAACAGAGACTAGGCATTCCTTTGGGAAGTAAAATAGTTAATATATCACATTTCATGAAACTCTGCAGATTTGTTTATCAAAGTACTATATGACTT
>VXBD01002239.1:0-21556 GCA_013399975.1 Indicator maculatus
CAACCCAGCACCACATCCAACCTAGCACCACATCCAACCCAGCACCATGTCCAGCCCAGCACCAAACCGTTCCAGCCCAGCACCAAACCGTTCCAGCCCAGCTCTGGAAATGCGGTGACCAACAATAGTGCCGGGTGCTGGGAGCCCTGCGCCCCGAGGGCTTCCTGGGAGTGGTCTTTCCGCAGTGCCACAGGAAAGCTGCCAGCGCCGAGGCATCCCCGTTGCCTTGCCGTGGACCCACAGCTTCACATCCTGCATCACTGCCTCCTGTCACTCCTGGAACACCTTCTCACGTTCATTTCTAATGACCCTCTGGGAGAAAAGTCCTCCAGGAATCACCAGGCCATGTCATCTGACGCTGTCACTCTCTGCCCCAAGAGAGCAGCCAGAGCCCCAGGACAAAGCCTTTACACAGCTCTGCCAACTTCCAAAGACAACCACCCACCATTCCCTCTCCTCAAAACTGCACTTCCCTGGAACAAAACAGACCGGGAAGAAACAGCCTGAGCTGCCCCATTGGGTCACACCATGCAGAGAGCCCCAAACGTACTGATTCCAGTCTCAGCATCATCAGGCTTTGCTCTCTCCTGCTGGCCCCTATGATGTCTCCCAAGGCAGGGAGCTGGGGAGCACAGATTCACAGATTTGTTTAGACTGGAAAAGTCCTCTGAGATCGAACCATTAACCCAACAACGCCAAGTGTGCTGCTAACCCATGGCCCTCTCTATAGCTCTGAAACCCCTCCAGGGCTGGGGACTCCACCACTGCCCTGAGTCAGGGCTTAACTACTCCTTCAGTGAAGAAATTGTTCCCCTGGACAACTTGAGGACTTCTCCTGTCACTTGTTTCCTGGAAGAAGAGACCAACCCCACCTGGCTCCAACCTCCTTTCAGGGAGCTGTAGGGAGCAATGAGGTCTTCCCTCAGCCTCCTCTTCTGCTTGAGACACTGGGGATGGTCTTTTCCCTGTCATTCAGCATCCCTTCCAGAGGGTGCCTGTGGATTCCCGCTCATCCCTGCGTGGGCTAAAATGCTGCTCTCCAGGGTCAGTGTAGGAGGACATGGGGCCACGCTGAGAGGGTTGCTGAAGATCCAGGTCTGCAAGTGTGGCCCAAGGCCAGCATTCAGCACACCGAATCCAGATTCCTCTTTGGAAGAAGTCACCCAGGAGAGGGCTGGAGGTGAGGTCTGCCACTAGATGTCATTTCAGCTCCACCGGGACTGAAGGGCAGCCTGGACAGCAAAAGCCCTCCCCGGCTCACACCACAGCTGGCATCAAGACGGCGACTCAGCAATGGCCTGGAGCGCGGCTCTGCTCGCAGGGGTCCTCCTGGCTAATGCAGGACCAGAGGAAGTCTTCCAAAGCACCCTGTGGGCCAAATTAAGAGCCACCATGAAGAGCCAAAGACGGAGATTAAAACAATTAAATGGAAGAGCAGAAACCCCCATTCTGGGGGGATTTTAGCTCATAAACCCCCCACAAGACACTCCCGAGACACTGAGATGCTCCTGTGGATATTCCTGAGGAGAGATGATGGAGAGAATTCACAGTGCAGAGCTCGTGGAGGACAGATGTGGCCACGGAAGCTCTGGGATTGCACCATTACTGCATTATCAAACAGCCCATGGACCCAAGCACCATCAAGGTGAGCGTGGGGCCAGTAGGAGAAGGGATCTGAACAGGACAAAGATCATTTTTAAGTATCTTCAAACATTAGGGAATTGTTCTTAAGCTGGACCTTGCTACACAGTGCTTGGACCATCACAGCTGTGCAGACAGTGCAAGCAGAAACTCAGCGAGGAGTCCAGGGGACCCTTGGATGGGGCTTTGACTGTGTCCCCTCAGCACACACAGGCTGCTGTCTGGGTGTGAGGGCTCCTGCATTTAGAAAGAGAAGGAGGATTGGGCCAGGAATTAAATGATGGAAGGAAAGCTGATACAGATTTCCCCCAGGCTTGCACTGATGTTCTATGTCATGTCTGCAGAGCCAGAGTTCTTTTGCTCCAAAAATGCCCTTATGGGGTGGACTTGGCCCTCTTTGGTGCCGTTCCCTTCTAAGGAGATGCATGATGAGGTCTCCAGGCAGGTTGCAACATCTCAGTGCTGCTGGTGTGTGAAAGATCCTCCTTGTGGCCAGCTCCCCTACCAGTCACAGACAACAGTGTCAGAACGCTGTGCTGCAAGCAGCTCGCTCCCCAGAACGTGTTCCGCCACACACCAGCCTGGGCCCTTCCTGCTGGGAAACCAAAGGCTGACAGCAGCAAAGCAAAAAACGTCACACCTGAGAAGATTCTTGTTGTGCTTGGTAAAGAAAGGAGCCTGGTCAGAGCAGAGCCCCACGTCCTGACTTCCTCTCCACCCTGGCTTGGCCCCCCAGGAGGGAGCACGAAGGAACAGTGTGGGCAGATATCTGCACAGGGTCTGTGCACTCTGATGGGCTGCTCGCTGCAAGGAAAGGCCTCAGCTCTAGAGGTCTTGCCTCAGCTCATCAGTGTGGTCTTCAGAATGCCTGTTTTAATGAATAACACCTGAGGAGGACCATAAAGCACCCAGCAGGGACAAGTGGGATCAGTGCTCCAACACAAAGGCTCTTAACAGTGGCAGCTCTAACCCAGAAGCCCTCTGGAGAGCATCCTGCCAGCTCCCAACTTACAGGGCAGGGACAAGGTCCAGCTGATGCTTGCCTTGGCTGCTGTTGTTGCAGAGCTGTTGGCAGCAATATGAGGGACACTGCATGGTCTAGAAAGCCAAATGTGGCAAGCTGCTGTCCTGTCCCAAAGGAGGACTCACCTTTAGCTCATGGGAATGAGGCAGATGAAGCTACCCGAGCAGAGAGAAACACCTGGGGACACTTATTTCTTCCCAGACCACAGAGCCAAACCCCCAGATTGTGGCAATTCCATTCCAGCTGCATGTGGCACAGTGAAGGCAGTTCTCACAACCTGCACAGCCAGACAAAAGATCTGGAGCTCTCCCCTGCTACTGGCACTCCCTGTCCCCAGGTCTCCTCTAGCACATTGCCCCCACACTTAGGCTGTGTTCACAGGGCCCACAGCCCATCCCAGCACTGGGATGTGCTGGGAAGCACACCCCCAGGAATCTCCTTTCTCCCTTAGCACAGCCTGAGTCCAGGCTGCTCCCACCGAGGCTGTGCTGCTTTGCTCTTTGCTGTCCAAGAGCCATGGCCAGCTGAGTCAGAGCTACCTGGAGATGTGAGGCACCACTGCAAAGCTTGCTGAGACTCCAAGCCAGGAGCAGAGGTCAGTGCTGGGTGGGAAGGCCATGCTCCCCATCCTGAGCTTGCACAGCCTGCTCCTCCAGTCCAGAGCTAAGCAAGCACCTCCCTAGGGCACAGAAGGAAGCAAATGACACAGTTTTGTATGGAGAGCTTCCAAACCAGCACTCTCCTACTCTGCCTTCACAAGAGGCCCAAATCCACCCTCAGACTGCTGCCCTGCTCTGCTGCTCTGACTAGGTGAGAAGATATCTCATCAGGCTTGCACAAAGCATGGCTCCACAGCAGCCACCTTCCCCAAGAGCTCTTTCACAAGAGGCCCCCAGCATGAGGGAACCTGAAAGGCATCTGTCACACCTAACAGCTCTGAGGTGTCCATGTAACATCTCCAGGGCATCGTCTCTGCTGACACTCCAGGACTCGGCCTCCCCTACGCTGATGCTACAGAGTCATTCGTGGCCATCCCAACAGCTCCACCACCATTCCCCTGTCCCAGAGCAGGGGTGGCTGCACTGGGGCACAACAGGCACATGGAGCAGGAAGATCCCTAAAATTTGCAGCCAGGGTGCTAGCAGCAGCTGGAACCACAGAGGGTTTGGTGAAATGCCATGGCCAGGGAGGCCACTCTGAAGGGTGCAAGATAGGTGCAGGAATGACAGGGCTAGGCAGGAACAAACCCTGCAGGGCAGGCACTGGGCTTGCTGCAGACAGGGGAAAGGTAATTTAAGGGGGACAGTAAGGAACCCCCCAAAACACTGCTGTGCCAGAGACATCTCTCAGCACACCACCAAGCTCCTGCAGGACCATGACCCTCTTCCACCCCTCTTNCAGCCCCAGGCCCACAGCACTTCAGGTTTGTGGCCACCCAGGCTGCAGGGCAGCCCTCCCCCTGCTCAGGTAGGGCCCTGACATCACCCGGTGGGTGGCAGCCTGCCAGCCCTCACCCGAACCTGCCTGGCATCGCCTGGGCCAGGAGGTGGTGGGCAGTGCTCTTCTGAGTCACAGCTACCCTGCTCCTGCCTGCAGCTGACTCATCCCAGCTTCAGCAGGCTCTGACTAACCCAGCCTGGGGCTGGGTGGGGAACTGTGAAACCACCACCCAGCCCAACTCCTACCCATGGCTATGCACACCCACCCACACCCACTTGAGGACTTCCTTCTCAGGTGCAATCGAGAGAAACTACACACCCTGGAATGAATAACCATGGACAACCATTCTCCTGGGCTACAGAACCAGTTCCTCTCCCCACACGGCTCCATCATCTGTGTTTTACTGAAGCCTCTTGTCCTGTTTCCTGTGTGAGACCCCACGGCACAGCTCGCAGGGTGGGAAGGACACCATGAGATTCACAGAATCACCAAATGGTAGAGGTTGGAAGGGACCTCTGGAGCTCACCCAGTCCCTGCTCAAGCAGGGCACCCACAGCATCTTGCCCAGGAGCACAATGCCCAGGGGGGGTTGGAAGCTCTCCACACAAGGACACAACCTCTCTGGGCAGCCTGCTCCAGGCCTCCAGCACCCTCACACCAAACAACTTTCTCTTCCTGCTCAGATGGAACCTCCTGGGTTCCAGTTTGTGCCCTCTGCCCCTCGGCCTGTCCCTGGGTAACACTGAGCAGAGTTTGGCCCCAGCCTCTGGTCCCCCACAGCTTCTTCAGCTCTTGCTGAGCATTGATCAGATCCCTTCTGGAGCTGCTCTTCTGCAGGCTCTCAGCCCCAGGGCCTTTGCTCCTCACAGAGCTGCTCCAGGCCCCTCAGCAGCTTTGAAGCCTCCCTTGGACTCCCTCCAGCAGTTCCCTGTCTCTTTTGACTGGGGAGCCCAGAAATGGACCCAGGGCTCCAGATGTGGCCTCACCAGGGCAGAGTAGATGGGAGGAGAACCTCCCTTGACATGGTGAGTCTTCTGAGTGCACCCCAGGAGATTATTTGCCTTCTTGGCCATGAAGTCACATTGCTGGCTCATGGTGAACTAGTCCCCCAGCACTCCCAGGTCCTTCTCTGTGGAACTGCTTTCCAGCAGGTCACCCTTTGCTGCAGGGGGTTGCTCCTCCCCAGGTGCAGGACTCTACCCTTGCCCTGGTTGAACCTCACGAGGCTGCCCTCTGTCCAATTCTCCAGCCTGTCCAGGCTGCTATCCCCTGCACGGGGGAGACAGCTCCTCACGGATGGGGACACCTAGAGGGAAGGAGGGAGGGAAGAGCCTGGCTGCTGCCGGCAGAGCGCAGCACCGGGGGAGGCGGCCGGCAGGGAGCGGCGGCAGGCGCGGCGCGGCGCGGCTCAGCCGGTGTAGTGCTGCTGGTAGCGCAGGTTGAGCTCCCGCAGCTCCCTCTCCCGCACCCGCCGAGACTTGTTGGAGCGGGTGGAGCGGCTGGAGCGCGTGGACTGCGCCGACTTGGTGCTCTGGCAGCGGGAGGAGGCCCTCTTCAGCAGGTTCTGCGAGATGGAGCGGTGCAGGTTCTTCATGGAGGAGGAGGCAGCCATGCTGACCACCCAGGGGTGCTTCAGCGCCTGCAGGGCTGTCATCCGGTCCCCGGGGTCCACCGTCAGCAGCCGGTCGATGAAGTCCTTGGCCAGGTTGGACACGCTGGGCCAGGGCTGAAACACAAAAGAGGCCATGAGAGGGAAAGGGCAGAGCTTTGCTGATGGATTCATTCCTCCCACTCGCAAAAGGTGCTTCAGGGCATCCTGCTTCCTCCTTCCTCTCCTTCATCCTCAGATCTCCCAGGCTGTAGCCAACAGCACCTGCCCAAGAAGCAGACACCACTCCTGCCCCAGGAGAAGTGGACACCAATCTTTCCAGAGGTGGACTGGGGGGACAGGGACAGAGGTGCAGCTGGGCTCAGGCACAGCCTGCCCAGTAGCTGACCTGAGTCCCAGCTTCCCTAGTGCCCCAAGCTCACAGACATCTACAGATCCCAGTGGGCTTACTCTACCACTAGACTCTCCAGCAACTGGCTGGGCCTTTTTTGTTGCTCCAGACACCAGACCATCCTGTGGTCTCATCCCTGTCCCTGCAGACACACACAGATGAACATTCTGAGCTGCCAGGTCCCTTCACCCCCTTGTCTGGCCTCATCTTCCCCAACAATCATACACCCATGCCCTGCTTCCTCCAGCTACTGCACCACAGACACACAACCCAGGCCTACAACCCACTCCAGCTGCTGGCCCTGAGGCCTCCCAGCTCATCTTCTCACATCACCATCCCAAACCACACAGCTGCTACAAGAACTGCAACCACATCCCACTGCAGCCCCCACAGGCCCACTGCCCTGTACGTGATGCAGTCATCACTGCTTGCAACACCTTCTCACAGAGGACAGACTCTGACACCAGAGCCGTGGCTCTCTTCTGACCCTTCCTCTTCAGATGCACAGCTAGCAAGCAAGCCCTGAAACCAAGCTCCGGGAGCTCTTTCTGCCATGGGACTCAGTCTCACTCCCGCATGGAAATCTGGAGGATGTTGCTACTGATCAACTCTAGAACAGCCACCTCAGCCCAGCTGGGAAGAGCATATCAGCTGTTCCAAACATCCACATCTAGGCATTCACATAGGGACAGGTCTGGAGAGCAGGGCTGGGGAGGAGCAGCTGAGGGAGCTGGGGACGTTTAGTGTGGAGAAGAGGAGACTGAGGGGAGACCTCATTGCTCTCTACAGCTCCTGAGAGGAGGTTGGAGCCAGTCGGGGTTGGTTTCTTCTAACAAGAAGCAAGTGATAGTACAAGAGGAAATGGCCTCAAGTTGCGCCAGGGCAGGTTTAGGCTAGACATTAGAAGAAACTCCTTCCCTGAAAGGTTTCTCAAAGCCTGGCACAGGCTGCCCAGGGAGGTGGCTGAATGCCCATCCCTGGAGGTGTTTCTAAGAGATGTGGTGCTGAGGGCTGTGGGGTAGCACCAGCCTTGATAGGGTTAGAGAATGGTTGAACATCTTTTCCAGCTGAAATGATTCCATGATCCCATCTGTGTGTTAGGTGTAAGGAATTTCCCTGAAGGCTTACAAAGGAAACAGAAAGGAAATCTTTGATAAAATTATGGGGTTAATGAAACAAACTCAGTTAATTACTGCTGTATTTGTCCCTCGACCTGCTGGCCACACTCTTCTTAATGCCACCCAGGAGACCATTGGCCTTCTTGGCTCCCAGGGCACGTTGCTGGCTGATGGGGAACTTGTGGTCCATGACCCCATGCAATGGAAGGAGGATCTCAGTGCAATAATGAAGGTCATACACACAGCCAGCTCTGTCAGGGGGGAAAGGGAAAGCAGAAAGAAACAATTCTGGGTCTTCACTCCTCTCTCTGTTTAGTGAGCCAGTTTAAAATTTGGGGCCCATCAAGCAGCAGAGGCAGACACAATGCCATGTTCCTGCACAAAAGGTCTCAAAAAGACGTGCCCTGATCTCCAGGAGGGCTGCAATCCACTGCCACCAAAAGCATTTTCCTCTTTTAAAAGACTCAGAAGCAAGAGACTTAATCCAGGGGCATTTCACAGTGACAGGCAGGATGGTCCCCATGCTGGGGTCAGTTTTGGGTCCTTCACTCCAAGAAGAACAATGAGGGGCTGGAGCAGGTCCAGAGAAGAGCAACAAAGCTGGGGAAGGGTCTGGAGAACAGGGCTGGGGAGGAGCAACTGAGGGAGCTGGGGTTTTGAGCCTGGAGAAGAGGAGGCTGAGAGGAGACCTCACTGCTCTCTATAGCTCCCTGAGGGGAAGCTGGAGACAGGTGGGGTTGGTCTCTTCTCCCCAGTAACAAGCAACAGGGCAAGAAGAAATGGCCTCAAGCTGTGCCAGATTCAGGTTGGACATGAGGAAAAATCTCTTTCCAGCAAAGGTTGTCAGGCACTGTCCCAGGCTGCCCAGGGAGGTGGTTCAGTCCCCACCCCTGAAGGGGTGTAAAAGCTGCCCGGATGTGGTGCTGAGGGATGTGGCTCAGCAGCAGTGGTGGCAGTGTGAGCTCTGGGGGAGTGGTTGGGCTTGGTGATCTCCAAGGTCTCTTCCAACAGCTCTGTGGTTCTGTGATTTTATGATCAGAAGGGCTCATGCAGGTTTACTAAGTCAAAACTCTTGATGCGACAACTGCTGCAAGGTTTGTGGAGAGAGGACACACTTCTCCAGAGACTAGGCATGAAAATTGCTGAATTCCTTGCACTCAGCTTCAGCAGAAGGTGGTCTCACCTATTTTTAGAGGAAAAGCTTCAGTGTAATAAGCCCAAAGAAGTGTGTGTATGGTGCAGCAAAGGACACCTGGAGCTGCACAAACAGATCAATAAACTGATTTGTGTTTGCTGACCAGAAGGGGAAGCTAATTGCAGGTTCTCCACATTCACTGTTGGTGGTGACAGCAGAGTAATTGGAGTGATGAGCAATCCAATGGGCTCCTCTTGGGAGCTGAGTCTTCTGCAGCTTTCATTAAGCTAGACTGGTGCAAAGCCTTCAACTTTCCTCCTAGCAGAGTCCCTCCCCAGTTTTCTTACAAACCCCTCTGTGTATGGAAGGTCACAACAAGGTCTCCCCAAAGCCTTCTCTTCTCCAGGCTGAACAATCCCAACTCTCTCAGTCTGGCCTCAGAGCAGAGGTGCTTCAGTCCCCTGAAGGGTCTGGAGAAGAGGGCTGGGGAGGAGCAGCTGAGGGAGCTGGGGGTGTTGAGACTGGAGAAGAGGAGGCTGAGGGGAAACCTCGTTGCTCTCTACAGCTCCTGAGAGGAGGCTGGAGCCAGGTGGGGGTTGGGCTCTTCTCCCTAGTCTCAGGTGATAGAAGGAGAGGAAATGGCCTGAAATTGCGCCAGGGGAGGCTTAGGCTGGAGATGAGGAACAATTTCTTTGGTGCAAGAGTGGTCAGGGATTGGCACAGGCTGCCCAGGGAGGTGGTGGAGTCCCCATGCCTGGAGGTGTTCCAGAACCATGAGGCCATGGCACTAGGGATTTAGTGGCCATGGTGGTGTTGGGTTGTTGGTTGGACTGGACGACCCTGGGGAGCTTCTCCAACCCAACCCATTCTGTGAGTCTGTGGTTTTCCTGCTGAGCTTTCCAGCTGATGTCCCTTGGTGTGATTCACCAGATAGCTGCAGCTCCACCAGCCCGAGTGAGCAGCTGCCACACGGTCCAGAATTAGCAGCACTTCAGTCAAGCACGAATCCACCATCACAGTCTGTCCTACAGCCTTGATGACAGCAGGAGGAACTCTGCTGGTGGAGCTGTGCAGCCCTGGCCCCGCAGGAGCAGCAGTGGCTGCTGCAAAGCCATCTCCTAGAACTGAGCTCCACAGCACATGGGGCACACTGCCAGCCCACAACTTCAGCCCTGCCAGACAATAAACCCTGGGCAAAGCAGCCTCCTTTGCAGTGCCTGAAGAGCTCTCAAGTGAGCTGTGTTTTATTTCAGCTCTGAGTTTGGAGGGGGAGGAGGCAAAGCAAGAGTGTGGCTCTTGCTGGATGACTGTGCAGCGCTGGACCCTGTGTGATGAAGCCCCACAGCCACCCCTGCTTGGTACTCACAGCAGCACAGCAGCTATTGAGGGGCTGTTAGTGCAGGAACAACCAATGCCTTGTTCTCCTGCTCTGAGAGCTGGGGATGTTCAGCCTGGAGAGGAGAAGGCTCCAGTGAGACCTCAGAGCAGCCTTCCAGCACCTGAAGAGGCTCCAGGAGAGCTGGGGAGGGATTTTTGACCACGGCAACAGGCAACAGCTTTGAGCTGGAAGAGGGGAGCCTGGAGATGAGGAAGAAATTCTTGGCAGTGAGGGTGAGGAGACACTGGCACAGGCTCCTACCTGATAGTAGAAAACAGGAAGTGTCAGCTCCAGAAAGGCAGGTCAGGGACAGCAACCATGAGATGGTGAAGTAAGATGCTGGCCAGCCTAGAACCCAGCTGAAGCTCCAGTAACGAGGCTCCCACAGTCCTGGTCACCCCTCAGCCCTGCAGCAGCTGCAAATAGTTGATCAAAATGAAGCAGCAAAACAGGGCTGGAACCAAAACAGTGCCAAGGAAAAGCTGTGATGGGCTCAAGCCTGCACAGGACCTTACCAAGCACTCAGCATTAATTTCTTGGTGCAAGGAGGAGGAGGAATAAAGGAAGGATGAAAGAGGAAAACACAACAGCCCTTCAATAATCCAGAGCATTTTAAGGCTGTGCAGCCATCTGGTGCTGTGAACTTCCATACCCCAGTGTCAGGAGTGGAATCAGCCAGCCCACGTGCCCTGCACGAGCTCCGACTGCTCAGCCAGAGCCACGCTGCAAAGCTCCAGCACCACCAAACCCAGGAGTACAGAGCTCCTCCCTACAGCCAGGGACACCTCTTCAGCTGGAATGCCCAGGGAAATACCTGGTGTGTTGAATGGGGCATCTAAACCCCCCCAGTTTTAGCTGGGGTGGCTTCACCTCCACCTCCTACAAATGTGTCAGCAAGCTCCAGTTTGACACAGGGGACAGTAACCTGGCTGAGAAACTGGGGACTGGGAAAGCTCAGGCTCAGGAGATCTGGACCCAGAAGAATACAGGAGAAAAGAGGAGGTCACCAAGCCCTGCTGGGGACTGCCACCAAAGAGGGGAAAGAGTCAGAGATTTCCACAGGTATTCATAGAATGGTTTGGGTGGGAAGGGACCTCAAAGCTTATCCAGTTCCACCCCCCTGCCATGGACAGGGACACCTCCTGCCAGCCCACCTTGCTCAAGGCCTCATCCAGCCTGGCCTGGAACACCTCCAGGGAGGGGGCAGCCACAGCCTCCCTGGGCAACCTGTTCCAGATGAGGTAGGCTGAGCTCCAGGAGCCTGGCACAGCACACAGAGAGGTGTCTACCACAAGGCTGTGGTGCTGCAGCACCTTTCCAAGCAGGGTCTGCTCAGGCCATGCAGGGCTTGAGTGAAAGAGCTACAGACACCTGCAGTGCAGACCCAGCCTCACCAAGCCCCTCTGCCAAGCACTGGGGGCACAGGAGCTCCTCTGACTTTTGGAATCATAGATCCATAGATTGCTTTAGGCTGGAAAAGAGCTGTCAGGTCACCCAATCCAACCATCAACCTAACAATGCCAATCCATGGCCCTCAGCACCACATTTCCATGGCTTTGAAACCCCCCTAGGCATGGGGACTCCACCATTGCCCTAGGCAGCCTGGGCCAGGGATTAACCACTTCTTCAGTGAGGAAATTGTTCCTCTTGTCCAACCTAAACCTCCCCTGGGGCAACTTGAAGCTGTTTCCTCTTGTCCCATGGCTTGCTTCTCGGGAGCAGAGCCCAACCCCCACCTGGCTCCAGCTTCCTCTCAGGGAGCTGTAGAGAGCAATGAGGTCTCCCCTCAGTTTCCTCTTCTCCAGGCTCAACACCTCCAGCTCTCTCAGCTGCTCCTTACCAGCCCTGTTCTCCAGACCCTTCCACAGCTTTATTGCCCTTCTCTGGACCTGCTCCAGCTCCTCATTGTCCTTCTGGGAGTGAGGGACCCAGAACTGAACCCAGGATTTGAGCTGTGTCCTCATCAGTGCCCATTCCAGGTGGACAATCCCTGCCCTGCTCCTGCTCCCCACACCATTGCTGCTCCAGTCCAGGCTGCTGGTGCCCTTCTTGCCCACCTGTGCACCCCCTGGGCTCATCTTCAGTTGCTGTCACCCAGCACCCCCAGGTCCTTCTCTGCTGGGCACTTTCCAAACACTCTGCCCCCAGCCTGGAGCATTCCTGGGGTTGCTATGACACAAGTGCAGGACCCAGCATTTGGCCTTGTTGAGCCTCATTCCCTTGGTCCATCCATGCAGAGTGTCCAGGCCCCTCTAAGGTGATGGCTGGTGGCAGGTGACTGTGCCATGCACTGACTTCTCATTCTCAACCAAAAGCCAAGCCAGCTTCCTTCATTTCACAGCATCAGCCTCTTGAACAAAAGCTTGAACTTAACAATGCCACCAAGAATTTCTGAAGCTTCTATAGCTAAAAGCTAATAAAAAGGAATGATGAAGGACAAAGTGGAACAAGCTCAACCCTCTCACTCAGGCATTCCTACCAGCAGCTCTAGAAGAAGCCCTTTAGAGTCAGTCCTTATGTCTGAGCTACACAACCACTCTCAACAAGACCAGACTGAAAGAACCTCTTAGAAATGAGTCCTCAGGTGTGGACAAAGGCAGGAAACATGCAAATCCCTTCCCTCTGGGACAGCTCCATTCTTGTTAGGCACAAAAATCAAACCCTTTAGTTAATCCCTCAGCCTGTGTGCAGCACTAGCTGCAGCTGCTGGGCAGGGTGCGTGGTGCTTATGGAAGCTGCTGAGCTGCAGGCACACAGCCACAGCAGCAGGCAGGGGCACACCGTGCTAACAGCAGGTCTCTCCTGACAGCCACCACCAGAACATTCTGGCTCTGCTCAGCTGGCCAGCATGGCTCCTGCCTCAGCAGCCAGCACTAATCTGCTGCATTAGGGAAAGCTCAGTCTGCAGGGAAATCCATACGAGCACCCCTGGAGCACAAACAGGCTGGAAAACATGCCTGGCATTTCTCTCTTGGCACTCAGCAGGGGGCTGGGAATGGGGGTGGGGAGGGAGCAGAAGAATCAGCCCTGAAGCTCAGGCTCCAAAAGAGGGAACCTGGAGGTATCCTCCTGGAGGTATCTCCAGGTTCCCTCTTTTGGAGCCTGAGCTGCAGGGCTCAGAGCACTGTTGGTTAGAGCCACCTCTACCAGCTCCTAACAGCCAACCCAATTCCCTTGGCTCTGCCAGCCTGAGAGTTTCAGCTGCAACCTTGGCAGATTTAGGGATTTCAGGTATTAGATAAAGAGGCTACCAAGAAAAGCTCTGGGTTTAGGAAGCATCTTTTTAGCCAGAACCAAAAGTTCCCCCAAAATAGCTGAAATCTCTTTTCAGCTGCAGAAACTGTCTGAAGCAAAACTCCTGACTTGCTGTCTTGTGAGCTCCAAGAGGGAGATCCAGGATGGAGAAAAGGGAGAAATGTTTGACATTGAGGGTGGGGAGAGCCTGGCCCAGGTTGCGCAGAGAGGTGGAAGCTGCCCCATGGCTGGCACCAGTGCAGTGACTGGGGCTGTGAGCAACCTGCTCCAGCTGCAGATGTCCCTGCTGGCTGCAGGAAGGGTGGGCTAGATGAGTTTGAAAGGTCCCTTCCCACCAGTCTGTGAGTCTGGCCCATATTCTGATCACAGAATGGTAGGGGTTGGAAGGGACCTCTGGAGACAGAGTCCATACCCCTAGGGTCACCTAGGGCAGGTCACACAGGAACACATCCAGAGGAGGAGACTCCACAACCTCTCTGGGCAGTCTGCTCCAGGCCTCCAGCACCCTCACACCAAAAATTTTCTCCTCCTGTTCAGGTGGAACCTCCTGGGTTCCAGCTCATCCCTGTTGGTCCTTGTGCTGTCCCTGGGCACCACCCATAGGAGCCTGGCACCTTCATCCTGCCACCCACCCCTCAGCTATTTACAGACATTGATCAAGTCCCCTCTCAGCCTTCTCCTCTCCAGACTAAACACCCCCCAAGGGCTCTCAGCCTTTCTCCACAGCAGAGATGTTCCAGGCCCTTCATCATCCTCATAGCCTCCCCTGGACTCTCTCCAGCAGGTCTGTCTCTCCTGAACTGGGGAATCCAGAAGTGGACACAGCATTCCAGGTCTCAGCAGGACAGAGCAGAGAGGCAGCAGAACCTCCCCAGCCCTGCTGGCCACACTCTCATGGCTGCCCCCCAGGACCCCATTGGCTCTCTTGGCCCCAAGGGCACTTTGCTGTCCCATACAGAACTTGCTGCCCACCAGCACTCCAAGGCCTTTCTGCATGGAGCTGCTTCCCAGCAGGACAACCCCTGGGCTGTGCTGGTGCCTGGGGTTCCTCCTCCTCCCCAGATGCAGAGCTCTACACTTGTCCTCATTGAACTGCACAAGTGACTCCTCCTTTGGCTCATCATAGGGCAGGAGCACACTCAGCTACGGTGGGCAGAGGAATTCTGAGCCAATGTTCAACAGAGTGTTCAAATTCTGTCAAGTCCAGCTGCCTCAAAAGGGTCTGAAACAAGGGACCTGCTCACAGCCCTGCTTTGCACAGCTCCCACCTGTGTCACAGAACAAGGCCCTGCCCAAGAGCTCCCTCAGGAGCAGCTGACCTTCAAGCAGGGATTTGCCCTGTGGTGCTGATCTCCAACAACAGGGAGGAGACAGCTGTAGCTAGAAAGCAAAGGAATAACATCAGGCAAAGGCAGAAGAGGAACTGTGTGTGTTTAGGGGGCTGTGAAGGAGTCAAGGCCATCAGTGGTGGCTGAAGCTTCAAACCCTTTCTCTCACGTTCTGCGCTGAGACAGCTTCATACTCTTCTCCTACCCTACCAATGTCCCTTTGTCCCTACATCCCCAACTCTGCAGAAAGACCATTCCACCAACACCAGGCTTCTATTAGGGCCCAAAGGTGCAGCAATGGACCCCACTCCCACCTCGCTAGTCCCTGCCTTGTGACACAGCAACCCTATCAGAGGAAACAACCTCCCCAGAAGCCTCAGGAGGCAGGCAAAGCAAAGGGGAGTTAATCCCAGTGGACAGCCTGGTTCCCAGGGCCTCTCCCGGGCACAGGCCTTTCTCTCCCAGCAGATGAATTGTTTTCCAACACAGCATGACCAGGTGCTGCAGCAGCCTGGTCACTGAGCTGCGCAGATGGAGGATTTTCCAGGTTTTAATTAACCCTATTATGCTTCAGAGAGCCCAAGATGTCCACTCCTGCAGCAGGAGAGATCTGGACAAACACTTCAGCTCCCAGACGTGCATGAAGCAACACAAATGCCCTCTGCTGACACCCACGGAGCCGCTGTGCTGAAAGGGAAGAGAGAGCAGAAGCCAGGAGAGGTCCTTTTATGCTTTGTGCGGGGCTGCCAGGGGATCACTTTCATCCTGCTCAAGTGCTGCAGCTCTTCAAAGCAGAGCACTGTGCCCTTTTCTAGGGAGGGCCATCAGACTGTGTCTCACCAACACTTTGGGTGCTGCACTTCAAAACCCACTGCATCCTACCAGCCCCAGCCAAGGCAAAAGCACATTTTGTGGAAAATTGAGTTGTTTTTTTTCCCCCTTCTTTCTTTGTCCAGGCAAAGGCCTCAGCAATTTGTATAAAAAAAGAGGTTCTGCTTACAGGGGGAAACAAAATGTCAACTTTTTATTAATAAATGCAGGCACATCTCTCCCAACAGGGCTGCTGTAAAACACTTCAACCACCTGATGTGGCTCGCAAGGCAAAAGCAGAGCACTTGCTCTCCCTACAAAACTCTCTCTTCTCCCAAGAAGGCTAAAACATGGTCCCAGAGACTGCTATGGTCAGGTAAGTAAGGGCCACAAACATGGATTCAAAATCTGCCTTCATAAAATCCTAGAATGATTTGGGTTGGAAGGGACCTCAAAGCTCATCCAGTTCCAACCCCCTGCCATGGGCAGGGACAGCTCCCACAAGCCCAGGCTGCTCAAGCCAAACACCTCAGGGAGTCTGTGTTTCACAGAGTACCCACTGGCACCATTGTTTAGAACAAGCTCTTTGGGTTGAAGCTGATGAAGAGCCATGCCCACCCCAACCTCCCCCCTAATAAGCACACCACACAAAGCTACTTCATCAACAGAAGCACACCACAAGGGCACCTGATCAGCCCAGGTCAGGTATCAAAAGCAGCACAAACCAGAGAGCGTAGCTCAGCTTCCCAATTTAACCAGATATTATCTTCCTCTTCTTCCAGCAACCTTCCCAGGTGTGTGAAGCAACATGAAAGCACCAGCACGCAGCAGAAGGAGCAGCTTTGAGCCAAGACCAGAGCCTGTCTTGGCAGCAGAATGACAGCCCCTTGGTCATTTCTGCACTTGCAAATTCAAAGAACACTGTGAAAGGGGCTCCAGCTTTATTCCTCAGATTCTGAAGCTCCAAAAAGACCCCCAGAACTCAGCTTTATCCCCAAGATTTCAATTAAAATGTTGCAAACTCGTCCTTCAAACGAGCTCTGGCAGAACAAGGCAGAAAGCATGACTGTAGCCCAGCGGAGGCCTGCCCAGGGAGGCCCAGAGGAGAAGTACACCAAGTTGCAATGCCAAAAGCTCTTCTGCACTCCTCACCTGGCCATTACTCCCAGCAGCTCAGAAAGCACAGAAGGAGACACAAGAGATAATCAGAGCGGTGATGTCAGCACCACCTGAATAACCTATTATTATCTCCTCCTGATCTGCTAAGAGCCTCTTCAGGCAGCCCTCACACTGCAGGAGAGGAGAGCAGTGCTAAGAAAGCAATTAGATGAGCTGGACATGGCCTCACTTGGGTTTTTCCAAGAAGATGGAGCTGCTTCTCAGGTCAGCCTGCATCTTGGCTTTTATTCCCCTCTCAATACAGCTTTGTCCTCTGACCAGGCTTTGACCCCACCTTTCACCACATGGGGCTCGACACCGCTGCTCAGTGAGCTCAGGGTGCTGCACGACACTGCCGAGCGGCCAGCTGCCTGCTGCCCAGACACAACTGTCCCAGCTCAGGCTGCCAGCTCTGGGCACTTTGCATCTTCTTATACTCCCTCCTCCACCCCACAGCCTCAAAGTTCACAAGACAGAGAAGGAGCTGCTCCCATGAAATCTCTGCTACTGCATGCACCCCAGACAGGCACTATCTGTAGCACAGACAAACATTCTGCCCACTCCTGCTCCAAAGAAACCAGGACCAACTTCTCAACAGCCTCATTGCTGGCTTGGGTTGGAAGGGACCTCAAAGGTCACCTAGTTCCAACCCTCTACCATGGGCAGGGACACCTCCCACCAGCCCAGCTTGCTCAAGGCCTCATCCAGCCTGGCCTTCAACACCTCCAGGGAGGAGGCAGCCACAGCCTCCCTGGGCAACCTGTGCCTGTGTCTCCCCCACCTCACTGACAACAATTTCTTCCTCATTTCCAGTCTCAGTCTCCCCTCTCCCAGCTCAAAGCCATTGTCCCCCATCCTGGCACTCCCAGCCCTTGGCAAAAGTCCTTCCCCAGCTCTCCTGGAGCCCCTTCAAGTACTGGCAGGCTGCTCTAATATCTCCCTGGAGCCTTCTCTTCTCCAGGCTGAACAGTCCCACTCTCCCAGCCTGTCCCCATAGGGGAGGTTCTCCAGCCTTTGACCATCTTGGTGCCTTCCTCTGGACCCTCTCCAGCAGCTCCAGGTCCTTCTTGTGCTGGGTGCTCCAAAAATGGAGGCAGTGCTGCAGGTGAGGTCTCAACAGAGCAGAAGAGAGGGGCAGAATCTGCTCCCTGTCCTGCTGGTCACTGCTTTGGATGCAGCCCAGGATCTCCCACTTTGCCCAAACACACACTGTTGATCTCAGCCCATGGATCCAGCCTGGCCAGGTCCCTTTGCAGAGCCTTCCTATCCTCAAGCAGATCAACACTGCCACCCAGCTTGGTGTCATCTGCAAACTTACAGACCCCTTGATCCCTCACCCAGATCACTGATGAAAAGATGGAAGAGAACTGTGCCCAGCACCGAGCCCTGGGGACACCACTGGTGACCAGCTGCCAATTGGATTTCACTCCATTGCCCACCACTCTCTGCCCAGCCTCAGCATTTATCCAGCAAAGCCTTGTCCCCTGCAAGGCCTGGGCAGACAGGTTCTCCAAGATGCTGTGGGACCTGGTGTCCAAGGCTTTAGGCAAGTCCAGGTAAGCAACACCTGTCCATCACCCACTCAGGGTCACCTTGCTGCAGAAGGAGACTGGGGCAGAGCCAGAACCACCAATTTTTTTTCAGCCTGGTAATGTCACTGCCCTGCACCGCCCTGCTTCTGGTCAGCACAGAGCCCCCCCTGGGGGGAGCCTCTCGTCTGACTCACCTCTCCTGAGTAACTGTATTTGCCCTTCAGGATCTGCCGGTACAGGCGGGTGCGGTTGTCGTCTTCAAAGGGCATGGTGCCGCTCAGCAGGATGTAGGAGATGACACCCAGCGCCCACATGTCCACAGAGTTCGTGTAGGGCTTCCTGACCAGGATCTCAGGGGCGATGTACTCTGGGGTGCCACAGGTGGTCTTCATCAGGCAGTCGTCTCCCTTCTTGCGTGCGCTGGCCAGCCCGAAGTCGGTGATCATGATCTTGGAGTCGGTGCCTGGGTGGTAGTAGAGCAGGTTCTCGGGCTTCAGGTCGCGGTGGGTGATGCCCAGTGTGTGCAGGTACCGCACCCCGTCCAGCACCATCTGCAGCACGCGCGTGGCGTCCCGCTCGGTGAAGGAGCCCTTGGCGATGATGCGGTCGAAGAGCTCGCCGCCAGTGGCCAGCTCCATCACCATGTAGACGCGGTCGTGGGTCTCGAAGACCTCAATCAGCTGGATGATGTTGGTGTGGCGCACGCGCCGCAGCACGCTCAGCTCCGACTCACACACCTCCCGCCCCTCCCGGTACCTGGTCTCGATCATCTTGATGGCGTAGGGCTGCTTGGTGGCCTTGTGCTCCACCCGCACCACGCGGCTGAAGCTGCCCCTGCCAATCAGGGCCTTGATGTCGTACTTGGCTGTCACCCTGGGGTCGAACTTGGCGCGGTACTTGGCCACCTTGCTGCGGCGGGGCTCGGGCTGCGCAGCCTGGGCGGGTGAGGGGCTGCCCGCACAGGGCTGAGCGAGCTGCGGTGGGGAGGGGCAGCCAGCTCGGAGAGCAGACCCACGCTCATCCCTGATGAAGTGCTTGTAGATGTCACTATGGCCCATGTAAGGCTCCACCTTCTTCACCAGGTCCAGTTGCACGTCTGTGGGGGGCTCAGGCAGCACTTTGCTTGTCCCACAGCCCATCACTGAAGGGGGTTAGTGCTCTGTCAAGGCATTTTCCCAGGGCAGCAGCAGCAGCAGTGGGAACCACACCTGAGGCAACGCCCACATTTGCACCTTAGGGAAAGAATGGGAAGAAAGAGATCAAGAGGAGGCAAGGTGGGGAAGCCACAGTACAGGTGGCTGATGTCTCAGTGGAGCCCTGGTACCATACAAACTACAGACAGCAGCCAGGGGCAGAGCAGGTGTCTGTGGCAATCACAGAGGAGCATTTATTAAATGCTCCCAGCTCAGCACTGAATCAGTGTCACAGAACAGCCGAGGTTGGAAAAGAGCTCTGGAGATCTTGTCCTGCCCCAATGATTTAATAAAAACAAACTAAGGGAAGAACTGAACATTTTCCTTCACTTTGTTTAATCTGCTCAACTTCCTCAGGCTCTGAATCTTAGGGCTTGGAAATGTCTTACTAGGAACTCGACCAAGCCCCTCAGCAACTTAATTCATTTCAATCTTCCCAAGATTTTCTTTACATTGAAGCTCAGCCAGCACCTCAAACCTCTCCTCCCAGCTTAGCAACTCCCTCACCCCAAGAAATCACAGTGGGCTTTGGCACCCTTTAACACCCTGACTCAGCTTTGCTTCCTTCTGCAGCCTCAGGTACCAAGCAGCACTTCTGGTTTTCCACATGGAGCATTAAGTTTCAGCAGCTGTGTCAGGCTGGCACCAAGGGAGGTCTTGCTCCCCAGACTGTATTCCAGCAGAACCAAACCGGCTGCACTTCAGCACATCTTTAGGTGCTGACTGAAACAGTCTGACTGTTTGGAGATGGAGAAACTGCCTGTGTGTGCTCTGGCAGTTATCCCAGCAGTTTAAATACCTACTCCTTGGCTCAGAGCCCATCAATACAGTGCCTGATCTTCACAGAAGACTACAGAAAAACCTTAAAATGTAACTTTTCACCATACCATCACCAAGCAGATCTTTACTCATTCACCACCTCTAAAGCAACAACTCAGCAGGAGCAGCACACCAGGAACCTCGGCTGGCCTTCCATCAGAATTCCATGGAGAAACAAGAAATGTTGTACAGGGAGTGCTGGCAGTTTAGACTATACATCCAACCTGGAAAGAAAACAAGGCTTTAGCTGAGAATCAGTCAGGCATCATCAAAGCATCTTCTCAGAGAAGACCTCCTGGCAGGACCACAAAGTCCAGCACACTGACCAGGCACAAATATGACTGCAGCAGAGTGCAAGCAGTGGAAACCAAACCCAGCGTCATAAAAATCTTTCCCTGAGAGCCATCCTGTAGCTGGGCACTCACTCAAATGAAGCACTGTGCCCCAGACCTGCAGCTAGTGCTGGATAATGCCTCCCTAGAGAGCTTTCCCTGGCATGGCTGCACCTTACAACACAAGAAGTTAAGAGAGAAATGACACAGGAACATCCACAGCCCCATACGTAGAGAAGCACTTGTGCAAACCGTCCCACCCAGAAACAAAAGCTCCCAAGTTCAAATTTTAAGCTTGAGAACATTGCACACAAACCCAGACACCACTAAGAGCAGGCAGCAGCTACCAGCATGCCAGGCTCCACGTCAGGGTCTCAGTGAAGCACACAGGATCCCAGGGCTGTGTGCCGTGGCCCCCTGTCAGCATGGGTGGAAACGCTCCTGTGTGATAGCCACCAAGGGCTTGGGAGAAGGAACTAAAGCAGGAGAGAAATGGAGCACTACAAGCCCCAGAGGGGAGGGAAATCACATACTCAGCAGGTGCCGAGATGCCCGGGACCTTGTCTGAGCCAAGTGTCAATGGTGAGGAGGAAGGTGGGGTTCATGCTTCACTGTTTACCCACTCCTCTCCTTGGACAACCAGAACCTCACATCCTGGGGCACTGCAGGGCAACACCTCAGCTCCTGCTGATTTGGGAGCATCTTCCCCCTCTCAGAATGTATCAGGGCCTGAACTATTTAATATCTGAAGGGTACCTCCACGGATAAGGCATGTCAGCCACTCCTCAAGACGTAGCAGACCTTCCACTACCAACTGAATGCCTCCCAACTCAAACTGTAATTTTGCTTTTCCATGCGAGGCCAGAAGGGGAATTTGCAGACAGCAGCTCCGAGCTGCGTTACCATCGCTCGCACGCCACCTTCCCCTCGCACTAGGCCGGGGGCCCGTGCTCTCAGCTTCACCAGCACACTTCGCGTGTGCCGCTGACTCAGCCACGGGGTCGCAGACAGGGCTGCCAGCGTGAGCCTCCGTGCGCTTCAGACGGGAAACCCGGACCCGGGGCTGCCGCAGCACCACAGGCAGCTGTGTCGGAGCCATTTCTAGGCCAGAATCGGTCAAACCAACCGGGGTCTCCAAAACCCGGATCGCTTTTCATAACCAGGCCAGTTTTCCCCGCTCCTTCGCAGGGAGGGGGGCTACGGGCTGGGAGCTCGCCCCGCGACAGGTTCTGCTCCCGGCCTAGGAAGCGCTGCGCTCGTACTACACGGCTGAGGTGACGCTTCGGGAGGTGGTCAGGGCTCCCTTCCCGGCCCGCCCGTACCCGCAGCCCCGGGCAGCGGCAGGGCTGAGACGTCGGGGCCCGCTCGCCCGCGCCTCCCGGGCCGCACCGCT
>VXBD01002239.1:21604-34311 GCA_013399975.1 Indicator maculatus
CGCTCTGCCGCCCCCTGCCTCCCCCTGCCGCCCCCTGCCGGGGCCGCCGGGAGCACAGGGCCGTGGGCGCCGGCTCTGCTCGTGGCGTCGTCTCGACTCTGCGGGTCTCGGCCCCACGGGGCCTTGGGCCTCTTCAGCCCTGCGGGCTCCAGGAACCTTCACAGGCCCTGCGAGAGCCACCTCAGCCCCGCGGGACCGGGATTCCTGTCCTCCCTGTGGGTCCCAGAAGCCCCCACAGGCTCCAGGACCCTTCTCGACTCCATGGGCTCCGGAATCCCCGCAGCCCCTGAAGAACCTCCCTCAGCTGTATGGGCTCCATGAGCTCTGGCAGGCCCTGGGATCTTACTTCAGCACCGCAGGCCACCTCCAGCTCTGCAGGCCCCGGGACCCCTTCAGCCTCATGTGCCCTGGGACTCACCCAGCCTCATGGACTTCGCATCCCCCCAGTCCCACAGGCTGAGAGGAGGGCCCCGTGATGGTCACGGTGTGCTTGCTCCTCACGTTCTTGCCTCTGAGGGCTGCCTGTGGTGACCACTGCCCGTGAACGTGATACAACTGTGGCAGCAGTGGCAGTGAACATTCAAGAGGCTCGCACATTCACAATGGGTCAGACAGCACAGTCCTAGTTTCACACACTGTCTCTGCTGTTCTAGAAGCTAAGGGGGGACACTGGCTGTCTCCATAACGATTTCTCAAATAGCAAGCCATACTAGTAGAACAGGATGATGGGGAAATCAAAGTGACTGATGTTGTCAATCCAGCCTCTTTTGGCCAGGGAGGTGATGGAGAACCACTTATCTATGATTATTTGGAGACAACTGAGGCCACTTACTCCAGCAGACCTGACCTGTAGGAAGAACCCCTGGAAGTGGCAGATCATAAATGCTACACTGATGGGAGCAGCTTTGTGATCCAGGGAGAAAGAAAGGCTGGGTATGCTGTATCTACAAGGGAAGAAGTAATCGAGGTGGAAGCCCTAACAAGTAACACCTCTACCGAAAAGGCAGAAATAATCGCTCTGACTAGAGCCCTTGAGCTCTCTCAAGGGAAATGTGCGAACATATGGACTGACTCCAAGTATGCCTTTGGGGTAGTACATGCCCATGGAACCATTTGGAAAGAAAGAGGACTATTGTCAACCCAAGGAAAAGGTATTAAACATGCAGAAGAAATACTGAGACTGCTGGAGGCAGTGCAAAAGCCAAGCAAGGCAGCCATAATGCAGTGCAATGCACACCAAAAGGGTAACACCAAGAACAAGGCAATTGACTGGCAGATGAAACAGCTAAAAGGGTAGCCAGGGAGGGGAGAAAGGTGGCAGAATTTGTTTTGATCCCAGATGGTAAACTGTCAACTGAGCAAAAAGAGCCAGAACCTGTGTATAACACAGAGGATCAGAAATTAATCAAAGATCTCTTAGAGACTAGAATAGAAAAGGGATGGGCCAAGACACCAGATGGAAAGTTAGTCATACCTACTAACCTTCTTTGGGCTTTTGTTCAGATGGAACATGGAAAGACTCATTGGGGAACGGAAGCCCTATACAAAAATTGGTTCAGGAGTGTATAGCATGAAAGTTAAACACCCCAATGGAGCAGGTGACCTGACAACCTGAGGTGTGTCTTAAAGATAATCCCGAGGTAATGAAAAGAGTTAGGCTGGGACAGATTAGCGAAGGAAATTACCCAGGGCAACAATGGCAAATTAATTTTACCAAGTGTCATAAATACGCTAGCCAAAAAATGTCTTTTAAAGCTCCCAAGAAAGGAGGGATGCAGGTACTTGCTGGTACTCACTGCTACCTTCTCTGGTTGTCTGGAAGCCTTTCCCTGATGCACAAAGCACGAGAGGTTACTACAACAGTGTTAGAAGAGATAATCCCTCACTTTGGGGTACCAGCTGCTGTTTCTTCAGACAGGGGACCTCGTTTTGCGGCCAAGGTGGTACAATGAGTAAGTACAATTTTAGGGATTGATTTGCAACTCCACAACCTCTATAGTCCACATTCCAGTGGGCAAATGGAGAAAATGAATCATTTAATCAAAAATCAGATAGTAAACATTGGACAGGAAGCAAACTTTCCTTCGCCACAAGCATTACCAGTTTGTGAATTCCAACTAAACAAAGGACAAAGGAAAGGGTGAGTCCATTTGAAATCTTGTGTGGAAGGCCTTATGTAGTAGGAGTTATGAACCCCTTCCGAACCAGGGCAATTCAGAGAAAAAATGTTGAACAAGTATGTTCAACAGATTTATAAGAACCTAAGCATTATTAACAAACAGGTGATTGGAACCAATGTGAGAGGGTTAGACAGACCAGTCCATAATGTGGAACCCGGAGACTATATCTATGTCACATCTCTTTCAGAGAACCCTCTGGAGCCCAAGTGGACAGGACCATATCAGGTGTTGCTGACATCCTTCACAGCCATCAAAATCAAGGAACAAGCTGCCTGGATCCACCACACTGTATTAGTTTTGGGTTAAATTAACGAGGTGGGAATTATAAAATATAGTTATTTTTATTTTCCCCAAAACCCCACCCCAAAACTATGTACAAAAACTGATAGAATTATTTATAGGTTCTATTCGGTCGTGAATTCTTCCAGGATGCTTCATGGCAATTTTGACACAATTTAGAGAGTTCAGAGACTGGAAAAAGCTATGACACAAATAGCTTCACCCACTTATAAACCAAAGGCCAACCAATAACCCTTAGGAAGACATGATGAGTCCAGGGTTTACTCACGAGGATTACAGTGGGAATTTGGAGATGGTCCCTGGCTCGCTCTCTCTGCTGACAGGCTCCAGAAACTGTCGGTTTGTAATCCAGTTGGAAGCTCAGGCTTTATCCCAGGGCTCTGGACCAGACACTCAAAGCAAGGCAGGATACTGGAGACGACAAAGCTTGAAGTGAGGAGAGGCTTCAGCAGATGTGAGCACGGCTGGAGCAAGGCAGATCTGAGCAAGGTGGATTTGAGTGAGGTGGATCTGAGCAAAGTGGATCTGAGCAAGGGGATCTCAGCAGGAGCCCCCAGGCTCCCCAGCCACTTGTATATATACAAAATGCCAGAGGTCACTTGGTCCAATGGGGCAGTAAAGCTAACATGCAGCCACCCAATGGAAAGCCTTCTGCCAGGTTATGACCATAAAAGGCAGAGGCCAGGACCTCCTATCTGAGGAAGCTTTCCTGCTCTGACCCCAGACAAACATCTTGTTTACCAGACAGGCAAGGCCCTGTCCCCTTTGTTCCTTTTCCCGCCTTGCCCTGTTGTTGTGGCTGGAAGGAGGGGAGAGAAAGGACCTGTCTAGACATCTTGAGGCCTATCTGGATCTGCACTGGGCCTACCACCACACCCACCCAATTCAAGAAGGCTTCATTGGGAGAATGGAAACTTGAATCCCAAGGACCCTTGAAGCTCAGATTGTATGAATAATTGTGGCATGTTTGTTGGCTAATATTGTTGAGGAATGGGAAGGAAATATGCATTTAAATGGTAGTCAAGAATTGGCTTTTCAAACTAATCTTTCTAACTGTTGGATATGCACCAAACTTCCTCGGGGCCAAATGAGGACCCTGCTATTTGGGGTGGCTTCAGTAAGTTGGATGTGGGGGCCCCAGACTGGGTGACTATGTCTGATAGTGGTTTTCAAAATTGTCAGCATGGGAAAGATGATGTAGGGAGCTGGGGTCCAAAGTTTGATTAATTGTGAATTCCTCACAAACTTTTTGTGGAAAGTAATGAAAATAGTGAAAACAAGGATGGTGAAATCTAAGAGGATTAGGCTGCAGCTGGAATTACTCTTCTCCTGGAGAGGCCGCAGGAGACAATCCATGGGTTCAGGGAGCTAACTGTATCTCTTCTAAGGAAAACAGGCTGGATATTGTAGGGGCTGGTGTAGCCCTATTAAGTCAAACTAATTGCTTATTACCTTATGGATATTGGTGGTTATGTGGGGATGGGTATGCCAGAAAAAGCTTACCCCTAAAGTGGACAGGAGTTTGTACTGCAGGCTACTTAACATCACAAATCACCATCCATAATGAAATCCTGCCAAGAGGATATTGGAGAACTCTTTGGAGAAGGCTCCGAAGGATGGCAAACCCCCTTGTTAGATACAATACTGGATATCATAGTTTTGTTCAAGCATTGATCCCTACATTGGGTGTTGCACAGCTTGGAAAAGCCACAGTAAAGGTTTCAGCTACAATGGAAATAATTGCTAACTCAGTAGCTGACGTGATACAGAATCTACAAGAGGAAGTCCAGTCTGCAAGTGGAATAGCAATCTGAAACAGGCTAGCTCTTGGTATTGTCACAGCTCACATGGGAGGAGTGTGTGCTTTGGTTAACAGCACGTATTGTACAGATATAGATCATTCAGGACAAATTGAAACTGATGTACAAAAATTATGGGAACAAGGGAAATTGCTACATGAGGTGGCAAAGGATGACACCTCATCCTCTGCCACCTCATGGGGTATTACTGAACTTTGGGACAAACTTACATCTTGGCTGCCTAATAAGGGATGGCTTAAGCAATTGTTTGTAGGAGTGATAACTTTGTTGCTTTTTGCTGTAATAATCTTTTTGCTTAAAATAGGACTATGTATGGGACAAAACACAGCCAGTCATATGAACAGTGGAAGAAAAACCACTTGCGACAAGATTTAGAAAATGNTTGTATAAAATAAGAAATTTAAACTGTCTGTAAAATTCCCTAACTTACAAACTGTTTGAGCTTAGCTAAGCACAATAACCACGCTAAGATAGCTGACTGGCTGCTAGAGAAAAAAGGGAAATATCAGAAGGAAACCTGCTTCTTGGGCATTCGAAGGAACTGGTGTCCCTATCAGCAAGAAACCACAGAGAAAAACAAGAAAAGAGCATGTGCCAGCCCAGTGGTCAAAAAGGACAAAGCAAAGAAGACCCTCAGCCTTCCTCATCCTTGCTCCCTAAGACCACCAAATACGACCCCCTGAAAGCTTGCACAGGCTCACTAACACTTTGTGGTATTCTAATGACGTCAGGGAACTCATAGAATATGTAACAGATTTCTAAGAACTCATTTTACTAATCACTCCCAGTTGCTCTTTTATGAAAATAGAGCTTGCAAAATTCTGCTTGGTGTACGGGATCTTTAGGAGAAATCCTTCCTGTACCAGCGCTGTAATAAAGCATATTCACTTCACAACTTATTTAAGTCGTGGAGTTTGTCTTTTTCCACAGGTCAGACGGACGATTCCTTGCCTCCTTTTGAGAGCCAAACCTGGCAGCAGCTCCTGGGGGACTGCTCCTGCCAAGCAGGAGGGCTCTGGAGGAACATGGAGCAGGAGGCTCTCCTTTGCAGGAGAATTCTCCCGGAAGCATCTGCCCCTTTTCGTGGCAGGGAGCCCTGGTCCCTGGGGGATAGCTCTTGTGCTCCACAAAATAACCAGGCACGTTCCTGCATCCTCTGTTGCTTGGTTTTGGTTTTGGGTTTGGTTTTTCCCTCCCAGCTATTAAGTGCCACAAATCCCACAAAGCTTGCTTGGCATCTGCAGGTGGAGTTTCTTCCGCAGCCTTCAAGCCACATTTCAGCCCTAGATGACCTGAAAGGAGCAGGGCAAGGGGTGCCAGGTGGGAGAGATGCCGGCGGCACATATTCCTCCGGGGAAGGCAACTCGGACACTGCTGGGCTGGCTTTGCAGCCTGGCTGCAGCGTCACTCCCGCGCGGCTCGGGTCGAGGGACTCTCGGCACACTCCCACCCAGGCTGTTAGCAGTAGCTGGTTGGATTGCAGCGCTCCCGGTTCCTCAGCTGCCCAGAACGCCTGCTGAGCCTCACCTGCCGACACCCAGCACTGCCACCAGCGCCGCTCCTCGCAGTACCAGGGGAGGGAGGGCAGCGTGGGACAGGTGGGAGAAGGAGCTACTGGGGCTGCGCTCGGCAGATCCAGCGAGTTGTGCCCCTTTCTCCAAGGGAGATGAGGCAGTTCTTGTCCCATACAGCAATAGTGCTGCTGGGCCCTGTCAGCCCTCTTCCCCCCCCCCCTTTTTTTTTTTTTTCTGGAGATGTTTCTATGGCCACACATCCTCTGCACTGGTCCTGGGAGATGGCTCAAGCTGTGCTCAGTGTGCAGCATGTTGCCTGTTGCCCTGTTGAAGTCAATCCCATTAATTTGGGCTGTTTCTCAGTCATCCAGCTTGGTGCCAGCACCTGGATGTGTGTGCAGCACTGGGCTGCCTCACCTTGGCCATGGCTGCTTCGACAGGAAAAACCACTCCACAAGAATGGGCTTCCCTCAGAGGCTTGCATCTTCCATTAGTTGTTTCTTAACAGCTTTGTTTCCTGGCTGTCTCATGAGGAGATCCAATGGGGCAGCTCCAGGTCCATCAGCACTGCACAAAACTATCCAAGAGCCAACAGGTATCACACTCTTGGGGCAGAACATGGACCTCTGCGATCAGAGCAGCTCCTCCATGTGATGCTCATGCTGCTGTAGTGCTTCTAGTCCCCACAGAGCCAGAAGAACATCATACCAGACATTAACATGATGCCAACACATCCGTCCTGCCCACTGCCCAGGGACAAGGCCTGGAAGAACCTGCAGCTCACCTCAGGAGGTCTGGGGAAGTGTGAAACCTGTAATGGGTCTTGAGAGCAGGCAAAGACCTTGGAGAAGCTTCCTCTCATCTCCGTGATCCATTGCCTGCTGGCTTGGGCACCTGCTCTGAGACTGGGGTCAGCGTCAGTTGGAAAGCCCTTACTCAACCTGGAGTCACTGCTCTAGCAAGAAATGTTCCATGGCAAGGGTAAGCATCTTGCTGCTGGGGACACCAGCTGAGGGAGCACCGGGAAGGCTCTGCAGCCTCTTGCCCCTCTGTCAAAGGGCTGTCTTCTTTCTGCTGAGAACCTCCCTTGGAGTTGCACCCCTGTAGACAGCCTTGAGCAGCCTCCAGCTCTGGGGTGAACCCTGCTTGGAGCAGGAGCTCAAATAATAGACTTCTGGAGCTCCCTTTGCACTCAACACCCATCTGAATCCAGAGCCTCACTGAAGCCCAAAGAGCTGTAATTTCTGGGAGTGATGAGAACAACCAGCACCACCTCCAGCACCTTCAGCCTGCCCTGAGACATTGCTGCCTGCCCAGGACATAGGCAGTTTGGGGAGCCCAGGCCTCCCGCTGTGCTGAGCCTTAGGAAGGTCATAGAAACACAGAATCATGCCATGGTTTGGGTTAGAAGGGACTTTCCAAGGTCATCCAGTCCCTGCAGCCAGCAGGGACATCTGCAGCCAGAGCAGGTTGCTCACAGCCACAACCATCCTGACCTGCAGTGGTGCCAGCCATGGGGCAACTCCCACCATTCTGGGCAGCCTGGGCCAAGCTCTCCCCACCCTCAGTGTCAAACATTTCTCCCTTCTCTCCACTCTAGACATGAGGTCACAGAGCAGAAGGCTGTCCATCATCTGCCACCGAGCAGACATACAGTGAAGCAGGAAACTGGATGTCCCCTGAGCCACCTCCCTGCCTCAGGTGGCAGTGAGGTTGTGCCTCACTGGCCTTGCCAGGCCAGAGCTCAAGGGTGTCCTGGTGAGGCTCAGCAGAGTCAGAGGGAGAGGATGTTCAATTAAAGCTGCTTAGAGAAGAAATCCAACTTCCATCTGCCTCCCCAGGGGGACACCGGCCCCAGGCCGAGCGTGCTTGGGGAGCCAGGCTGAGGCCAAACATGATCCCCACCGCAGAGGTGACTCCAGCTCAGCTGTCCCTGCTGCATTCAATCCCTGGGGATTGAGGTTGCCCCTTGGTGCTTCCTGATGGGAAGTTGGACATTTGGCTGGGCAGTAATCTGTACGGGAGCTCGGACGGCAGCCAGCCCTGTGACATTGTGTCCTGCAGACCACTCATGGCTCCCACCACTCCTGCTCCTCCTCTGCCCAGCCAGACTGGTGCCTAGGTGTGCTTCTCCATAGGGACATCAGACTGGATGGTGGCACTGGGGACCATGGGAGGGAAGGGAGCCAGCAAAGCTTCAGCCTCTTCTCTTGTAAAAACCAAAGTTTGTCCCCATGGAAGAGTTGGTCCTTGGCTGGTGCCTTCACCAGGAGGAATTTGCCCAGGCAAAGACATGGAGGGTTCAGGCATAGAATGGCTGGGAGGTTGCCCCTCATGTTGCTGTGCCTTGTGTGCCATCCCCTTCACGCAGCTGCCCAGAACAGTGTCACCAGCTGCTGCCAGCTGCCTGGGCACCTCCCTGGCTCCTTCTCGCGATTGCAGAAATCGAATCCAAGCCTCAGCCCAACCTCACCCGGCCTTCATCCCCTCAGTTTTTAATATCTCAGGCTTGTGTCTGGCAAAGAGAGAGGAGATAATGTCCGTGGAGCCCTTAATCTGCTGCCCAAAGAATAGCAGAGAGCAAATTAGGATCCACTCCAATTAATTTGCCTTGATGGGCAGAGCCTGGAGAGCAGCCACAACTGAGGATTAGGAACAAAGGCAGCACAGCAAAGTAGGTCGCTGCAGTTTCATAACCCCAGCAGAGGGCTCTGCCTGGCACTGTGGGGGCTCCGAGGCACCCGGGGCCTGGGGCCACCAGTCCTTGTACCCCGCCCCCGCCTCCAGGTTGAGCCTGATTTCAGCCTGGGAAGTTGCTTCAAGATCCAGGAGCAGCTGTTCAGTTTAGGGGCGGAGACAAGGACGTTTTCCCTCCCTATGGTGGGAGAGTCCTGACTCCAAGGACACTGAGGGGCTGGAGCAGGTCCAGAGAAGAGCAACGAAACTGGGGAAGGGTCTGGAGAACAGGGCTGGGGAAGAGCAGCTGAGGGAGCTGCGGGTGTTTGGTGTGGAGAAGAGGAGGCTGAGGGAGACCTCATTGCTCTCTACAGCTCCTGAGAGGAGGCTGCAGCCAGGTGGGGGTTGGGCTCTCCTCTCATGCAACAAGTGACAGGACAAGAGGAAACAACCCCAAGCTGTGCCAGGGGAGGTCTGAGTTGGACATTAGAGGGTGTTGAAGGCCAGGTTGGAGTCTGGTTGAGAAGCATCCCTGCCCATGTTGGGGAGGTTGGAGTAGGTGATATCTAAGGTCCCTTCCAACCTGAACCATTCTGTGATTAGGACAATTTTCTTCACCAGAAGGGTTCTCGGGCACTGTCCCAGGCTGCCCAGGGAGGTGGTGGACTCACCATCCCTGGAGGGGTTTAAAAGATGTTTGGATGAGGCACTCAGAGCCATGGTCTAAGAGCTGCACACAGGGAGATGTTAAGTCATGGTTGGACTTCATGATCTTCAGGTCTTTTCCAACCAGGTGATTCTATTCCAACCCCTAACATCCTGTGATCCTGTGGCTGCAGGACCATCCCTTGCCACAGAACCTTGAACCCAACGGTGGGCGGTGGCCATTAGCTGCCTCTCCCAAGTTTGGAACACCCCAAGAGCTTTCCCAGGGATTTGTGTCACATCCTTGCTGTCACACAGCCACTCTTGGTCTTGAGGGCAACTCTTTGAAGGAGGATTAGGGGCAGTGTGGTGACAGTGGGTTTAGGGCAGTGTTCTGCTATGACACCTTGAATTGTGGGGTGTCCCCAAGCAGCAGTCACCCACAGGCCCACCCTAGCCCAGCACCCCCAGCTCCTAGCCCTGGCTCCCTGGAGCTATCGGTGCCCACAGGCTGTGCAGTGACACACTCTGGTGTCACCTCTGGGGACTAGCCACAGGATGTGGTGGCATAGCCAAGGGTGCAGGCCACATGCAGGGCACTTGGTGGCGCTCCTGAGGTATGGGACATGGGGTGGGTGGCTGTGGGTCTTCCCAAGCACCCAGCGCTCCCAGCTGGGTAGTTTGGTGCGTGCCAACGTCACCATCACGGTGGTTTTAGTGCCCTTCAGCACCCCAAGGCCAGCAGTGCCAGCTCACAGAGGTGCCGGCGGGCACTGCGTGCTTGCTGCCCAGCCGGCGCTGATCCTCTTAGGCCGTGCCTCTAATTCACCCTTAAACACAGCTCGGGGGGGGGCGGGGGGGCAGGGACCGATTATCCCAGTGCCACGCCCAGGCAGGGGCAGCTGCTGGCCGAGGAGAGCAGGGACGATGCTTACCCCATGTCCCGTGGGGCACCTGGGGTCTCCTCGCACAGCTTAGGGAGCAGCAGCAGCCACTCAGCCCCCAGGGGCACTCCCTGGCACAGTGCTCCAGGCGGCACTGCCTGGCCCTGGATGCTGGCCAGGGACCTCAGCAGCCAAGGTGAGATCTCAGAGGCCAGGGCTCAGCCACTGCCCCCTGCAGGAAGAGGCTGTGCAGGGAAGCAGGCCTTCATTTCCCCAGCATGAAGGCAGTGGGGGCTGAGCTTCTCCCTTGCAGCTGAAGGCTTTCAGACATGCAAAGGTGTCCCCAGGTCAAACCCTCAGCCAGGGCCCATGAGCAGCCACAGGGATGCATTGGGGACAGCCTTGGAGTCACCCCAGGAACGAAGGGAATTGCAGGACTGGCTGCTCATGGTATGCAACTGCTTTTTCTCCTCACTGCTGCCCACAGCTGAGCCTTGCCTGCCCTGTGGCCAGAGGATGTTGACCTCAGCAACAGGAGGGTTTCCCACTCACCAGCCAGACCTACCTGTTGGTGGGGGGCCTCAGGGCCATGCCAGTGAGGGGCTGTTGAACTGAGCAGTAGCTAGGGTGTCCCCCTTGCAGTTTCAATGTCTCTTTAGGTGACAGGCAGGAGGAGATGGCTGCTCCCTTCTGGAGAAGGGTGAGGTCACCTTACCAGCCATGCCTAAGGGAGCTGTGTGCCATGATGAATTTTAGAGTGCTAGGAGAAGAAACTCTGAAGTTTGCAGCGTAACAGCAAGAGGGAAGGGAACAACAGCCACAAGCCCAACCAAGCTGACCCCAGCACATCATCTTGGGTCAAGTCCAGCAAGTCCCACTGCGACCTGGCTGAGAGCTTCAGCTCCATTCTTTCAGCTCTGTCACCTCAGCTCAAAACTCTTCTCTCTTTCCTGCAAACCCTCATTTTCTTCATGGCCATCATAGGTCACGTGCTGCTCCCCGTTGTCCTTCAGTGGGGTGGTGGGAGGTGGCCAGGGAGCTGGAAGGGCACTGAAGTGGTGCTGTGACAGGTCATCATCATGGTGGTGACATCAGCATGCACCAAACTGTGCCACCTTGATGCATCCAGGAGCTCATGGGGACCTGGGCAGCCCCAGAGGCAGCCCCAGTTTGATCCTGCACACAGAGAGGCACTGCACATGCCTTGTGCCCTGGAAGATGCCACCACATATGTCCCACGCCCTTGGCTGTGCCACCATGTGTCCTGTATGCCTAAAGGGAACGTCCTTTGTGCCCAGACCCGAGAAGCCACTGTCAGGGAGCAACAGGGTGGTGGAATCCCCAGCACAACCCCCCAAGGGCAGTCGTGATCCCATAGGCTGCCAAGCATGGCCATGGGCAATGTGCTGAGCTGGGACAGAGCCACAGCATCTTGCCCCAGGGAGCATCTCTTCTCCCATCCCTGGAGCAAACGTGGAGCTTGGGAAGGGCATGGTGGGCATCCCATGGCAGAGAGCCAGGAGAAATGTAAAAACGTCTTTTAATATAAATATAAATCCATCTGGAGAGCTGCAGGAGAGGCTGGCGCCCTGCAAGGGATGCCCAGGGCGAGGTGGACATGGTGGGGACCACTGGCACCTGTGCCAGGCCAGCGCTGGGGGAGCGAGCCAGGGCATCAGCTGGGCACCCTGCGGGCGGGCAGGGCTAGAGCCAGGGCAGCAGCAGCGGCAGGGCCAGCAGGACCAGCAGCTGGCGGTGCAGGGGTGCGGCTGAGCCCCGCAGCGTGGCCTGGTTGGTCTCGGCGGGTGGTGAGCTGTGGGCGCTGGCCAGGCGGCCGCTGCACAGCTCCTGCAGGTTGCCCTGGAACTGGATCTTGCGGGACTCCTGCCGCAGCGACTCCCAGATGGCCGCAGCCTCCTCGGGGCAGCTCGACAGCACTTCGCTGGCGCAGGCGTGGAAGTCATCCCAGGACCTGTGGAGAGGGGCGGGAGCTGGGGGTACCGCTGGTGACACCACCGCGGCAGCTCCGCCAGGGAGGGGACACTCACCTGCAGATGGTGTCCAGCTCCTGCACCTCCTCATCCCCCTCCTCCTGCTGCTGCCGGACTCTCTGTGCCATGCTGTCCCCCAGGCTGATGAGGCAGCTGGCGAAGCCCTTGTAGATGGTGTCACACTTCCCTGCCATGCTGACGGGCTCCTGGCTCATGGCTGCGGGGCAGAGACAGAGCTGGGACTCCGTGCACCAGCTGATAGACATCGACCACCCGGCTCTGGGCAGTTGTCACCAGGTGGGGGTGACACTGGGCTCTGAAAGGTGGTGTGGGGCTGGCAGCCTGTTCTGTACCAGACCAGAGCCTGGCATCTTTTCCCCAGGCTCTCGGAGTGAGCCTTTGCTCCTGGCCATGACGCGGGGCACACAGTGTGATGACAGACACCCCCACCAGTGCTGCCGTGGGGCATGGAGCAGGGGCAGCAGTGTGGCAGCCACTTCTCCCCATCGCTCCTGGGCTGTCCCGGGAGCCATCTGTCCTGGTCCTGATCCCCTGGCAGTGCCGATTAATCCCTGACCACAACAGGAAAAAAACAAAGGCAAAGGCTCAGTGAGCTGGGGTGGGGGAGAGAAGGGAGCTGTGGCAGGGAAAGGGGGGGGAGAGAGAAAGGGGCAAGGGGAAAGAGGCAGGGGGGAAA
>VXBD01002239.1:42366-108748 GCA_013399975.1 Indicator maculatus
TGCCCCTGCTGCCCATACTGCCAGGGATCAGCCCAGGCAGGCTGGGGCTGGTCTGGCAGTGCTTGGTGCCAGCTCATCTCCAGCTTTGCACCCCCAAAAGTCCTCCTCCTCAGGGCTGCTCTCTAGCCCTTCTTACAGTCATAGAATGGTCCAGGCTGTAAGAGACCTCCAAAGTTCATCCAGCCAGCAGGGAATCCTCCAGATCAGGTTGCCCAGAGCCCTGTTCAGCCTCACCTTGAACATCTCCAGGGATGGAGCCTCAACCACCTCCCTGGGCAACCTGTTGCAGTGTTCCAGCAGCCTCATGGTGCAGAACTTGTTTCTCACATCCAACCTAAATCTGCTCTAGGTTTGAAGCCATTGCCCCTGGTCCTGTCCCTGCAGGCCTTCGGGAACAGTCTCTCTCCATGCTTCCTGTAGCCTCTTCAGGTACTAGCAGGCTGCTCCAAGGTCTCCCTGGAGCCTTCTCTGCTCCAGGCTGCACAGCCCCAGCTCCCTCAGCCTGTCCTCATAGCAGAGGTGCTCCATCCTCCTGATCGTTTTCCTGGCCCTCCTCTGGACCCTCTCCATCAGGTTCATGTCCTTCCTATATCAAGGGCTTCAGACCTGCACACAGCACTCCAGGTGAGGCCTCACCAGAGCAGAACAAAGTAGCATAATCACCTCTCAGGCTCTGCTGGCAATGCTGCTTTGGATGCAGCCCAGGGCCATAGGCTTTCTGTGCTGCAAGCTCACACTGCCTGCTGCTGTCCAGCTTCTCCCCCACCAGCACCCCCCCAAGCCGTTCTCCTCTGGGCTGCTTTCTATCACCTCCTCCCCCAGCCTGTACTGACAGTGAGGATTGCTCTGGCCCCAGCCTGGACTCATACCGGGGGCTGTCCTGACTCAGGGGCACAACCTTTCCCTTGGCCTTCCTTGCACTGGGCCTGTGACTCCTCAGAAGCCCTTTCACAGTGCACCCTTGCCCAAGGGTTGTGCTCTCTTATTAAGGGCATGAAACGGCAGATCTGCTTCAGCAAAGGCAGAGCAGCTGGACTGCCCTGGGAGCACACAGTCCACACAACCAGGTCTGGCTCTGGCAGCCCTCCTGGCAAGCCTGGTCTGCACTGAAGAGTCAGATGTCCTCTGACATATCTTCTTGGGGATTAAAATAACCTTGGTGTTCTGCCCTGCAGGTGACCACTGAATGCCTGTCAACACACCACCAGCTTCGCACCAGGACTGTGCTGCAGGCATCACAGGATCACATCCTGAAACCAGGATGGCCAAGCACGAATTGCTGCAGAGCAGCTGAGAGGGCAGAGCAACCTGCAGAAACTGGTGGTGTGCCTGGGGACACCGTTCAGGAGAAAATCCTTCCCAAGACCAGAAGAAGGTTTCAGAACAGGCAGGTTAGTCAGAGATCAGCATGCTTTTGGGCTGCCTGAGGTCCTTGTGTCCTCCAGCATGGGACACTTGAAGAGCCAGCCCTGAGCTCCCAGATGCGGCAGTGACACGGTTGTTAGAAACCCTCTGTTTTTCATTTTGTGCCCCTCGTCCTGTCCCTGGGCACCACTGACAAGATTCCGGCCCCATCCTCTTGCCCCCCACCCTCTGGGCATCAATAGCACTGAGAAGATGAATGCAGCCCCCAGCAGCCAATGGCTTGCTCCAGCACCAGCAGGGAGAGGCTGTGGGGATGCAGAGGAGAGCTCTCAGTGCCACCTCTGCCCACAAGGCCAGTGGCAGCTTACTTGCCCACGATGACGTGCAGCTGGTGCTGCAGCTCGCTGTGGACGCCGGCAGCCACGCTGGATGCCAGCTGCTCCGCGCTGCTCTGCAAGCTGCCCACGAGCTGCCGCAGCTGGGCCAGCAGCGGCTCCCGGGCCTCCTGCTCTCGCAGCTTCTTGTTCTTCAGGTGAGCCTCCAGCTGCTGGATATCTGCAAGGAGCAGAGAGGAAAGCCTGTAGAGATGGCCCAGGCAGAAACGCAACTGCCAGGCTCCCCATGTTCTCCAGCAGGGCAGTGATGGAGTCAGTTCGAGCAGAGAGAAGGGAGAAAGCACAGATCTTGTCCTGGGCTGTGTCACACTCAGCTGGGGGCCCTGGCCTCACCATGCAGGAGCACAGGGCACAGCAACAAAGCCACCAGCTGCCCTGTGACAGACCTGCACAGCCCCTGCCAGATCAGAGCAGGAAGAAGGTGGCACCGAGGTATTTCATTTCACACACAGAATGAGATCTGCATTAGTGATGGAGTGCAGTGACAGTGAAGAAAGAGAAGGAACATTTCTGACCAAAGAATCATGTGTGCACAGATCAGAAACTTGTATTTTTAAGTATTTTATGAAATGGTGTGATCACAAGGGAGAAGGATGTAAGCTCTGTGTACTTGTGAGGAAGACTGCACAAAACCCAGCAGCAGCAGACACTGCTGACCTGCAGACAGCAGGCTATGAAGAACACAGGTGAACCCCTGTTCTTATTTCTGCTTCCATTCCCCAGGTGTGGAATGGGGCACACAAAGGAGCTAAGAGATGAAACAGTCACCAGTGGGACTGGGAGAGGTCAAGAAGGGGGAAGAGGCCAAGCCATAGAGAAAAGCCAGGAGAAAAGGCACTCACACTCCTGTGTGCCCTGCTTGAAGGTGTCATTGATCTGCTGGAACATGGCCTGGCAGCTCTTCTCGAAGGCTGGCAGGACCACACTCTGGAAGGTTTCTCTGTAGGCTGCCTGGATGGGGCCCTGCAGGGTGTCAGCTGTTGCCCTCACAATGGTGTCTGTAAGGTTCTGGCAAGCACACAGAGAAGAGTCCACAAGTTCACAACAGCCTGTGACAGGCTGGGATGAGAGGATAGGCTGCAGCTCTGGGCAGCACCCACACCACCCCAGGACAGCCTGGTGCCAGCAGTGTCAGACCCAGCAGCTGAGCTGATGGCACCAGGAGAGAGCTTGGAGCAGTGGCAGCTAACGTGGCCTCACCCCCACCCAGAGGTACAGGGGAGAGGAAGGTGTGAGAGGTTGCTCCCCAGGCAGGTGACAACTGGATGTCCCCAGCTGCAGCTTGGCTCTCCTTACCTTAGACTTCACAAGCTTGGTGATGCTCTCCTTCAGGGTCCCCTCCACAGCAGTGAGCTTGGCAGCCATGTTGTTACTGAGCTGCCCAGCAACAGGGTCCATGCTCTTGGAAATGCCTAGGGACAACACAGCCACGTCCAAGCTGCAGCCTCAAGCCTCAGTCAGACTTCAAAACCCAAACCAAAATGGGGGTATGACAGAGCTTGGCTATGGCACAAGCTCCAGCTAAGGCTGGACATTAGGAGAAACTTTGCTAAGAGGGTGGTACAGCTCTGGAAGTCACCAGAGGCTGTGGCACCTCCAGCCTTGAAGGCTTTCAAGACTTGTTGCAATAAAAGCTGCCCTGTGACTGACCTGATCTAGAATAGTGGGCATCCCTGCCTGGCACAGAATGGGGGGCACCAAGAGCTGCAGGGGGCTTTCCCACCAGCACTGCCTTGAACATTTCTGTGCATGCATGGTGCCAGTGTGTCCAGGAAGGGTAGAGAAGAGTCTGAGCTTGCTCCAGACAAGCCTCAGCATCTTAGAGCTCATTAGCCTCTCCTGTCTTCCTCTATTGAACAGCCTCCCACAACTCTATGGATGCCAAGCCCAAGCTTTCTGCAAAGCCATCCCCTCCAACAGCCTCCTGCTCCTCCCAGAGCCTGCAGTGGGGCCCTCAGTGCAGCGCCTGCAGGGGGCACAGCACCTGCAGGGGGCACAGCGCCTGCAGGGGGCACAGCGCCTGCAGGGGGCACACAGGAGGCCTTGCAGCTGCAGCAGGCAGCAACACTCACACTGAGGGATGGTCTTCTTCAGCTCCTCGCGGATGGTCCTGTCCAGGCGGCTGTAGAGCGCGGTGGAGAGGGACTGGGTGAGCTGCTGGTGCAGGTGCTCCTGCAGCTGCCCATTGCGCTGCTGGCCCTCTGTCAGCGCCCGGTCCAGCCTCCTCTCTGGCAGCAGCTGTTAAGGAGCACAAGCAGGGCTCCTCCTGAGCACAGAGGTGGTCACCAGCCTCCTCTCCTGAGGCCTGAGAGCGAGCTTGCAGCTCTGCTGGAAGAGGGGTCTGAGAGCACTGCAGAGGTGCTCCTGTCAACAGCAGGGTGCCCTCAACAAACCAGGGGGACAGAAGAGCCCTGAAGGTGTGGGAGAAAAGCCAACAGCTACAAGAAGCTTGATGACAGAATCACAGTCCTCTGCTGCAGGACAGGGGACAGAAGAGGAAAGATCAAGGTGAGGAAGCTCAGGGTTGAACTGCTGAGCACAGTGTCACAAGGTATAGGATATCCCTTTGGGCAGCTAGGGGTGGCTGTCCCAGCCATGTCACCTCTCTGCTTCTTGGCCCCCCTCAGCCTGCTTACTGGTGGAGCAGCACGAGAAGCAGAGCAGCCATGGCAGGGTAGCAAGAGCAAATCCATCAGCGTGCAGAAGAACGCAGCCTGCAGGTGGAAGGAGGTTCTCCTCCTGCTCTGCACTGTCCTTGTGAGGCCACACCTGGAATCCTGGCTCCAGTTCTGGGCTCCCCAGTTCAAGAGAGACAGGAAACTGCTGGAGAGAGTACAAGGGAGGCTCCAAAGCTGCTGAGGGGCCTGGAGCAGCTCTGTGAGGAGCAAAAGCTGAGAGCCCTGGGGCTGAGAGCCTGCAGAAGAGCAGCCCCAGAGGGGAGCTGAGCAATGCTCAGCAAGAGCTGAAGGAGCTGTGGGGGGCAAGAGGCTGGGGCCAGGCTCTGCTCAGTGGTGCCCAGGGACAGGCCAACGGGGAGAGGGCACAAACTGGCACCCAGGAGGTTCTGCCTGAGCAGGAAGAGAAAGTTGTTTGGTGTGAGGGTGCTGGAGGCCTGGAGCAGGTTGCCCAGAGAGGTTGTGGAGCCTCCTTGTCTGCAGAGCTTCCAAACCCCTCATGCCATTGTGCTCCTGGGCAAGCTGCTGTGGGTACCCTGCTTTAGCAGGGGTGTTGGACTGGGTGACCTCCAGAGGTCCCTTCCAACCCCTCCATACTGGGATTCTGGAGTAAAAAAAAAAAAAATTGTGGTACCACATCTCTCTGAAAAGGCCAACACACAACACTGAGACAAACCTTTCCTCACCAAAGAGCAAAGAGATCCAGGGGAGAAAGGAAGTTGGGTAGGCAGCTGAAAACCAGAAATTCCAACCCCAGAGCATAGCTCTGGATTCCAAACTTCTGTAGAAAGCTGTCCATGAAAACAGCCTGAGTGTCAAAGGGAGAGTTCAAACTAATGAACAGAGAGAGAATAAGGACTCACTGCCAGGTCTTACAGATCAGGAGCGCTGCCAGACACAAAACCAGGCAATGAGGTCTCCCCTCAGCCTCCTCCACACTAAACACCCCCAGGTCCCTCAGCTACTCCTCCCCAGCCCTGTTCTTCAGACCCTTCCCCAGCATCACTGCCCTTCTCTGAACCTGCTCCAGCCCTCAATGTCCTTCTTAGAGCAAGGGACCCAAACTGACCCCAGGATTTGAGGTGTGGCCTCACCAGTGCCCAGTACAGGGCACAATCACCCAGCACTGCCAGAGCACCACTAAACCATGGCCCTCAGCACCACATCTCCACAGGTTTGAAACTCTTCCAGGATGGGGACTGCAGCACTGGCCTGAGCAGTCTGGGCCAGGCCTTGACAACCCTCAAGGAGAAAAAGTTGTTCCTTGTGGCCAACCTAAACCTCCCCTGGGGCAAACTGAGGCCTTTTCCTCTTGTCCCATCACTTGTTACTAGGGAGTAACAAGTCTCCCCACCTGTCTCAAGCTTCTTTCAGGGAGTTGTAGAGAGCAAAGAGGTCTCCTCTCAGCCTCCTCTTCTCCAGGTCCCTCAGCTGCTCCTCCCCAGCCCTGTTCTCTGGCACATGGTGGACACATGGGTACAGAGCAGGTCACCCCAAGCTCACCTGTGCAGCATGACATTCAGAAGCTGTTCCTGTTTCAAGCACTGACTCTCCTTGACTAGGCAAGGACAATCCCATAGCTACTGCTCTGCAGCTGGCCCCTCCTGTTGTAGGGGCCCCTGTGTAGGGCACCTCCAGTCCACTCTAGGACCATGTGTGAAGAGAAAGAAGAGTCCCAGAGGCAGAAACAGTTGAAGGGCACCTCCAGTCTACTCCAGCCTTGTGACATTTACAGTCTGAACGGGCAAGTAGATTTAGTGGCATGGAGGAGCTCCATGTCCTTCTCCATTCTATTTCTGAGTTCCTTGCCCTTGGAAAGGGACCAGGAGGAACTGAAATGGTTATGGTGAACACGACTGCACCTACAGCCCATCCCACTGAGACCCTTCTGAGCCTTCCTCACGGCTCTCCTCTGCCTCGCAGCCTCCCCCTCCCCCTGCACACAAGGGTGAAGGATACGCTCCTGCTCCTGCTGGGAGTCCAGCACCCTCTCCACGTGGCCCATCAGGGAGCTCTGGATGGCATCGAGGTGGTCTGTGAGTCTCTGCAGCAGCTCCACCTGGTTCTGCCGCAGCTCGGAGAGCTCTCGCTGCTGGCTCCTCAGGATGCACATCAGCTCCTCCTGGAACTCAGGGGTCACCTGGATGTGCAGGGCACAAGTCCTCAGTGCTCACAGGATGGGAGCTCAGGCAAGCTTTCTGCCAAACATTAACTCCACTGCCTAGGCACTGAAGGGTAACACAAAACAGAAAATGGGGCCAGGATAATGCCCATTTCCAAGGCTTCTGTCCCACGAAATAAACTGGGAAAGCAAGATACATGGAGCTCCTGCACGGGGTGAGTGAGTGAGTGCTCAACACATCAGCTGTGCAGTCAAGAACAGAGTGGGGGCAAGGGAGGGGAAGAAAGAGGAGGAGGGGCAAGGGAGGGGAGAGAAAGAAGAGGGGGGGCAAGGGAGGGGAGAGAAAGAAGAGAGGGGGCAAGGGAGGAGAACAGATCCTGTTCACTTCTGGCCAGGCACTGAGAGTCTTTAGGCTCTATTCATAATGAGCTCCAACACTTCTGAGAGAGCAGTGCAATGAGCAGAGCTAAAAGGTTTCCCAGAGCACTTTCTCAGCTCTTTTAGTGGATTCTGAAGAACAAGACAAGCACACATCTCTAGTTCACCATCACTCCACCTGCTCAGAAGGGCGGTTTAAGTGCAGACACTTGGCTGAGAGCATTTCCTGCCTGGTACGGAGCTGCTATCAACAGGGGTAAGAAATTCCAGCAGGTCAGTCCCACTGTGACCCTTCCTCTGCTGGGAACAGCCCATGCTGATGCCAGCACAGGCAAGCAGGGGTGAGGAAATGAATGGTGGTGTCTAAGATGCCAGAGGGCTTGTCAGAAGTGCACAGTGACATGCAAAGACAAGGAGCCAGCACTGAGCACAAAGCAGAGAGCAAAGCAGTAACAAGGCCAACTGCAGCCCCACCTCAGGCTGCCCCAGCACAGCAGGGGCTCACAGAACTTGGAGGAACTGGGGTGAACTTTCCTTCAGGTCTTCAGCAGGACAGTAACTAGAGCTGAAGCACGGTGCCCTTGGCACAGACTGCAGAGCAGCTCCGACTCACCTGGTTGTTAGAGGATCTTGGTGACTGGTTCACATCCCTGGAAACACAAAAAGAGAAAGCAGCAGTGCGCTGATGTCCATGAGCTGCTCGTGGCACCCAGGTACAGATCACACAATTCATGGCTGCTTTGGGTTTGACACTCCACTCCTACTCCTGCTTTGCCTAGCACAACATGAAGAGAGGCAGGAAGGTGATGGAATCCCTCCAGCATGGCAACTCCATCATCTGCACTCTTCGGGAAGTGTCCCAAAGAACAAGGCACGTGGGCTTGTCAGCTGTGCCCAAGGCCAGAGCCAGGAAAGCCTTTGCCAAACCACCTGTGAAAGCCTCCTGATATTTTGTAAAGGAAAATTAAGGACCTGCTTGGAAATTACAGAAAAATAAGCTTCAAATCATCTAGAACGATTCCAGCTCTCAAGGTGAAGAAAGCAGTGATGCACTTCAGCAGAGAGAGCAGAGCAAGGAGCACTGCCTGGATGCACTGACTGCATCCAACTCCACATCTATGAATATTCAGACACTACCAGATGGAAAGCAAACATTTGTTGTTCCCTGACAGTATCCATTCAGCAGCTTCCAAAGGACTGAGGCAGGAATAATGAAAGGCCTTTCTGAGGGCAAGAGCTTCTGGGTGTCACAGCACAGGATCACAGCCAGAAGCCTAACCCCAGAGCCTGTTCTTTGTTGTAATCTGCATGGCCAGAGATCCAGACCACGGAGCTATGGGAACACAGGAAGAGGAGAGAGCCCCTTGCAGAAGCTGTGCTGCTCTCTCCAGGCTGGCTAATGGACCATGGGCAGATCTCCCTAGTCACGGGCTTAAGTTAAAGACATTCAGATGGGGACCCTGGGACAGGCACAAAAGCAGCAACAGAGATTGCTGAACAAGGGCCCTGAACCAGCACTCAAGGGTCAACCAGAACTGAAGCCACCTTAGGCCACGCTCAGTGTCACAGTACAAATGAAGCCGTCACTGAAGCCGGCAAAAGGATCCAGAGTGCCCCCACAATGTGCCCTTTACCTCCCACATGATGCCCTGAAGCCCAGGCTCTACTCTGGTCCCAGCACCCACTCGCACTCCCTGAGTGGCAAGTCAATGTCTGAGGAGCCAGCAGCACCTTCTGTGGGGTTACTGCTGCTTCCAGAAGGGGCTGAGGGGTGGGAGCCCCTGGCTGCTGCCCAGCCTCACACCTCCATCTCCCTGCTGATGGCTACAGCAGGCTGCCCCCGGGTGGCCCCAGCGTACCCATCGTCCTTCTTGCCCTTGCGCTTCAGCTTGGGGGAGGCCCGAGGGGAGGCCTTGGCCTTCCAGTCCTTCACAGGCAGCCTCTGTGTGGATGTCTTGGCACCAAATCCACCTGAGGTAGAAGCCAAGCTTGTAACTTCATCATCATGGTCACTAGGAAGGAACAGCAGGGGAGAGGACGTCACTTGCAATACCAGAGAGCGCTGGCCTGCACTAAGGGGAGGGGATTCACACCCTGCTCTTCCTCTGCCCACACCACCTTCACCTCTAACAGAGGCCTCTACAGAGCTCCTTGCATCCAGGTCTGCTCAGGTTGAGCTCAAGTGCTGCACAAGATTGAAAGAGACTGCATAAGTGTGACAGCTGGAAGTGGGAACTTTAGCCTAGTCCCCGACTGCAAAGGCCCAAAGTGAAATAAATGACCATTGGATACAAAAGGAAAATACTGCTCAGGTCTTGAATTCATTGGCTTGCTAATGGGATATAGAGCAGAGGCAGAAACAGTTCTTGCTCTATTCTGCCACTTCTGCTTGCAGCTTTCCTCTCTCTCCTGTGGGCCTGCCAGGGGATCTCTGTTTTGACTCCTGTGTGAGGTAATAGGAAGGAGGTGAACAGTCCCCCTGGAACCATCTAGGGGGTCTGAGGAGTTTGTGTTGTTTATAAATTGTTAATATATTGTACATCTATTGTATAGTTTCCACATACTCATCTCATTTCATGTTTCTAGATTGCAGCTTGCTTGTAAACAGAGGTTCATTTGCTTCCATCCCAAACTGAGCTGGTCTGAGCAATTTATTTTGGGGGTAGCTCCCCAGATTAGTTGGGGGGTAATTTCAACCCACCACAATAAGGGACCACCATGGCTCAGGCAGTGTAGTGGAAGGATCAGCTCTTGCTGCACACACGCAGGGGCACACAAGTCCTGCAGGTGATGCTGACCCAGCAGGGCACCCAAGCACAGCACATCCTTCCAGCTGCACACACAAAGCACTGCATGCAGCAAGCATCATGGGAGCAGAGAAGCAGGCTGAGCGCTGACTGGGGCCCTGCAGCTGCACATCTCAGGCTGAATTTGAGTGTGGGTTATGGATGAACCCTCAGCTGCCCAAGAGAGCTGAGGTTGCAGGCACACAAAACATGTCCACAGAGCTGGAGGGTGACTCATGAGGGAGCAAAGATGTCAAAAGCCAGAAACCAACTCCTGAGATACCCTTGGTACTTCATCTAAGGCACAGTACCTGGCAACTGATCCCTCACCAAGTTTGCACTGGTAACTAAACCAAGCTTGAGCCCTGCTCTTAGGGGCAGCACAGTCAGACTGTTCCCTAGAGAGCACACTGGCCAATGCCATCTCGTGATGGAGGTGCTGGGCTGCAAGCACACCTGAAGGCAGGAGGCAAAGCTGGGGACAGAAGCAGATGCACAGCCTGAGCTGAGGCCAGGCAGAGCTAGAGAGGGGGCTGAGCACTCAGGTACCTTTGCTCTGCGCTGGCATCCTGGCTGTCATGCTGCAGCAGCTGGTAGCTGTGGCGATGGTAGGAAGAGCTCTTGTGCTTCTCTTCAACCTCATCCCTTGGGCTGGAGGAAGAGAAAAAAATACTATCATGAAAGTCTCTTTCTAATTGAGCAGCTGCTTGCTGCACTCCTCATGGCAGACCCTGATAGAAGGTTTAAAAGGAACAAACAAAACCCTCACAGTCTATAAATATCTGAGGGGTGGGTGTCAGGTGGAGGGGGCTGATCTCTCTTTGGTGGTCTGCAGTAATAAGACAAGGACCAAGGGATACAAACTGGAACACAGAAGGTTCTACCTCAGCATGAGGAGAAAATTCTTTGGTGTGAGGGTGCTGGAGGCCTGGAGCAGGCTGCCCAGAGAGGTTGTGGAGTCTCCCTCTCTGCAGAGCTTCCAAACCCACCTGGATGCGTTCCTGTGTGGACTACCCTGGGTAATGCTGCTTTTGGCAGGAGGTTGGACTGGATGATCTCTGGAGGTCCCTTTCAACCTCTAACATTCTGTGATTCTGTGAAGACCCAGAGAGCAGCAAGTGTTCAGAGGCACTAAACACTGGTGGCCCCAAGAAGCAGTTCAGCTTGCTTCAGATGCCAGGAACACAATCGCCCAGTAGACATCCATGCAGGACAAGTGAGCCACCACAAACCAGGCAGCACAGCATCCTCGGGTGACCAGCACCATCCTGGGTTTGTGTTCCTTGGGGCAATACTGAGCCATCAGGGCTGCTCAGATCTTTCAAGTGTCTGAGGAGCAGAGGGAAGTGTGCCAGCATGATGGGTTGGGGCCACCAGACACAAGAGAATTGCAAAGGCCAATCCAGCCTGAGCTGCAATGTTGGAAGTGACATCTCGGATCCAGAGAGGCCAGATGTGATCCTCTGATATGAGAGGAACCCCAAGACAGTGAGGTTACGGGCAGAGCAAACCCCTGCAGAGCCTCTGCTCAACAAGCAAACATGCTGCCTAGACACAGCCTCAGTGCCCTCCCAGAGCCAGCACATCCAAGCCTGACCATTTCCTGAGGCAGCCTCCTCAGGTGTGCAGGCACTGACTGAGGCCATTCTCTTGGAACTCTGATGAGAGGGAACAGCCCTGGACAGTCTGAGGGGCAGCAGTGACACTGCTAGCCTGCTTGCCCTGTTAGAAAGAAAGGATTGTGCAGCCCTGGCCCAGACAGGCTCTGGAGGTGCCAGGTGAATCTTGCTGCTCCCATGCCACTGCAAGCCAGGGACACCAGCTCTGGGAGGAATCCTGCTCCACTGGCTCCTGGGAAGCAGGCTGTGTGATGCTGCCGACCCTGCAGGCCTGCTTCAGACAGTCATGGCCATTCACCTTCTGACTTTGCAAGTACTTTGTGATGCCAGCATGGAGCCCAGCCAATAACCCCCAATCACACCGGGCAGCTCTGTGCCAACCGAATACTTCCAACAGGAGCAGGCAGGAGTGTGGCACCCAGGACAGAATTCAGCCTGGAGTGGTTTCATTTCCAGTGTGAAGAAAAGAAATAATGTCCTATCTCAAGCCTCCATTTCCAGGTGGACATGAAGACAACAAAGCAGATTTTTCATCACAGAATGGTTTGGGTTGGAAAAGCCCTCTGAGATCATCCTGCCAGTCCAGCCAGCAACCCAACACCACCATGACCACTAAACCCCAAGTGCCAGGGCCACAGGTTCTGGAACACCTCCAGGGATGGTGGTGTTCCACCTCCCTGGGCAGCCTGTGCCAATCCCTGACCACTTTTGTGTGGAAAAAAAAGATTTTTTTCCTCATCTCCAACCTAAGCCTCCCCTGGCACAATTCCAGGAAATTTCCTCTCCTTCTATCACCTGAGACTAGGGAGAAGAGACCAACCCCCACCTCACTGCAGCCTCCTGTCAGGGAGCTGTAGAGGTTACTGGAGTCCTTCACACAGATCCTTTAGGCTACACAAATTGTTGGAGCTGGCCTGGGAAGTGGAGGACACAGCAGACACAGAGCAGGCACATGGCAAGGGTCAGTTAGCAGCTCCTTGCAGGTCTCCCGCTGAAGGAGGAACTGCTCTGGTTTGGTGACAAGTTGAGAGCTTCTCAGCAAGCCAGCAGCCAGGCAAGTGCAGGGGAACTGCCTCAGGCAAGAAGTGCCCCATGCCTACCTGCCTGCTCTGCTGCCCCTGGTGGTGCCTACCCCTCTGCCAGGCTGCCCCTGGTGGCACCTACCTGTCTGCCATGCTGCCCCTGGTCTCTCGGGTGATGTCAGGGGCTGCCGGCCACGGCTGTGCCCCCACGCTGTCAGGGGCAGAGCTCTCCTGAGTCAGAGCAGTCTCCAGCAAGGAGGGAGCGCTCAGCCTGTCCACCTCCACGGCAGGCATGTCCAGGGCGTGGTGGCCGTGCTCGGAGCCGTGCCGGTTCCTGGGGGAGAGCAGGTGCAGGGCAGAGGCGGCGGAGGCCATGCTGTCTGCATGGGGCCCCAGCTCCTCCGCGGGCAGCCCGGCCGGGGCGGCCGCGAAGCTGCGCTGCAGGGTCTCGGAGGCGATCTCGGGGATGTCCTGGGACAGGGCTGTGGAAGCAGAGGAGATGACATCCGGCGAGCGCTCGCGGGTGGGAGAAGCCTGAGGCACCAGCAAGGGCTCCACCTCCTGCAGCTCCAGGGCCAAAGAGGGGTTTCCCTGTGTGACCTGGACACAAAAATCAAATCAGAACCTTCAAGATCTCGTGAAGACATCTCCAGAGCCTCTGGTACCCTGCACCACCCCCTCTGGAAACAGGACATGGAGGGGCTGGAGCCCAGAGAAGGGCAACGAAGCTGGGAAAGGGCCTTCAACACAAGTCCTATGAGGAGCAGCCGAGGGACCCAGGGTGACCTTCTCAGAGGAGGCTGAGAGAAGACCTCATTGCTCTCTACAGCTCCCTGAAAGAAGGCTGCAGTAAGGTGGGGGTTGGGCTCTTCTCCCCAGTAACAAGCAACAGGACAAGAGGAAATGGCCTCAAGCTGTGCCAGAGGGAGTTCAGATTGGACATCAGGAAAAATGTCTCCCCAGTAAGGGCTGTCATGCACTGTCCCAGGCTGCCCAGGGAGATGGTGCAGTCACCGTCCCTGGAGGGGTTTAAAAACTGCCTGGATGTGGCACTGAGGGATCTGGCTCAGTGGTGGTGGCTCAGCAGCAGTGGTGGCAGTGTGAGCTCCAGGCACATGGTTGGACTTGGTGATCTCCAAGGTCTCTTCCAATCTCCACAGCCCTGTGCTTCTCTGTGACCCCTGTGTTCCCCAAGACTTACACTGGGCTCTCAGCTAGGCTAACAACACACTTCAGCCAAAACTGGTTTGAAGACACCTTCCAAACAGAAGGTCACACAAGCTCTACCTCCCTGCTCTGCTCCCTGCCAGTTTTAACACTGAACGTCTCCAGAGCCAAAAACTTATCTCCATTTCAAGCTTTGGTTACAAACTGTTTTGTATCACACCTAGAAAGAAAAATTTAGCAACAGCAAATGATTGTTTCAGACTCATGAGGCCAGGAAGGAGGAAGAAACCTCTCCAGATAGCACTGTCTGACTACATCCCAGCACCAGCCAGAGCTGGCACTGGTTTTGACAAGCTGTCTGACATGAGGTCAAGTTCCACAGGCACAGGTAAGCCTGGCTGCAGGCCCATGGCAGCACCTGTGCGTTTCAAAAGACAGCTACTGGCCTTGTTCAGATCCACAGAAATCTGATTTCATCTTGTACAGGCCCACAGAGAAGGCCCAGAAAGGAGAAGCATGTGGAGCCTTACTGGAACAGGTGCCTTTGGTGTTAGCTTGTCAGGAAGGCCTGGGATGAGAACGGAATGGCTCCTAGGACTTGTCTGGAGACTGCTGCTGCTACTACTCAGCGTGAGGCTGGTGTCCAGCTGCATCTTGGGGCTCACAGTCAAGTCCTCTGATGGCCTGTAGAAAACAGAGACAAGCAAATCAGGCAGGACATCCTGATGATACAGATCTGCATCAAATGCTTGAGGAGGCAGGAGCCACAGCTTGATGGAGGAGCCCAACCCAAGGTTCACTTAGTGAACTTCTCGAGTTCTCCAAGCCCTTGCTCCTTCCCCTATGGTCAGCCACTCCCTGTTCATTTGCACCTGCATCTCCTAGCTCCCACACAGCCCAGAGAAAGGCCAAGTAAAAACAAAAAGCAGAGGGGTATTGCCATCCCCTCAAATTTGAGGTGCCAATGAAGAGGGACCTGTTACATCTTCAGTTCATACTGTACAAGACACTACAGCACAGTCCTAGCTCTTAAAAGGGAAGTTTTGCCTGATGCTGCCCAACCCACTGGGACACCAGTAAGATTCTCCTAGCAGCCCCAGCTAGCCCCTATCCTTGGGATGTCCTTGGTGGCTGCAGTCCTCTTCCTTGTAAACAATGGTAGGCCTTTGGGAGAAGCATGGAGAGCAACACCACTGAGGTGCAGCAAGAGAAGTCCCAGGAGGCACAACCTAAACACTGCTGTTGGCCCCTTGGATGACAACAGGCAGGCTCCAAGATGCATCAGAGATGCAAACAGTTGCCCCCACAGGGCTGCTGGGATTCAGAAGCCATTTCTAGCTCTGGTTACAAGCCCTTCTCCTCCAGGGCCCAGCACAGCTCTGTACCACCCTAAGGGACCTCCTCAGCTGTGCTGGTTTCACCCCACACCCACATACCTGGGCATGGAGGAGTCAGTGATAGAGGTGCTGCTGATGGCTGTGACTGCAGTCAGGGAGCTGACACTGCTGCCTGGGGACACGGCGAGCTGCAAGGAGGCACAGGGTGAGAGAGGAGCCCAGCAGGGAGCTGCAGCTGGGAACACTGCCTCATGACTCCCAAGGAGTCTCCTGGTGAACAGGGACTAGAAGAAAACCACAGGTGGAGGTGGGTGGAGGAACCCATAGGGAGGAGGAGGACTGCTAACGTGCTCAGGCACTGGACAAAGAAAAGCCCCAACACAAGTCCCAGCAGGTTGGGATTGGAAGGGACCTCTGGAGCTCACCCAGTCCAATCCCCTGCTCAATCAGGGTACCACAGCAGCTTGCCCAGGAGCACAATGGCAAGGTGGGGCTGGAAGCTCTGCAGAGAAGGAGACTCCACAACCTCTCTGGGCAGCCTGCTCCAGGCCTCCAGCAACCTCACACCAAACAACTTTCTCCTCCTGCTCAGATGGAACCTCCTGGGTGCCAGCTTGTGCTCTCTGCCCCTTGGCCTGTCCCTGGGCACCACTGAGCAGAGCCTGGCCCCAGCCTCTTGTCCCCCACAGGTCCTTCAACTCTTGCTGAGCATTGCTCAGATCATCTCTGGGGCTGCTCTTCTCCAGGCTCTCAGCCCCAGGGCTCTCAGCCTTTGCTCCTCACAGAGATGTTCCAGGCCCCTCAGCAGCTTTGCAGCCTCTGCTGAACTTTACTCAGCAGTTTCCTGTCTCTCTTGAACTGGGGAGCCCAGAACTGGAGCCAGGACTCTAGGTGCAGACTCACCAGGGCAGAGGAGAGGGGCAGGACACATCCCCATCACAGAATCTCACCCTTCCCACCCTTGTGAGTCCTTCAGAGTGTTACCTACTTCTGTTTTTTCAGGTGGGTAGTGATGATGCAGCTGTGAGAGGCTCGCAATCAACTAAAAGAGACTTCAGGACAATGGATGTTAGGGAGAGCCAAGAGGTCAATTCATGGTTTTGGGACTGGTGTCATCTATAGGGGTTTGGATTTTATGATCCCAGCACAGTTTACAAGGCACCAGAGCTGTAAGCAACCAACGGGATGCACCTGTTCCAGAGGGAAAAAAGGATTCTAGGGCAGGAGTTAGCAGGGCTCATTGACAGGGCTTTAAACTAGACTGGAAGTGGGAAGGGGTTGTTCATCTCCTGCTTGCCTGTGACAAACATTGGGGCAGGTCACCAGAGACAGAGGCATGGATGCTAGCAAGGGCTCTCAACTTGTTGCCCTGAAGCAAGCCAAGGATGAGGCACTGGGACACCCCAAGGGAGTCAAGGAGGATTCAGCTCAGAGGATGCCAGGGCCAGCCCAGCTGAAGTGCCTCTGTGCTAATGCACACAGCTGGGGCAGCAAACAGGACGAGTTAAGGGCACTGTGCTGCTGGGATGCTGTGATACAGTGGCTGTGACTGACCCTTGGTGGGGTGAGTCCCATGACTGCAGTGTAGGCAGAGATGGGTACAAGCTCTTTAGGAAGCACAGGCAGGGGAGGTGGGGAGAAGGTGTTGCTCTTTGTATCAGTGACCAGCTGGAATCAGTGGAGCTCCACTGGGGAAGGATGAAGAGCTGGTTGAGAGTGTATGGGTGAAGATTAAAGGGAAGAGAGGGGAAGGAGATGTAACTGTAGGGGTCTGCTACAGGCCACCTGACCAGCAGAACCAAGCAGATGAGGCCCTCCACAGGCAAACAGGAGTGGCTTCTAGGTCACAAGCCCTGGTCCTCATGGGGGATTTCAACCACCCTGACATCTGCTGGAGGGACAACACAGCAAGGCACCAGCATTCCAGGATGTTCCTGGAATAATTCCAGGATGTTCCTGGATTGCATAGATGATAACTTCCTCCTTCAGATGGTAGAGGAACCAACAAGAAAAGTGATGTGCTGGACCTTGTTGTCACCAATAAGGAAGAGCTGGTGGCAAATGTGAGGCTCAGAGACAGCCTTGGCTGCAGTGACCATGAAGCAGTTGAATTTAAGATCCTCAGGGCAGCCAGGAGGATGTATCCCAAGCTTACACCCCTGGACTTTAGGTGTGCAGACTTTGATCATTTCAGGGATCTGCTGGCCAAAGTGTCGTGGGACAAAACCCTAGAGGGAAGAGGGGCCCAGGACAGCTGGTCAGTATTCAAGGACCACCTCCTCTGTGCCCAGGAGCAATGTATACCAACAAAGAGAAAAGCAGGGAAGAATGCTGGGAGGCCTGCCTGGATGAGCAAGGAGCTGCTGGACACACTATCACTGAAAAGGAAACTCTACAAGGAGTGGAGGAAAGGACAGCTGGAATGGGAGGTATATAAGGAAGCTGCCTGAGCAGCAAGAGACCTGGTTAGGAAAAGCTAAAGCTCAGTTATAATTCAATCTAGTCAGGGAGAACAAGGGGAACAGCAAACATTCCTATAGATATATTCATGGTAAAAAGCCTGGGGAAGGTGTGGGCCCCTCACAAAGGAAAGAGAGGAACTGGTGACAAGTGCCATGGAGAAGGCTGAGGTTCTCAGTGACTTCTTTACCTCAGTCTTCACTGGCAAGGGCTCCAGCCACACTCCCAGAATAATGGAAGATAATGGCAGGGACTGGCAGAAGGAACTGCCAATGGTGAGTGAAGATCAGGTTCATGGCCACCTGAAGAACCTGAAAGTGTTCAAGTCCATGGGACCCGATGAGATACACCCACAGGTGCTGAGGGAGCTGGGGAGGAGGTTGCTAAACCCCTCTCTACTATATTCCAAAAGTCCTGGCAGTCTGGGGAGGTCCCCATGGACTGGAAAAGGGGAAACATTACTCCCATTTTCAAAAAGGGTAAGAAGGAGAACCAGGGAACTCCAGGCCAGTCAGTCTCCCCTCTGTGCCTGGAAAGATCATGGAGCAGATCCTCCTGGAGGCACTGCTGAGACAGAAGAATAGTGAAGAGGTGATTGGGTACAGTCAGCATGGGTTTACCAAGGGCAAATCCTGCCTGACAAATCTGGTGGCCTTCTGTGAACAGGTGACAACATTAATAGATGAAGGTCAAGCAACTGACATCGACTTGGATGTGAGCAAAGCCTTCAACACTGCCACACCACAGCCTGGCCTCCAAGCTGGTGCAGTCTGGGTTCCATGGATGGAGCATTCAGTGGATAAAGAACTGGCTTGATGGCTGCACCAAAGAGTGGCTGTCAATGGGTCCATGGCCAAGTGGAGGCCAGTGACAAGTGGAGGGCCTCAGGGCTTAGTCCTGGGACCAGTCTTGTTCAACATCTTTGTTGGTGCCATGGACAGAGGCATTGAGTGCACTCTCAGCAAGTTTGCTGATGACACCAAGCTGAGTGGTGCAGCAGACAGGCTGGAGGGAAGGGATCCATCCAGAGGGACCTGCACAGGCTGTAGAGCTGGACCCATGGCAACCTCATCAGGTTCAACAAGACCAAGAGCAAGGTCCTGCAGCTGGGTCAGGGCAATCCCAAGCAGAAATATATGCCATGTAAGAGCAGTCTTGAGGAGAAGGACTTGGGGGTGTCAGTTGATGAAAAACTCATCATGAGCTGGCAATGTGTGCTTGCAGCCCACAAANCATGAGCCAGCAGTCAGCACTTGCAGCCCTGAGAGCCAATCACATCCTGGGCTGCATCAAGAGAAGCACAGTCAGCAGGTTGAGGGAGGTGAATCTCCCCCTCTACTCTACTCAGGTGAGACCCCACCTGGAGTACTGCAGTTCTGGAGCTCCTGCTACAAGAAAGAAATGGAGGTGCTGGAAGGTGTCCAGAGAAGCACCACAAGGATGAGCAGAGGGCCGGAGCTGCTCTGCTCTGAGGAGAGGCTGAGAGAGTTGGAGCTGTTCAGTCTGGAGAAGAGAAGGCTTCCAGGAGACCTTCTTGTGGCCTTTCAGAAGAAATTTTTCCCCATGAGGGTAGTGAGAGACTGGCACAGGTTGCCCAGGGAGGTGGTGGAAGCCTCATCCCTGGTGGTTTTTAAGGCCAGGCTGGATGTGACTCAGGGCAACCTGATCTAGTGTGAGGTGTCCCTGCCCGTGGCAGGGGAACTGCCCATGGCCAGTTCCATCCATGGAACTGGATGAGCCTTGAGGTCCCTTCCAACCCTGAAAATAAAAAAAAAAAAAAAAAAAAAAAAAGGCCAGAACTTTGTCTTGAGCAGTTGCTCTCCCAAAGCAAAGTGACATTCTGCAGAGCTCTACAGCAGGTCCCATTTTGCTCTTTGAGCTGGACTGGTCTTGTCAAAGTCTGCTGCCACTAGTGAGGCCAGAGCCAGGTCAGGCTTCAAGTCCTGCACTGCAGACAGATGAAAACAGAATGCTCCAATACACAATACAGAGGCCTTGCTCCTCTAGCAGCTGGCCAGCAGTGAAGAGCACAAGGGGATATGTTAGCCCCCACTGCTGCTTCTGCTGAGAAACACCTACAGAAACCAGGTCAGCAATGGCCACTGTGTGCCCAGGTGGCCAAGAAGACCACCAGCATCTGGGCCTGGATCAGCAACAGTGTGGAAGGCAGGGATTGTGCCCCTGGAATGGGCAATGGTGAGGTCAGAAAAACCCCACTGGGCTGCTGGATTGATTTGGTCCAGAGGAGGCCACAAAGATGATCAGAGGGCTGGAGAACCTCTGCTATGGAGATAAGCTGGGAGAATTGGGGCTGTTCAGCCTGGAGAAGAGAAGGCTCCAGGGAGACCTTAGAGCTGCATTTTAGTATCTGCAGGGGACCTCCAGGAAGGCTCAGCAGTGCCTATTCAGAAGGACCTGTGGGGATAGGCCCAGGGGCAATGGTTTCAAACTGGAGCAGGGCAGTTAGGTTGGACACCAAGGAGGAAGTTCTGCACAGTGAGGGTGGGGAGACACTGGAATACTGCTGCCTGCAGGGGGGTTGAACAACATGCCCTCTGAGGGCTGGGGACAGACTTTTGAGCAGGGCCTGCTGTGACTGGACAAGGGGGGGATGGATTACATTCAAAAAGGGAGATTGAGAGTGGAGACAAGGGACAGGGTGACACTGAGGGTGGGGAAAGCCCGGCCCAGGTTGCCCAGAGAGGTGGAAGCTGCCCCATGGCTGGCACCATTGCAGGACAGGTTGTCTGGGGCTGTGAGCAACCTTCTCTGGCTGCAGATGTCCCTGCTGGCTGCAGTGAGGGTGGACTAGATGAGCTTGAAAGGTCCCTTCCAACCCAAACCAGTCTGAGTCTGTGATTTAGCACATCCATATTTCCACACAACAGCTCCAACTAGCAGTCTTGCAGCTGAACCCAGGGCTCACAACACAAGCTTGGGCCAGCTCAGCCTTTCAGATACACCAACAGGTCTCTAGGTCTCTACTCAGCATGCAGAGAGCTTCCTGTGTGCTCTGCACTCAGCTAGCACAGCCCACCAGAGTCCGCACTGCCTAGGACAGCTCCCAAAGGAATCAAAATCCAGACCCACCCCTCACAGCCCAGCAGTAACAGTGCTGCTCTCTGTTACCTGCTGAAGAGATGCACTTGGTGTCATGAAGGCATCTGGAGTCATCAGCTTTGGTTTGGCATCATTTGAGAGGGACAGGAAGTCTGCCAGGACAGGCAGGTCTGCAATTCGCCGCAGGTCTGGCTGGGAGCCATGCACAGATCCCTTCTCAGATCCCAGCCCTTCCGTGTTGAGATCAGCCATGTGGTCTGGAAAGGCTTCAAGGGAGAAGCACAAAGCAGTTTAGAGCCCCCAAGAGTCAAAGCTTTAACTTCACCAAGCAGGGACTTGTGCTATGGGACAAGCACAAGCCCTGCAACCTCCCAGCCAGAGCAAACCCCAGCACGCTGGAGTGGCTCTTGTCAGGCTTGGATAACAGATCCAAGCTTCCCTTCTTCCCTAAACTCAAGGCCACCTCCCAGAGTGCTGAACGAGCTGCTGCAGCTCCCTCCACACAGCCCAGTCCCCTCCACTCCCCAAGCTCTGCTGTCTCTCCCCACAGCAAGGTACAAATCACATTTCTCACATGCATCACCCAGAGCAGTGCCCTCAAGCCTGCTCCTGGTCTCGTGTCCCCCCACGCTCACTCCAGGCCTCCATCACATCCCACATCAGAGCCCTTCAGGGAATGACACCACAGGGGCACCCCCAACTGCCCTCCTGCCTCCCCCTGCCCTTTAAGGGCCCAGCAAGCCAATGCTCCACACAGGCTCACCAAAGTCTTCCTGAGAGCCATGAGCAGGAATGGATGCACCCAGGTCAGGGCTGTGAAGAGGCTGGAATCTGATCTGCACATCCTGCAAGGCCCTGAGACGTAACAAACAGCAGCTGATTATTTATGAATCACCAGTTCCAAGGCTTAGAAGATTTCTCTTTCCCAAACTGATTCCCTGGAACGCCTTGGGTCCCTGCCTGTGACACAAGCAGCAGAAGCTGATCTTCACCCAGCTGTGTCACCCACTTCTGGTGCCCAGGGCATCACAGAGATGGCTTCCAGCACAGCTCCTAAGCCACCTCTGGTGACAAAAAAAAACAGCTCAGCCCAGCACCATGCAGGGCTTCTTCCCTGGCAGGGCCACACTGAACACTTAGAGCTGGAAGTTTCTATGGGTCTGAGCAGGGTTTTTTAGGAGCAAAGGGAGTTGGTGTGAAGTGGGACAGGTGGATGCAGGACTGGGACGCTCCAGCCAGCTGCCCACAGGAGCTGCTGCCCATACTCACTTGGTGTGCACACAGAAGAGTTTTATCAGCACGCCTGCTGCTGATTCCACAGCCCCAGCTCCCTGAGCTCCTTCTGCAAGGGAGACAAGAGGAAAACATGAAGTTGAATGGGAACTGCAGGCAAAGGACTAGAAAACATCACAGGAGATGACCCAGCATGACACAGCTTCATCACTGCTCTTCTTCAGATCTGGACTGACCTCATCAAGGGAAAGTGTATCCCCTGCTCCCTTTGCTTCTCAACAAGGGGGTGATCACTTTTGTCCTAATCCAGCCACAGTAGCCTCAGTGAGGAGAAAAGAGACAGCTCATGGAGCAAGGAAGGAGCAGGTGAGGTGTGGAGTTGCCAGCCACTTCTGGCTGCTGAAACCAGATGTGTTTTAAGACAGACACCTGAGCTTCCATCACACACAACTTCAGCCTAGGGCTCAAGCCCCTTCCTGGCTGTAAAAATAATGAAGAGCTCAGCAAGGACCTCCCAAGACAGCACTGACAGCATCCACCCAACACCTGCATCAGGCTCACTGCTGAGAGAGCATCCTGGCCTGGATCAGCAATGGTGTGTCCAGCAGCACTAGGGCAGGGATTGTGCCCCTGGACTGGGCACTGCTGAGGCCACACCTTGAGCACTGGGGGCAGTTTTTGGCACCCTCACTCCAAGAAGGACATTGAGGGGCTGGAGCAGGTTCAGAGATGGGCAACAGGAAGGCAGGAGGTCAGGAGTGAGGCCAGGACCCCACCTTTCCCCTCAGCCCAGGCTGCTTGCTGTGCTCACACCTGCCACAGCTCAGTGGTGCCAGGCAAAAGCAGCCTGCTGGCTTCTCACACCATGTGCTCAGCCCTCTGATGTTTGCTCTCACAAGCAGTAACAGGGACACAACCTGTCAATTTTTCCAGGAAGCCCTGCTCTCCTGGGAGCTCTTCCAGGGACCCTTGTCCTCCCTGTGCTGGAGGGAGACTCAGCCCTACGCTGCCCAGGGAGGCTGTCCCCTGCACCCTGCTGGGGGCAATGACACCAGCACGGCACCGAGCAGCTCATCTTGGGCCTCTGTCAGTGTCACCTGCACTCACTGCAGCCCACACAGCCCTGGAAGGCTTCTTCACAACAGACACATCTCAGTGGAGTCTCTGGTGAGGAGCAAGGGCTTCAAGTCTGGGTTGGGAGGTCCAGGCTGGATGTTAGGAGTAATTTCCTTAGCGCACAGCCAGAGGGGTCATGTCTAAGGGCCTTCGAGAGGCAACTAGGTGACACCATGGGTGAGCTGATCTGCCACTACCAAGAATCCTGCTTCAAGCAGGAGGTTAGATCAGACACCCCTAGAGGTCCCTTGTCACCAGTTGTGCTGTGGTTGCTGCAGTGCTGCAGCTGCATGAGATGCATTTCCTGCAGCTCACGAGTGACAGAATCACAAAGGTTGGAAAAGGCCTTCAGGATCAGCAGGTTCAGCCCTTAACCCAGCACTGCCAGGTCACCACATCCCCATGGCTTTGAAACCCCTCTAGGGATGGGGACTCCAGCACCACCCTGGGCAGCCTGGGCCAGGCCTTGACAACCCTCAAGGGGAAAAAAAAAAATTGTTCCTCATGGCCAACCTAAAACTCCTGGGGGCAAACTGAGACCATTTCCTCTTGTCCCATCACTTGTTACTAGGGAGAAAAGACCAACCTTTCATGAGAAAACCAGAACCAGCCAGGAAAGACATCCTGGTCTCCCAGCAGGCCAATTGTCTTTGCCACCTACCCACACTCAGGTTGTCATTTTCCTCTTCTGCTGGGAGTACTTCAGTGTGCCTCAGCCGACAGCGGCTCACAGCCTGGATGCCAAAGCTTAGAACTGGGTTGGTGAGGAGGAACTCTGAGATAGAGCTGAAATAAGCTTTGCCTTCCTCTTGATTCTGCATCAGCTCCATCACATACAAGACCTGACAGAAGCAAACACAGCAGGTCATTGGTTGTCAGAGCAGGGCCTTGGGTGTGGGCTGCAGAGCGCCCAGCAGCTGCAGCAGAGCCCCCAGCAGCTGCAGCAGAGCCCCCAGCAGCTGCAGCAGAGCCCCCAGCAGCTGCAGCAGAGCCCCCAGCAGCTGCAGCAGAGCCCCCAGCAGCTGCAGCAGAGCCCCCAGCAGCTGCAGCAGAGCCCCCAGCAGCTGCAGCAGAGCCCCCAGCAGCTGCAGCAGAGCCCCCAGCAGCTGCAGCAGAGCCCCCAGCAGCTGCAGCAGAGCCCCCAGCAGCTGCAGCAGAGCCCCCAGCAGCTGCAGCAGAGCCCCCAGCAGCTGCAGCAGAGCCCCCAGCAGCTGCAGCAGAGCCCCCAGCAGCTGCAGCAGAGCCCCCAGCAGCTGCAGCAGAGCCCCCAGCAGCTGCAGCAGAGCCCCCAGCAGCTGCAGCAGAGCCCCCAGCAGCTGCAGCAGAGCCCCCAGCAGCTGCAGCAGAGCCCCCAGCAGCTGCAGCAGAGCCCCCAGCAGCTGCAGCAGAGCCCCCAGCAGCTGCAGCAGAGCCCCCAGCAGCTGCAGCAGAGCCCCCAGCAGCTGCAGCAGAGCCCCCAGCAGCTGCAGCAGAGCCCCCAGCAGCTGCAGCAGAGCCCCCAGCAGCTGCAGCAGAGCCCCCAGCAGCTGCAGCAGAGCCCCCAGCAGCTGCAGCAGAGCCCCCAGCACCTGCAGCAGAGCCCCCAGCACCTGCAGCAGAGCCCCCAGCACACCTGCAGCAGAGCCCAGCACCTGCAGCAGAGCCCCCAGCACCTGCAGCAGAGCCCCCAGCACCTGCAGCAGATTTGGAGCAATGGGAATTACACAAGGAAGAACGCCAGGGCCATGTACATTTGAACATGCCTGGGAGTCTTAGGAAGCACACTCCTGAGCCAGTGCTGATCAGGAACTGAATCCTACCGCACCAGACACAGGTTCCTCCAAATGAGAGCTTCACTTTAGCCTGAGAAGCCACCCTTAAGGCTCCCCAGAGTCAGTCAGCTGCAGTGTTACCATGTTTCACCTTACAGTGAAAGAGCTGAGGCCAGTCAGTGCATGTTTAGCCATACTCCTGGGCAGCAGAGCAGACACACAGAAGGCCATTTCTACCCCCAGTGTCCACACAGCCAGCAGGACAATGCAGCACCTACTTTTCTCTGCACATCGCTCAGGATGAGGTATTCAGCAGAGAGATCCAGGCAGACTTTCAGGCTGGGAAGAATGCTCATGGAGCTGAAGATGTCAGGAGAAAAGCTAGAGCCACAAAGCAGAGGAGTGAAGGTTAGCACAAGCACAACAACTGCTGTAAGACTGCACTGCTTCAAACACCCCAACACCTTCAGGGGGTCACAGAGCCATCTGCTTTGGGCTAGATGATCTGCAGAGTAGCCTTCCAACCCCTCACCATCCTGTGAGTCTGTGGAGTCTAGCACAGAGTCCTAGAATGGGTTGGGCTGGAAAAGACCTTAAAGATCATCCAGTGCCAAACCCCTGCCACGGGCAGGGACACCTCCTCCCACCATCCAGCTCACTCAAGGCCTCATCCAGCCTGGCCTTCAATACCTCCAGGCAGGGGGCAGCCACAGCCTCCCTGGGCAACCTGTGCCAGTCTCTCCCCACCCTCACTGCCAACAATTTCTTCCTCATCACCAGTCTCAGTCTCCCCTCTCCCAACTCAAAGCCATTGTCCTTGTCCTGGCACTCCCAGCCCTTGGCCAAAGTCCCTCCCCAGCCCTCTTGGAGCCCCCCTTCAGGTACTAGACTAGAAGGCTGCTCTGAGGTTTCCCTGGAGCTTTCTCTTCTCCAGGCTGAATAGTTTACAGCCATGGCACAATGCAACCACCAACCAGAATAAAAACATCACTGCAGAAATCAGTGCTGACTTCAGCTGACAGACTTCATCCAGCAGATCAGGGCAGGATCTAGCTCCTGACTATTCAATTGCAAGACGACAGCTTGGTGCTGCTGAGCACATTCCACATTGACAGGAAGACAAGAGCCCATGCTACAGACTGACACCCAGAAACCCTCCAGACCAAAACCACCCTTCTCCAAGTTTTGGATCTACTGTGGAATGAGGTGGCCAAAGCAGCACTGAGTTGCTGGACAGATTTTTCTCACTTCAAGAGAGCAATTCCATGCTGGCCTTAAGCATGACCAGAGGCCAGAGGTCCCCAGCAGAACGGGGAATTGAGGGAACAGGAGCAAGGGGAGGGCTGCCTTCAGGCAGAGCTTGAGCTGCTGGACCTAGGTATAGGGGAAGCACTGGAGACAAGGACCTGGGGGTGCTGATGGACAACAGGGTGACCACTGAGCCAGCAATGTACCTCAATGGCTAAGAGGCCAAAGGCATCCTGGGGTGCACTAAGAGGAGTGTGGCCAGCAGGTCAAGGGAGGTTCTCCTCCTTCTCAAGAAGGACAGGGACTTGCTGGAGATAGTCCAGCAAAGGGCTACAGCTACTGAGGGGCCTGGAACATCTCTGTGGTGAGGAAAAGCTGAGGGACTTGAGGCTGTTTAGTCTGGAGAAGAGCAGCCTAAGCAGGAATCTGATCAATGCTGATCAATACTCACAGGGTGGGTGAGAAGAGGATGGCACCAGGCTTTGCTCAGTGGTGCCCAGTGACAGGACAAGGGGTAAGGGGGCAAACTGGAACGTCAGAAGTTCCATCTGAACATGAGGAGAAACTTCTGTAACTGAAGGCTGCTGGAGCCCTGCAGCAGGCTGCCCAGAGAGGTTGTGGAGTCTCCATCTCTGGAGACTTTCAAACCCCACCTGGTTTCATTCCTGTGTGACCTGCCCTGGGTGATGCTGCTTTGGCAGGGGAGGTGGACTCAATCTCCAGAGGTCCCTTCCAGCCCCTCTCATTCTGTGATGTGGCTCAGCAAATGAGCCTTGTGCAACTGCTTCAGCTCTGTCAACACAGCAGCTTCTCACCATTGGTGTACAAAAAGGCAACAAGAGGGAAAGATCCCAGGCTGGTTAGGGAGCATCTGGTATTGTGAGAGAAGAAAGCATTCAAGGTGTGCCATCTGGAATGCTTTCCTTGTGCTACACTGTGCTCTACAACCAGTGATACCAACAGGCCTGCAAACATCAAAGAGACTGCATAAGGATCAACCTCAGCCTTGCCAAAGCTTGACCTCCCAGCCTGTCACAGCCCTGAGAGCTTTCAACAGTAAGGCCTAAAGCAGACTGGGCTGGAGATCAGGAATCACCTCTGCAAAGGGTACCTGGAAAGTGAGAGCTTGGCTCCAAGGAAACCACAAACTGGGCTGGGTGGGAAGTGACCTTGCAAGGCCACCCAGTCAAACCCCCTGCAGCCAGAGCAGGTTGGTCACAGCCACAACCAACCTGACCTCTAGTGGTGCCAGCCAGGGGGCAGCTCCCACCTCTCTGGGCAGCCTGGGCCAGGCTCTCCCCACCCTTAGGGTCAAACATTTCTCCCTTCTCTCTACTCTCAATCTCTCTCTTTTAGTTCAAACCATCACCCCTTGGCCTGTCTCAACAGGCCCTGCTCCAAACTCTGTCCACAGCTTTCTCAGAGTCCCTTCCAGCACTGCAAGGCCACCAGAAGGTGTCCCTGGAGCCTTCTCTTCTCCAGGCTCACCAAGCCCAACTCTCTCAGCCTGGCCTCACAGCAGAGTGCTTCCAGCCCTGCCAGCATTGCTGTGGCCTCCTCTGGCCCCACTCTAACTTCTTCCAACATCCTTCTTGTGCTGAGGGCTAACCCCAACCCCTCAGGAGAGTCAGCACACCAACACCTACCGGACAGTCTGAAGGCAGGTCCAAGACACTGTGCACCACATCTTCAATTCTCTGTTCTGATCTGCTCCTGTGATGAGGAATCTCCAGAAGGGAACCCTGTAGACAGAAGAGAAACAGGTTTTCTTCAAGATCTGGTCCTTCCCATAAGGACATTACACAGAAGATGCTCTCACAAGCTGCCCACATCTCATTTTGCTCAAATGTGTCTTAAAGGTGTCAGAAGTTCTCTGCTTGCACAGCTCCAAGACTGAAGCTCTCCAGAACTTCAAGGCCACAAATGACTGAAGAGTTAATAAAAATGTTCATAAAAAAGGAAAAAAACCCCAAACTATTTTTTTAAATCATCTGCAGCAGAAATTTGCAAGCTAACAGGTCAGTTAAACCTGAGCACAGCACAGACCTGCGAGGACTCAGCACTCAAGCAGTGCCATTGCCTCCATGGAAGTGCCTCAGGACTGAGGTCACCTGGGGCTGTGCTCCAGCAGAAGCAGTTGGAGGAAGCTCTCCAGAGGCAGAGTCAGACGACTCTACATCTGGCTCCCCAAGGCCAGGCTCAGGCACTTACTCTGGATCCTGTTTTTTATGGTTGTCACAGAAGAGCAGGCAGGACAGAGGGCGACCATCATGGGGTTTCCACTCATGGAGACACCTAGAGAAGAGCCAGAGAACACATGCAGAGGTGCAGGGAGCAATAAATGAGGAAGAGGTTGGTGCTTAAGGCACTTCCCCTTGTTCACAGGCCATACTAAGCCAGCAGGCTACCAGCTTGTAGCTGTTCACAGGCTTCCATACAAACCAGACCACAGGCCCCACAGACAGAGACTGTGGCCAGCAAAGCCACCTGCTGCCATCTGGTTTGGTGTCTGCACAAAGACACAGGACATTAAAAGTCAACACTGAGAGGCACAGCTCAGAGGAACTTTCTGCCTTTACTGCAACAGGTGACAGCCTGTCCACAGCACAGAGCTTCTGCATCCAGATACAGCTTTCTGCTCCTTCCATGAGGTCACCAAACCCTGTGTGACCTTCAGTGACAGCTCATGGGCAACAAATCACTTCATAATATGCTGAGAAGGACCACTGCAGGTGAGCATGGCTGGGAACTGCCCTGCAGAGAAAGACCTGAAGGTGCTGGTTGGCAGCAGCTGAAGATGAGCCAGGGTATGCCCAAGTGAGCAAGAAGGGCACCAGCAGCCTGGCCTGGATCAGCAATGGTGTAGCCAGCAGGAGCAGGGCAGGGATTGGATCACTGTACTGGGCACTGGTGAGGCCACACATTGAACACTGGGGTCAGGTTTGGGCCTCTCACTTCCAGAAGGACACTGAGGGCTGGAGCAGGTCCAGAGAAGGCAACAAAGATGGAGAAGGGTCTGGAGAAGAGGGCTGGGGATGAGCAGCTGAGGGAGCTGGGGGTTTTTAGTACAGAGAAGAGGAGGCTGAGGGGAGACCTCATTGCTCTCTACAGCTCCCTGAAAGGAGGCTGCAGCCAGGTGGGGTTGGTCTCCTCTCCCAAGGAACAAGTGACAGGATGAGAGGAAATGGCCTCAAGTTGCACCAACAGCAGAGGTTTAGGTTAGAAGAAATTTCCTCCTTGAAAGGGTTCTCAAAGCCTGGCACAGGCTGCCCAGGGAAGTGGTTGAATCCTGTCCCTGGAGGTGTTTCAAAGATGTGGTGCTGAGGGCCATGGTTTAGCCCCAGGCTTGGCAGAGTTAGAGAATGGTTGGACCTGACGGTCTTAAAAGTCCTTTCCAACTGCAAAGACTCTCTGATTCTGTAACAAGGAAAGCAAGACAGAGGAAATGCTGCTCTCTGCTGCAGCATCCTCCATGTTCTCATTCTCCAGTTACCTTGGCTCATCCTGCCCCTCAATGTAGATCTGCCAGAACTTGACGAAGCCATCATGGCTTGCTGTGGCCAGCACAGTTCCATCTGGAGAAAGAGCTCCCTCGCTCAGGCACTGCACAGAGAGGAGAAGGGAGACACAGAGAAGTCATTCTACAGCTTCTGAGTTTCACAGGAAGAACAACTCTTCAACAACAACTGCACTAATGGCAGGAGGTCAGAGTGGTTTCCAGCAGGAGGCTTAACCCTTTCACAGGAGAGCTGAGGACTCTTTTTTGCAACAATCATGGACTGCAGAGCTCAAGCTGTTGGGGATCTTCTGGCTTGTCACTATCACTGCTGCTTCATCTCAGTGACACAACTGTTTTGCCACCATCCTGTTCAAGGAGTGAACTTGGACTCTTCCCAGTTTTTCTTTTATATCCAAAATATCACCTGCTGCATGCTCAGCTGCACTCTTGTCCTGCTGGACTCACAGACAGAACTACACTCATCAGGGAAAATAATAAACATTATAGGAATCATAATATATAAAGACCATAATAAAATAAAGATGACTTTGTACTTCAGTTTCTCTCTCTGTCTCTCTCATCCAGCAGCCAATCCCCAGCAATGTTAAGTGCTCCATTCCCCAAGAGATTTGAGACAAAGCTGAGGGGGGACTTTGACAAGGGCTGGGAGCGACAAGATGAAAGGCAATGGCTTTGAGCTGGGAGAAGGGAGATAGATTGGAAATCCCAGAATCACAGAATGTCAGGGGCTGGAAGGGACCTCGAGAGATCATCCAGTCCAACCCCCTGCCAGAGCAGGGTCACGCAGAGCAGATCACACAGGAAATGATCCAGGCAGGTCTTGAATATCTCCAGAGAGGCAGACTCCACAACCCCCCTGGGCAGCCTGTGCCAGGGCTCTGTCACCCTCACAGGGAAATAATTCTTCCTCCTGTTCCCATGGAACTTCCTATGCCTCAATCTCCACCACTGCCCCTTGTGCTGGCATTGGGCATCCCCCAGCAGAGCCTGGCTCCAGCCTCTGGGCACTCCCCCTGCACATCTTTAGCACCAGCAATGAGCTCACCCCCAGGCTCCTCCTCTCCAAGCTCCAGAGCCCTCAGCTCCCTCAGGCTCTCCTCCTGAGGAAGATCTTCCTCTCCCTTCAGCATTTTCGTGGCTCTGTGCTGGACTCTCTCAAGCAGTTCCCTGAGATCCTTCCTCAACTGAGGGGCCCAGAACTGGACACAATATTCCAGATGTGGCCTCACCAGGGCAGAGTAGAGGGGGAGGAGAACCTCTCCAGACCTACTAACTGCAGCCCTTCTGACCCACTCCAGGATGCCATTGGCCTTCTTGGCCACAAGGGCACTTTGCTGGCTCACAGTTACCCTTCCATCCACCAGGACCCCCAAGTCCTTTTCCCCTTCACTGCTTTCCATCAGGTCAGTCCCCAACCTATCCTGCTCCATGGGGTTGCTCTTTCCCAGGTGCAAGACTCTACCCTTGCCCTTGTTGAACTTCATTAAGTTTCTCCCTTCCCAACTCTCAGCCTGTCCAGGTCTGTCTGAATGGCAGCACAACTCTCCTGTGTCACCACTGCTCCCAGTTTGGTGTCATCAGTGAAGCTGCTGACAGTGCCCTCTGTGCCCTCAGCCAGGTCATTGATGAACAGATTGAACACTTCTGGTCCCAGTACTGCCCCCTGAGGGACTCCACTAGACACAGGCCTAAAACTAGACTCTGTCCCATTGACCACAACTCTGACTTCTTTCCTTCAAACAGTTCCCATCCACCTCACTCTCTGACCATCCAGACCACACTGCCTCAGCTTAGCTGCAGGGATGCTGTGGCAGACAGTGTCAAATGCTTTACTGAAATCAAGATAAACCACATCCACTGCTCTACCATCACCTATCCACCTGGGTATGTCCTCAGCAAATGCTATCAGGTGGGTCAGACATGACTTTCCCCTGGTAAAACCATGCTGACTGCTCCTAAAGACCCTCTTGTCCTTGATGTGCCCAAGGACAGCACCAAGGATAAGTTGCTCCACCATCTTCCAGGGATGGAGGTGAGGCTGACTGGTCCAGAGCTACCTGGGTCCTCCTTCTTACCCTGTTTGAAGACTGGAGTGATATTTGCCCTCCTCCAGTTCCCAGGCACCTCTCCTGTCTGCCATGACTTATCAAAGATGATGGAGAGTGGTCTGGCAATGACCTCTACCAGCTCCTGCAGTGCCTCCTATCAGGACCCATGGATTTATGGCTGTCCAGATGACTTAACTGTTCTCTAACCCAGTCCTCACCAACCAAGGAAAATTTCTCCTTTGTTCTGTCTTTCTCTGGGGCCTCAGGCTCCTGAGGACAGCCTCCAGCAGTACAGATGGAGACAAACAAGGCATTCAGCAACTCTGCCCTCTCTGTGTCCTCTGTCACCAAGGCACCACCTCACTCAGCACTGGGCCTACACTGCCTCTGTTCTTAGCTTTTCTTGCAGTGTACTTGAAGAAGCTCTTTCTGTTGTCCTTGACCTCCCTTGCAAGGCTGAATTCCAAGGAGGCCCTAGCCTTCCCAGAGCCTCCCTACATCCTCTGACCACTGTCTTATACTCCTCCCAAGTGGCCAGCCCCTCCTTCCATGATCTGTGGACTCTCTTCTTCCACCTGAATTTGTTTAGCAGTTCCCTACTAAACCATGCAGGTCTCCTGGCTGCCTTTCTCTATTTCCTACCCTTTGGGATGCTCTGATCCTGAGCCTGGACAAAGAGGTCCTTGAATGTTAACCAACTGCCTTGGGCCCCTTTGCCTTCTAGTACCCTGTCCCATGAGATTTCCCTTGCAATTGCCTGAAAAGGCCAAAGTTGGCCCTGCTGAAATCCAACGTTGTAATCCTGCTTGATACTTTCTTCCTACCACACAAGATCCTGAACTCCACCATCTCCTGGTCACTGCAACCAAGGCTGTCCTCAACCTTCACTGCTTCAACCAGTCCCTCCTTGCTGGTGAGGATCAGGTCCAGTAATGCTCCACTCCTAGTTGGTTCCTCCACCATCTGCATCAAGAAATTATCATCAATGCACTGGAGGAACCTCCTGGACTCTGGATGGCTGCCTGAGGCCTTCCAGCAAATATCTGAGCAGTTAAAGTCTCCCATGGCAACCAGGGCCTGTGACTGGAAGGCTGCTGTCAGCTGTCTATAGAAGGTTTCATTGACTTCATCCTCCTGATCAGGTGGTCTGTAATGAACACCCACAACAGGGTCACCCATGACAGCCTGCCCCTTAATCTGCACACACAAACTCTCACCCTGCCCCTCAGCCACCCCTGGGCTGAACTCAACACATTCCAGCTGCTCTCTCACATAGAGAGCAACATCACCACCTTGCTTAGCTGATCTGTCTGTCCTGAAAAGGACACAGCCATCCATGACCACACTACAGCCACGTCAGCTGTGCCACCACGGCTCTGTAACTGCCACCAGGTCATAGCCCCTTGACTGCAGATGGATTTCCAGCTCCTCCTGCTCATTCCCCACGCTGTCTGCGTTGGTGTAAAGGCACTGCAGGGAGCAAGCTGAGCACACCCATTCTAACTGCTGGTCCACTAATCCTAGAACAGTGCCCCACTGGTGCAAGCCCAGCAACAGCCTCATCCCCCTTCAACTCTAGTTTAAAGCTCTGTGAATGAGCCCTGCTAGTTCTTGTCCTAGAATCCTTCCCCCCTTGCGAGATGAGGAAGAAATTGTTGGCAGTGAGAGTGGAGAGACACTGAACAGGTTGCCCAGAGAGGCTGTGGCTGCCCCTTCCCTGCAGGTGTTCAAGGCCAGGCTGCATGAGGCCTTGAGCAACCTTAGCTGGTGAAGGTGTCCCTGCCCATGGCAGGGAGTTGGAACTGGACGATCTTTGAGGTCCTTTCCAACCGAAACCATTGTAGGATTCTATGAAACACAGTCCAGGATGCTGAGTAGGCAATGGGAAACAGAGGAGGGCTCTTTCCAGAACCCTTTTCAAAGCAGGTGGCTACACATTCTCCTCAGCTCTTCACACAAAGGCTACTCAGCAGTAGTGACTGCACTCAGGGAGCAGGCTGTGGGTGCCAGTGTGGATGGGTAAGAGGCTGGGGTGTTTTACAGCCACCTGAGGCACTCTAGCCCAAAGACCACCCAAAGCGTCTGTAGGGATCACCTCTGTGATGACAGTGAGGAAGACAAAGCAGGTTTGTACCGTGCTGTGGCCTTTCACTACAATGAAGCCTTCTTTGATGCTAGGCACTTCTACAGGCCAGGAGCTGTTGTTTGTTCGGATGATGTCCAAGTCCCACACCTCTGCCTGGAAGACAAACACAACCCATGTTCATGTCTGCAATACTGGGCTAAGCCGGGGGGCACTTCTTACCTGCTTATCTCAGATGCTGGCACACCAGCCTAATGGCATGGCTGTGACACAAACCTTCCCATTTCCACCCAACCTGGCCACCAGGTGCTTTCCTGGCACCCAGCCCTAGGAAGTCGAAGGCACTGCTCTTGAACTGGCAGCTGCTGCTCACCAAGCCCTCTCCCCTTGGCTTGAGGAGTGATGCCTCTGGCCCTTCAGACCATTTCTGGTGGTGCTTACTATGTCATGGCGAGCAGAACTCATCTCTTTCCTTCCCCCTGAGTCCTGCAGACAGGTCAGCATGACCTCTCCTCAGGAGAGGAATCCCACAGCTCATATGGGGGGGGATCCCCAACACAGATTGGACAGGAGCCTTTACACCTCTAACCACATCAGCTCCTTCCTTCCCCAGTTCCCCTCCCTCTGCTGCTGAGGGACAAGGTCTCCACAGCAGGGTGCCCTTACCCTGTCCTCGTGCAGCAGGGCCAGCGTCTGGCTGCCCTCCTCGCCGCTCTCCTCGCTGTCGTCGGGGATGAAGGGGCACCAGATGATCCTGCGGGAGGTGTTCAGGGGGGTGCTGTCAGGACGCTTGATGTTCACCAGGATCTCTTCTCTGGTCACCACGGTTAAGGCATGGAACACTCTGCCTCTGCTACACTCAGTATGAAGCTGTTCAGGCCAGGTCCCCTGCTAGACAGGATTAGGGCTCGAGAGGGTTTGCATGGCAGGGAAGAGGCTCCTGCTGGGAATGCAGGCAGGCAGGGGAGGGGAAGCTGACAGAGCAACCAGATCCTCACACATCTGCATGCAGCAGGCTGAACCAGGCCAGGCACAACAGGGGCACAGAGCCACACCTGAACGCGTGAGCCAGAAGGCTACTGAAGGGTAGATGAGATGATCTCAGCCAGCTCCACACCACTGCCACAGAACAACAGAGCTAGTACAGGGCCCCAGGCTGAGAGCTCTGTCCACCCAGGCACATCTGACCCTGCACAACCACAACCACCTCTGCTCCAGTGGCTTTTGAAACGATGCTCAACAACTGGGACCTACAGGAAAGCTGTGGAAGGGGACTCCCCAGCAGAGCTGCTGGAGTCTCTTCATAAGGGAGCATGGTGACAGGACAAGGGGTGATGGTTTCAGACAAAGAGGGTAGTTAGACTGGATATTGGGAAGAAATTCTTCATTGTGAGGGAGAAAAAGCACTGGAACAGCTTGCTCAGAAAAACTGTGACGGCCCCCTCCCTGGAGGTGTTCAGGGCCAGGCTGGATGAGGCCTTGAGCAGGCTGGGATGGTGGGAGGCATCCCTGCTCATGGCAGGGGGCTGGAACTGGATGGTCTTTGAGGTGCCTTCCAACCCAACCCATTCTGTGATTCTATGAAGTGAAAAGAAAAAGCCACAAGCTAAGCCAACAGCCTGCACAGACTGCCAAGCTTCCCAGAGCCTGAGCACTCACCCCTGGCAGTGGAAAGGGAAAGGGCAGTGAACCCAACACTGACAACAAATCTGAGACCAGCAGAAGGAGGAATGACAGGTTGGGAAGGAAGACAGGAAGCAAGAGGGAAGTGTTGCATCTTCTTCCCCAGAACAGTAACAGAAAACCAGCTAAAAGCAGGCAAACATGAAGAGAAGTTGGTCGCAGGGCTGGGGAGATCCTCCTGCGCGCAAGGCTGACACTTGCCATAGACTACTGCCTTGAGCAGGAGCACCGAGGTGTCCCTGCTGGGATGTCAAGCTGGGTGTGACTTAAGGTACCACTTGTGCTGGCTACAGACAGAGGCTGATTGATTTGACTCTGAAAGGGTCAAGCCTGGACCTTTTCACGTGGATCTCTTCCCCATGCCAAGGCCACAGGCGCAGCTGCTGCGGCAGGCTCTGCACACACCCGAGAGCAGCACGGGGTCCTGCTGCAAGGCAGGATCTGCAGGATACTGGATTTTGTCCTTATCCATGGCCAGGCGCCAAACAAAAAGGTTCCCAGCCTCGTCCAGGCAGGCCAGCTGGTTGGAGTTGAGATGAGCAAAGGCCAGGTCTGCCACGCCGCCGGTGAAGCCCTTCAGCAAGGTGCGCTCAGCCGTGCTGACGCTCAGCACCCGCACCATGGCCAAGCCATTGGTGGGAACTGTGGGAGAGACAGAGGGAGAGGTCACCTGGGAGCCACCTGGCATCCCCACAGGACTGCCTTTGTCCAGCCATCAGCTTGTCACCTCCATAGACTCAGGGAATGGTTGGGCTGGAAAGGACTGGTTCATCCAGTTCCAACCCCCTCCAGCCAGCCCGGCTTGCTCAAGGCCTCATCCAGCCTGGCCTGGGACACCTCCAGGCAGTGGGCAGCCACAGCCTCCCTGGGCAACCTGTGCCAGTGTCTCCCCACCCTCATTGTGCAGAACTTTCTCCTGATGTCCAGCCTAAATGTTACCTCTCCCAGCTCAAAGCCATTGTCCCTCATCCTGGCACTCCCAGCCCTTGTCCAACATCCCTCCCCAGCTCTCCTGGAACCTCTTCAAGTACTGGAAGGCTGCTCTAAGGTCCTTGAGCCTTCTCTTCTCCAGACTCAACAGCCCCAACTCTCCCCAACAGGAGATTCTCAAGCCCTCTGGTCATCTTTGTGGCCTCTTATGGACCCTCTCCAGCAGCTCCAGGTCCTTCTTGTGCTGGGGGCTCCAGAACTGGTAAGGTCTGAGCAGAGGGGCAGAATCCCCTCCCTGTGCTGTTGCTCTCCCCAGCTCAGCACACAGCTGCCTACTGGGCTGCCAGGGACCATTGTTGGCTCCTGTACCCATGCTGCCACCAGCCCTCACTGGCAGCACTCTGAAAGCCCCTATCAGCAGTTGCCATATTCAGAGGGCCCAGGGCAGCCTTCAAACATGCACTGCACCTCTGGGTTTGGTGCAGAAAGACTTGGCCTGGGGCAAGCTCAATTCCTTACATCTTCCAATTCTTGAGCTCTGCAGATTCCAAGCTTTCTCATTTAAAAGAAAGCAACAGAAGTTGACTTCTGATAATTCCCAGCAAGGCCTAAATCTTTATCCCCAGCTTATGGTGAAGATACCAAACCTCTAACACTACCCTCCAGCCACAGAGCATTAACTGAAGTGGCAATTTCATTATCAGTAACTGGAGAGGAGAGCAGGCACCGAGAGGCAGGAGGTTCCATGACACCTTCTGTAAGGGGAACATGGAAAGAAAAGAGCACTGCCCTGGGCTGGTCCCCAGCAGTGTGGGCAGCAGGGGCAGGGAGGGGATTCTGCCCCTCTGCTGTGCTCTGCTGAGACCTCCCCTGCAATGCTGGGGCAGCTCTGGAGCCCTCAGCACAGACAGGGACCTGGTGGAGCAGGGCCAGAGGAGGCCACAGCAATGCTGGCAGGGCTGGAAGCCCTCTGCTCTGAGGCCAGGCTGAGAGAGTTGGGCTTGGTGAGCCTGGAGAAGAGAAGGTTCCAGGGACACCTTCTGGTGGCCTTGCAGTGCTGGAAGGGACTCTGAGAAAGCTGTGGACAGAGTTTGGAGCAGGGCCTGTTGAGACAGGCCAAGGGGTGATGGTCTGAACTGAAAGAGGGAGGTGGAGAGTGGAGAGAAGGGAGAAATGTTTGACCCTGAGGGTGGGGAGAGCCTGGCCCAGGCTGCCCAGAGAGGTGGGAGCTGCCCCCTGGCTGGCACCACTGCAGGTCAGGTTGGTTGTGGCTGTGAGCAGCCTGCTCTGGCTGGGGCTGTCCCTGCTGGCTGCAGGGGGTTGGACTGGGTGAACTTGAAAGTTCCAGCCTTCCAACCCAAACCAGCCTGGGATTCTGACTCCCAATGAAAACTCTCCTACACAATCAGCTCTTCTCTCCCCACTAGCTCCAGCTTCACTCCCACCACACACCCTGATCTGGGTGTTGCCAGATGTGTTTCAGCTACTGCCAGTTACCTTCCTCTGATGCAACCTTTGCCTCTTTTGGTGATGCAGAGAGCAGAAGCACACAACTCACATGCAAGACAAGAAAGCATCTCACCTCTGACAGCATAGGCCAGGAAGGAGTTGGAGACAGCTATCAGATTGCCATAGTAGTACTTCTGCTCCCAGTCATATCTGGCCACAGGCTTTATTTTCACCTGCTCAGGAGAGAGAAAACAGAAGATGAGAAATGTGTGGAATCCACTTTTTCATGGGACACACCTGCCAAATGTTCCAGTTCCTCTGGGGAATGTCTGAGAGGCCTAGCAGGAAACTGTCCAAAGCAGCCTGCAAAGCTGCAGGATGGATGCCAGGTAGCAGAGCCCTGAGCACTTGGGGTTCTGGAGGCACAGAAGTGGTTCCTTCTGTTTTAAGAAGGAATGCAGGACACTGAGCATCACAGAACAGTGGGGGTTGGAAGGGACCTCTGGAGGTCACAGAGTCCAATCCCCTTGCTAAGGCAGGGTCACCTAGAGAAGGTCACACAGCAACATGTCCAGATGGGTTTGAAAGTCTCCAGAGATGGAGACTCCACAACCTCTCTGGGCAGTTTGCTGCAGGGCTCCAGCAGCCTTCAGTTACAGAAGTTTCTCCTCATGTTCAGATGGAACTTCTGACGTTCCAGTTTGCCCCCTTACCCCTTGTCCTGTCACTGGGCACCACTGAGCAAAGCCTGGTGCCATCCTCTTCTCACCCACCCTGTGAGTATTGATCAGCATTGATCAGATTCCTGCTTAGGCTGCTCTTCTCCAGACTAAACAGCCTCAAGTCCCTCAGCTTTTCCTCACCACAGAGATGTTCCAGGCCCCTCAGTAACTCTGTAGCCCTTTGCTGGACTATCTCCAGCAAGTCCCTGTCCTTCTTGAACCAGGGAGCCCCGAACTGGAGCCATGACCAGGGCCACAGAGGGCAGGAGAACCTCCCTTGACCTGCTGGTCACACTCCTCTTGGTGCACCCCAGGATGCCCTTGGCCTTCTTGGCCACAAGCGTACATGTCAGCTCATGGGCAACTTGTCCACCAGCACTCCTACATCCTTTTCCCCAGACCTTCCAAACAGGGACATTAGCTGCATGGGCAGTGGTTTTTTTTGTCTGAATGCTGCTTTCCAAGAAGCAGAGCCTGGTCTCTTGTCCCAGGCAGCACCATGGCAATTCTGGCAGCGCTGCTCCCTTGTGTCAGGGCACTGCAGCCGTTTACTACCCCTCCACCACTGTACACCAGGGAACAGAATGAGACAATACAGGAGAGGCAGAGATCAAGAGCAGAGCTCTCTGGTATTTGTTCTGAGCATGTCTCACTGCTCTGCTGTGGCCTTAGTTCAAACCTCAGCATGCTAGTCCTCCTGCAGCAATGATCTGCTGGGTAGAGCCTTCTGCAGAGCAACCCTCCCTCCATAGCAAAGATCTCCCAGGGAAGGAAGAACCTGCAGCAGAAGCTTGTTTGTGAAGGAAGGCACTTTCCCAGGATCCTACAGCTTAGATCATGGACTCATTCCTGAACATGAGGATAACTTGGCCAGTGACAGCAACCATCACCTGCAAGGCACCACTGCAATGCTTCCACCCCATTTGTCAAGCTCTTTGACAAGCTCCTGCCCAATGACAAGCTCCTATGAAATGGGAAAGAGAAGTCATTTCTGTCTAAATTATTCAAGCAGGAGCTGATGTGACTGAAGAGGAGACAGCTATTCCTTCTCTTGCTCCTCACCTTGTTACTCCCTCTGGCCTTACTGGTGATGCTGGAGTCACTGCTGGCCACGACCTCCACATCTTTTGCTGATATCACCACACAAGTGGAGCTGTCATCACCTGAGAGGCAGCTGCTCAGGAAAGCAAAGGGAAAAGAGAATAAATCAGAGAGGCCTCCCAGGAAGAGAGCAGAGCTCAGCTTCCTGCCATTGACAGCCTCAGCAGAAGTGTCTGTGCCTGGAGCTCTGAGCTGAGCAACTCAAACTGCTTTCAGCTGCAGTCTCCCTTTCCCATGCCTGTGAGTCACAGCTGTGGGCCTGAGAGTGCCAAAGGCCTGCTCTGCCCAGCTCAAACCCCTCCAGGTATTCCACTGGAGCACAGACCCACGTTTGGGTCAAGCAGCCTAGACTAAGCCAAGGCTGGAAGGTGCAAGGAGACCAAAGCCAACTGACAGCACACAGTGCTCATGGCTCCCATGGCTCACTGCCTGACAGTTGCCAGCAGAGAACTCACACAGCTCAGCACAGCAGCTCTGACAGCAGAGAGCAGCACAGGGAGCCAAGCACACAGCAGTTCCCTCAGTGTGCACTGGCACTGTGGCTCCAGTGACAGGGCCCAAGCATTCCAGCCCTGCATGGTGTCTGTGAGCAGCTGCAGCACAGCCACTGTCCAAAGCACAGTGCTGGACAGGCACAGCTCCACCACAAGCTCAGGACAGTCCAGCTCAGGATGATTTGTCCTCTTGTAAGTGATGTGGACAGAAATTCTTGGATGAGTGAAAGGTCCTAGTGCACCGGCAGCTGGTGAGTTACCCCTCAGGAGCACATCACAGAATGGGTTAGGTAGGAAGGGACCTCAGAGATCATCTTCTCCAATATCCCTTCCATGGCCAGGGATGCCTCTCCCCTAGACTTGGTTGCCCAAGGCCTCATCCAACCTGGTCTTGAACACCCCCAGGCAGGAGGCGTCCACAACCTCCCTGGACAACCTGTTCTTCACCACCCTGGCACTGAAGAACTTCCCAAGCTCCAGTCGTACCCTCTTCTGCCTCAGCTTCAAACCATTCCCCCTTGGCCTGTCTCTAGACGTCCTCAGGAAAAGTCCCTCTGCAGCCTTCCTGAAGGATCCCTTCAGATATTGGAAGGCAGCTCTAAGATACCCTTGGAGTCTTCTCTTCTGCAGGCTGAGCAATCCCTCAGCTGCTGAGCAGAAGGATGGAAGCCTACACACATCAAAAGCTACAAAAGCTGTGACCAACACACCGGCCTCACAACTTTCCCCTGCACTCAGACCCCCAGCACTGCCCAGCCTCACCAGAAGTGACTTTTAACTCCTTTCTATTCATGCTCAGCCTGTTTCTGAGCAAACTTACATGACTTGCTTCTCCTGCAGGGCTCCCAGAGAGACGCTGCGGTGCACTGGCTTGGCCAGGGAAGGGCCATCCACAGCCACGATGGGGTCAGGCACCAGCAGCCCATTCAGGTCCCCGTTGTAGGAGTTTGATGGCCTCTGGTTGTCGTTCACTGAGCCTAGGGAAAAGCAGGACCAACATCCACGACATCCAGTTGAAAGCAGCAGCACTGTGTGAAGTACCCTGCCTCCAGGTGGCTTCTGCCAGCCTCTGCTGCTCTATCAGGCAGAGTACGTTGAATGGGGTGGGAGAAGCCTTCTCCTCCAAAAAGGATGTGTGAGAGGTTATCCCACGTGAGAAAGTTCCCTCCACGCAAACGAAGTCACAGCTCCTTCCTCCCACCAGCAAGCCCAGCAGACCAAAACACCACCAGGGAACTGGTACAAAGAACTGCAAGTTCAAGGAGCAAACAGTCTTGGGTCAGAAAGACAAAGCTGCTAATTCAGATTCACTCAGTCAAGCGCCAGACCCAAGTCCCTGAAGGGTCATTTGTAACCCTCATGCCTGCAGAGACTTCTGAAGCCCACCCCCAAAGTGGGCAGCTGCAGCCTTTGGGGGTACTTTCCAAAACTGACCTCCAAGTGCAGGTGTGGGACCAACTGAGCTCTGAAACTCTGTAGCTGTGCCCATGGCATTCCCAGAGCTGTGCCTTGCTCTGCTAGCCACAGACAGGCTCACAGCACTCAACCATGTCGGCAGGCTTTCAGCAGTGCTTTGAAGGCACATGTGTCCTGACTTCAGCTCTGGCCTAGCACCGGTTGCCTGGTGGCCTCTGTGCTTTCTGAAGGATCTTAGGAGGGGAATGGATGTGGCAGGGAGGGGAACGAGACTCTTCCATTTCCCTAGCAAGGTAAATAGCTGCCAACACCCACTGCAGAGCAAGCCTGCTGCACAGCAGTACAGCCCAGCTGAACCCTTATGTCTCACCTGACATCTTCACTGGGTTGGGAACTGGACTCTGGTGTACTGTTGCCAGGTAACCACAGCTGCTGAGCTCTGGCAAAATGGCTGCTGCCAGGCCCAGGAGCTCTGCTGCTATCAGCACACAGAGCAAACCTCACCAGAGGTAAGGCTGAGGGCAAGAGGCACCTGCTCAGAAAGCAAGGCAAGCTTTGCTTCCAACCAGGCTTTAACAGCACAGGAGGACTACAGCTGCCTGCAGCTGTTCCTCCTCTGCCAGAAGACTTCACAGGTGCCTGCTTATGAACAGCCATCAGCACTATGGACACCAGAAGCTTGTGCTGCAACAGGCTGGTCTCCTCAGTCTGTGGGAGAATAGCAGCACCACTCACAGAGCCTGGGCAACATGACCCTGTACCCACCCAACCCACCTGTGCTGTGCCTGCTGCTGCACAGCTGAGATGAGTTCCCCATCCCTGCAGCACACAGTGGCTGCCTGTCCAGCTGCTGCTTCCATTGACTGCAAATCACTTTTGTGACCCAAAGCAGGAAAACATTCAGTGCAGAAAGAGCACTGAGGCTGCCAGAGGGAGATGACACATTCCTCACCTGCAGTGCTGCAGGTGGGGTCTGAGCAGAGCAGAGGGCAGAATCCCCTCCCTGTGCTGCTGCTCTTCCTGCTCTGGCTGCAGCTCAGCACACAGCTGTCTGCTGGGCTGCCAGGGACCACTGCTGGCTCCTGGAGAGTTTGTCACCAACTGACACCCCCAAGGCCTTCCCCCTCAGCACTGCTCTTGACCAGGAAGGAAGAAACACTCCCCAGAGTCTGAGGGACACAACAGTAGAGGTCAGGAATGGGCTTACTGAGAGCCAGACAAGCAGAGGTGCTGCCTGCCTGCAGGCCTGGAGGCACAAGGAAGGGCAGAGGCTCAGCATTTAGCAGGTACAAGAACAAACCCAGAATGCTAACCCAGGGCACGAGCAATAAGAGCTGAGATACTAAGACCCCTGAATGAGGAGCTCTGTACTGAACGGTGACCTCCCTCAGAAACCCCACAGGGATGGGGTGACCCCTGGCACACCTGGTTAGCAGCAGAGACTTCAGCACAGACTGAAGGACCCAGCCCCCAGCCCCAGCAGGACTCTTCCATAGGATGGTCCCAGCTGGTCCCAAGGTTTGTCAGGCAGCTCCCCTTGCTGAGAGAATGGCATCAAGAAAAGGACAAAGGCTTCTGAAGCAGTTGGTGATGTCTGCCAAAACTGGGAGCAGCTAGAGCAAGACTAGCCCTACTCTGCGATTCAGGAGGCTACTTCTACTCTTTGCCTTCCACAGTCCCCCAGCTTCCCTTTCCTCAGAGTCTGACAGAGTTCTCAGAGGCTTTGAGTTAACAAAGGTGCCCTCTTGCTCTTCACCTTAGTACACCCCGTTCTTTCACATCTCTTTGTTATCACCCAGGCAATGATTTCTCTTGGGACCCACAGTTCCTCACTGCTTGACTTCCTGTCCATTTCCTTCCTCTCCCTCACTGCTGTCTTCATGCACCAGAAGGCTAACAGAGAAGATATAAAGCATAAGAAAGAAGAAAATGAGAACAAAGAAAGCACATTCGGTAAATAACTCCTTTGCCTCAAGCAGCAAGAGAAGCTGCTTCAGAAAAGGCAAGTCGCCTTGAGAGAACTGAAACAACTCCAACCATTTCCCAGTCCTGACACAGCAGCTCAAACACCACCTGTGAGAGATCCCCAGCCTTGCACTGACTCCTGGCAAGAATCATCCAGGAGCACCAAGTGCTCCACAAAAGAAATGACCTCAGGCACTGAGAAGTTTCTCTGTGGGTGGTGAACCTAAGGCAGCTGCCTTGCTGCAGGTTTGCTCCTCACCCCATGTGCCTCTACACAACTCCTGCAACAGTCCTGCATCCCAGCCCTCCTCCTTCTGTCCAAGCAAAAGGCAGCACACGTGGCAGTTGTTCTGGAGGTAGCACATTCCTGCTGACTCTCAGGGCACTTAAAAGCCGCATTATTGCTGCCCTTCTCTCAGCAGGAACACAATGCTGGCATAGATCCTGCCCTCTACCCAGAGGCTAAGGCTTTTCTTGCAAGCCATGCATGGGCTCGGCCTGTCAGACCATTAACCTCAGTAGGTTTGACTGGAACACCATGGTAGGCTCAAAAAGCTACCAGCGGGGTTGAGAGATGGGGAATGGCAGCACACTTTACACAACCAGCTCCTCCACCTGCTGCTGTCTCACCAGGGAGACAGAAGTCCACTGAACTCTGAGCAGAAGCACAATAGCTCAAAGCAAAAGACTTGCAACTACTTCAAGAGACACCTGTGAGCCCATTTCACGTTCAAATAAAATGGAGAGGGAAAAGTTTGTGGGAAGGGTGGAGGTAGCACTGATCTCAAAGAGGCCAGATAACCCCTTTCTCTGAGTCCCGTGAAACGCCGGGGAAGAACTCCAAATATTCTTAACAAAGGAGGAAACTCGACTCGAGAAGCTCAGTGCTGCTCATGTCCCAGCGGCAACACCTCTCGGACAGAGCCCGGAGGTGGCAGCAAGCTCTGGATCCCAACTGCTCCCGCTCTGCTCAGCTTCAAGAATCCTCTTCCACAAGCGGGGCTCCTCAGTCTGGCGCCTTTCTCTGCCCGGCTCGTACCAGCCTCCCCGCTGGTTCCAGGGCTCCTTGGGCAGAGAGGCAGGGCCGAGCGGGACCGCTCTGGCCCCAGGCGGGACGGAGCCAGGCGCAGGACGATGCCACCAGCATCTCAAGAGGCACCAGGCCGGATTCGAGACAGACACCGGAGCTCGGAGAACCGGCGGAAGAAGGTCTCGCAGCCCCAGCCCGGGACAGGGCAACGCCGGGCCCTGTGCGTCGGCCCCGCCCGGCCAGGCCCNCCGCCGGGACGAACGTTCCGGGCGCGCCAATGGGCGGAGCCGCCACGGCCCCGGGCCGGGCAGCGTATGGGTCAGCGCTGGTTTCGAGTCCCCGCCCTCAGTGGGAGCTTCTCTAGCGCCGTCGACTTCGCCACTGCCAGCAGCCCGGGCGCGAAGCGGCAGCTGCTTGCCGCAGGCCTCAGGGGCCAAGCCCGGACCTGGCCCCCACGGGACTTCTTGTCGGCGGCTCCGGTGTTCCGGCCGGTACTAACGCCCACAAGGCCCAGCACCGTGAAGCGGTAGCTGAAGGCTCCCTCACACAGTTAGGACAGGTTCTTTAGTGGGGAAAAACCCTCCGGCCCTCGGCCAGCTCTACACAGGCGTCCTGCCTCGGGAGGTGACTGTTTGGGCTCAGACTAGTTCTGTACCTAAACACGGCTACAAAACCCAAGAGTTGAAACAACTTTATTTGGCCTCCAAAGGGAATCAGAAGCGTCTAAGCAACACTGATTTAGAAACAGTGGTGTTTGTCTCCTCCAGGTAAGGAGCCAAAGGCATGAGAAAGAGCCCCCAAAAGATCCCCATGACTAGGTTCAGGAGATAACTGCTCTGAACTTTTAATGTGCTAAAAGAAGCTGATTTTGGATAGGTTTTAAACTTAACTGCCACACGTATCATTCCTTGAACCTGACTGTTGAGCAAGCACTCTCTCGGCCTGCTGAGCTCATTGTGCAAGGGACTATGCTGACTCCGTGGGCTGGATTGTTCGGCAGGGCAAGGTTAACAAACCAGGACTATTCTTAAATCCTCCTCTGCCAGGCTTCTTTTAGATCTGGAGCTGCACCAGAGGGATCTTTGTTTCTCTCCTGTAAGACTTCATCTCGTGTGACTAATGCTGAGCACAACTTTCACAGCATAGAATCAGCCATAGACCAGCCCAGTGTGAGGCAGGGAAATCTGCAATACAGAACAGGAGGGCCTGCACATCTCAAAACAGCTCCATGCCAATCCAAAGGCCAAAGCAGCTAGACTGGAGATGGGACCAGCATGAACACACCCATCCTAGGCTTTGCCCACCAGTCTCTACACTTGGAAAGCCCAAACTCAGCAAGGTGTGCTGAGCCCTTCGAAAATGGGCTTAGCAAGGGCTGCAGGTGAAGCAGGTGGGACCCTGCTCCTGTGCTGGAAAGATTAATTTCATGAATCCCGTTGCTGGTGGGATTCACCAGAGAAAACATACCTCAGCCAGCCATGCACAGTCCTGCACTGCACCCATGGTGCTACTCAAATTGTAACCAAGGGGTGCTAGAAAGACAACACCAAGCAGGAATCTGGCCCTGGCTTTAGAGCTGGACATAAAACTCCAGGAGGGAAACACTGGACTGACCTCCTCTGTGTTTGCCTGTGAAGAAGATACAGCAGTCCTGTTGAGCTTTGAGGATGAACATCACAGATGTCATGGAGATGTTATGAAAGGACTCTCTCAGGGAGGACGAGGGGTAAAAGTTTCAAACTCTAACAGGGAAGATTGGATGTAAGGAAGAAATTCTTCAGTGTAAGAGTGGTGAGGCATTGGAGTGGGTCATCCAGGGAGGCTGCAGATGCCCCATTCCTCAGTGTTCAAGGCCAGGCTGTTTGGGGCTCTGAGCAACCTGCTCTAGTTGCAGATGCCCCTGTTAACTGCAGGGGGCTTGGAGTAGATGAGCTTTAAGGTCCTTTCCAAGTCGAAGCAGTCCATGGGTCTATGATTAACTAGAGGCTACCATGACTGTGGCCATCCTCGTGCACTGCTTGAGGCATTTGCCTCAGTGAAACAAAATAGCTGGAAACTAAGCAGTCAGTATGAAACACTACAGGAGAAGTCTGGGCTGAAACCTGCTGAGAGGGAGGGTGTCATGGTTTGACATGGGTGCCTTTAAAAACCATAAAGTTACAGCCTCCAGAGGCTAGATAGGTCCAGGAGGTGGACCTGAAAGCGTAATTTTTGATATTTCATTCCCATAATGCCTGCATCTCCAATATAAAACTGGGTGCACAGTGCTTCTCCCCCTTTTCCCTCCCTCTCTTTCTTCCTGATGCTGCTCCCTTTGCAATTGCAGGGGAGCAAGGCCTAGAACAGCTTTGACAGAGGCCTGAAGCTGTCATGCTGAATTCTAGATGTGTCACATGGGTTTGGGAAGGGGGGGGGGGGTACATTTAAGGCCTGATTTGGGGAAAGTTTTGGCTTAATGAGCTTCTGTGTTAAGCCCAGACTATAGATTCTGTGTATTTTATATGCTTTGCACTGTGGCATGGAGGCTATAAATAGCACTTCCATTTAAACTTCCAATAATATTCTGTATTTCTATCCCATCCTGTGTGGAGTTTTTCTTTAACTACTTTAAGAAGAGTTAGAGAGCCTGTCTTGCTCCTAAAACCAAGACAGAGGGAAAAAGAAGTTGTCTGGACTGCCTTTGCTGGTACAAAACCTGCACCTCAGTTTGAGGGCTGCAAGCATTTCCTCAGCAGCAGGCAGGCCAGTTGAGGTGAGCAGCACCACACACTCCACACCCAGCTCATGAAAACCATTTAAACCGTTAAGAAAATCTGATGGGTTTATTGTATAATGGAGCATTGGAACATCTGAGCAAATCAGTATCTGGGCTGCACAGGCTGCTGTTCCCTCCTGTCTTTGGGTTCTAGAGCATCTTGTCAGTACAGAAACAACAACCTTTTTGCATTAGATTCTTCCCGAGGCATGCTGGTACAACACAAATTTCTCTTGTCAAATGCAGCTAAAGTCTAACTTCCAAACATCATGCACAAGAAACTCATCTAGTGACAATGTAAACTCAGCAGAAGGGCAGGTCACAGGTCTTGCTCATCAGGCTCTGCAGTGCCGCAGCTTTGTGTATGATATTTGGAATGTTCTGTGAGTGTGAGTAATACCAGTAAGAGAGGAGGAGAAAAACAAAAACCAAACCAAAAAGCAGAGGTGCCTCGGGGGCTCCAGCTCAGCCAAAGTTGTGCAGCGCTAGCCTGAACATGTCATTGGTGCAAACCCAGGCATCGTTGATGTTCTTTAATAGAAAGATCTGGTGGAATCCCATGATAGGATCTTCATCAGCCTGCAGGAAGAGAGGAAACAAAGTTCAACAAGCTCCTGCCCTGGAGAAGTCTATTGCAAAGCTGAGAGCAGCAGTCAGAAGCTGATGTTAACAGTGATGTCACATGCTGTGAGACACCCTGCGACACAAGAATACAACCAGAGGCTCTCTTCCGGGGGCTCTCCACACAAACACCCCAGGCCCAACAACACAAACGCTGACACAGCACCTGCAGTTGGGGTTACCTGGCAGACCTGCAGCCACCTCCTCCAGCACTGGTAGGAGTATGCCTGCCTCTGTGCTCAGTCAGACTTGCTTTGGGCCTTGCCCAGCACCAAGCATAAACCAAGGAGCTGCAAGATGAGTTTATAGCTGCTGTACTGTGGACTGATGACAGGAGGAAGCTTCTCTAGAACTCAAGGCCAGCACCATTGCCTGAATGGTGCAAGCAGTGCTGCAGGCTGTGTGAGCTTTCCCAGAGCAGGTACAGCTATTTCCCAGAGCAGGTACAGCTAGCCTGCAGTGGAGCACTTCCCATGGTCGCTGTCCAGGAGCAGCACAAAGGGAGCAGAGGGTTCGCTGTAGCTGTGAGGAGATGTTCTGAACATAGGGAATCACTGCAGCAGTGCCTCAGCTCCTGCCTCTGACAGCTCATCTAGGGCTGCTACAGTGCCTGCACTGTTCCTACTTCATTGCTACAAAAGTGGAAAACGGTATTAGAGGGAGATTAATTCTGCCACCTAATGATGTCAAAGACATCATGCAGGAGTTGCAGCCTCAGGATAACACCAATGATTCCCAGGGAATCACACACCAGGATTTAACCTTAGCAGCACACTGTGCCAAGCAGCAGAACAACCCTCTGATACTGACCACAGTACACTCAGTTCAGCATTCAGGGAGGATTTTCAGCTCTGTTCTCTCAGCACACAACTGCTCAGCTTCAGAAAAGAGAGGAAATGCATTAAAAAAACCAAAAAAGCAGCCCTGGAAAGCAGCAGCCTGAGCAGCACATGGAACAGAGGGTTGTTTATTCCCAGTGTTCTGCTGCTGCCCACCCACAACAGCAGAGAAGGCTGAAGAGCAAAGCAGGCTACAAAAATCTTTAGTCAAAAGCACTGTGTCAGTAGGAAAGTGGCTGTGGGACAAGTCAGCCTGGAGGAGCAGCTGGCTGCATCACAGAGCAGCAAGCCTGCTGCAGCAGCAGGAGGATCAAGCACATAGAAAAGCAGCCTCCCGGTGCGAAACCCCCACGAGGATTTCACAGGGACAGCTGCCTGGGACATGACATGGTGCAGGTGAAGTCCAGGTTTACTAAGTGTGTGCTGATCCACAGAGAAAACCCAAAAAGGGTCCTAGGTTAGCTGTGGCCTCTCAAGAAAGTGATACTGAAATTATGAAGGGCAGGTCATGTTCTACAGCAGTGGGGAGCTCGGCAGCTACCAAGGCAAGCAGAGGGTTAGCAGATGCTGGGAAAGGAACAGAGAACCAAAACCCCTCAGCAAGCAACTGCAGCGACACACAGCAGCTGAGGGAGCTGGGGCTGTTCAGGCTGCAGAAGAGGAGGCTGCTCTCTACAGCTCTCTGAAAGGAGGCTGCGGTGGGGTGGGGATTGGTCTCTTCTCCCTAGTCTCAGATGACAGAAGGAGAGGAAATGGCCTGGAATTGTGCCAAGGGAGGCTTAGGTTGGAGATGAGGAAAATTTTCTTTGCTGCAAAAGTGGTCAGGGATTGGCACAGGCTGCCCAGGGAGATGGTGGAGTCCCCATCCCTGGAAATGTTCCAGAACCTGTGGCCATGGCACTTGGGGCCATGGTTTAGTGGACATGGTGGGGCTGGGCTGTCAGTTGGACTGGATGATCTTGGAGAGCTTTTCCAACCCAAACCATTCTGTGACTGACAGAAAAATCCTCAAGCAAGTGAGTGGACAGTGCCTGTCCAATGTGCTGCTGAGCCAGGCAGTGTCCTGTCAGGTCTCCACCAGGCAAAGGCTCTCCAGCAGTCAGCACAGTGTGAACACAGCAGTGAGGCTGGCTCAGAGTAGCCATCCATCGAGCTCCTGGCACCCATCACAGCAGTCCTGCCAGTTACTGCAAGGGAGTGCCATCATTAGCTCTGCCCACCAAAGAAGTGGCCTGTGCCCAAAACCCCATGGGTCTTTCCCAGCTCCTCCTAGGGATACAACAATTACATCCCAGATGAATTTTTATCCTGTTTTATAGATACTCACAGAATTGTTTGGGTTGGAAGGGACCTTAAGGATCATCCAGTTCCAACCCCCTGCCATGGGCAGGGATACTTCCCACCAGACCAGGTTGGTCAAGGCCTCATCCAGCCTGGCTTGGAGCCTCCCCCTTACTAGTGCACGGTAATTGGTAGGTTCCTGGACATAAAAGGAATTTGAAGAAACCTGAATAGCATCAAATTGCTGCAGATGGAAGTTTGCCATAGTTAATGCTGTCCCTTTTGACCAAGCTGGAATGAATTCATCTTGGTGTCAGCTCCTTTCTAACAACTTAGTTGAAATTACCCAGGAAGAACCATTTCAGCTTGAACTACTTCTAATCACAACTAGCACCAAGCATTCAGTATGCTCTCAGCAGCCCTTTGCTCTGCTCCTCACAGGTGTCTGTTAGACACTGCACAAGCAGCTTTCACACCAGATCTGAGCATGGCATTACTGACAGCAGCACAGTGCACAACCACTCTTCTGGGAAAAAAGATCCCACCAGCAGAGTGGGTTGCCCCAGCTTCTGCCAAGCCTTGGTGCACTGCAGCCCTCAGTGCTTTGGCCTGAGGAGACTTCTCCTTTGTGGTGCAGTTCAGGACTGCACGAGAGACATGAATAAAGATTAAAAGCCAATGGAACTCTTCCCCCAGCAGCTGCTCTTGGGCAGATGGTGAATCCCCACAGTGAAGTCAGATATTACTGCTTGCTTTACTCTGTTCATGTTGCATCTTCTCAGCACAAAGCAGTAGTGGAAAAGTCCTAGACTAGATCCCATCCACCTTGAACAACTTAAGAGTCTGCTCCCAGCACTCTCAATACATCCCATTAAAATCCAGCAAAGAGCCACAGCTGAGTGACCCAAGATGCTCTGGAAGGCACAGGCTAACCCCATCCCATTTTAGTTTGGATCTTCGTAACAGCTCAGGCAACCTCACTGGGAATCTTTGACTTTCTACTCCAGACTCAGCTCTGTCCAAGCCAACATCCACATTCCAGATGGGAGCCCAGGAATCAAACTCAGGGGCTTCCTTTCTAATGCAAAGCCTCCTCTCTGCAGTTCAGATTGTTTCATGGCATCCTTGAACAGAAAGAAAAAGCCACAGAACCAGAGCAAAAGGATGTTCTGCTTCCAGGCCAGACTCCTGCACACAGCAGGACTACCAGCAGCCTTGCATCAGCCACAGCTTTGTGGTCTTCCCAGCCTCCAAGAATAGAGCTTTCATTGTCTCCAGCCAGTACTTCTCAGGTTGTCAACCTTCTGGTAGAAGGAGAACAAAACCCCAACAACAGAACACCCAAAATGCCAACCAGGCTTTCCTTGTGTCCCACCTGAACCTCCCAAGTTACGCTTGGCAACCGCTGCTCCTTGTCACACTGTCTGGCACTACCAAGAAGAGGCTGTTGGAAGTACTCAACTGCTTTCCACCCACATTTCAAGCAAATTGCCCTTGTCCATCTCCTCTCCCAACCCCACAAGCTCTCAAACACTGGCAACCAAACCCAGGCTGCCTGAGGCGGTGGTAGAGTCCACATCCCTGGAGGACTTAAGAGCTGTGGAGATGTGGTACTGAGGGGCATAGTTTAGTGGTGGCCTGGCAGTAGTGCTGGGCTAACAGTTGGACACAGTGACCTCAGAAGTTTTTCCCAACCAAAAGAGTTCTACAATTCTATCTTGGCAGCTTTCAGACCTCTTCTAGTTTTTCTGTATCTGTTCTGACCTGAAGGCTCCAAACCAGAAAAACTTCAGCTCCCAGCTGACAGAAGGTCACATCACAGCATCAGATGCAGCTGGTGGTTGAAGTGCAGGCTCTTAGTTCTCCTCATGTCCAAGGGAAGGCAGACTGCAGACAGCAGGCTCCTTCAGACACCAAGCCTCACTGACCAGGCTTTAAGCAGTGCTCAGCATGCAGGACAACACCACCCAGCAATTTTATCTGCAGCTTTCCTTTCCCTTTTCAAGACCAGAAAACACCAGGTAACCAGGAGTCATTCACAGGGAATTCTGCAACCAGCACTTCAAGTTCACACTCTGGAAGAGCCACATTGCTCCAAGAAGGTGCAAGCCACAGCCATGCTTCTCAGCCCAGCTCAAGTGACAGAAGAGAGCACTCCTTACTCAACCAGGCCTGCAGGGAGGAGAGGCAAGGCCGAGGGCTAAACGTTGTGCAGGGCTAGCCTGAAGACTTCGTTGGTGCACACCCAGGCACCTTGAAAACTTTTCAACAAAAAGGTTTGCTGGAAGCCTAGAACCTGGTCATCATCTGCCTGAGCAGGACAGGAGAAAGAGGTTACTCTGTGAAGCAGACTGGCAGTGCTGGCTGACATTCTGCATGGACAGTGGCAAGGCAGCATCACACAAAATCAAACTTGCTCCTGAAGGCTGAGGCTGATGTTTACTGCTCCTAGATGAGGCAAGCATGCACCCAGAAAAAGGAACAACAACCAAATGTCAACAGAGCTGGAATCAGTGCAGGGATGGTGATTCCACCTCTGCCTGTCCCAGCACCCATTAAAGATCATTCCCTAGCTTCACTTCTGAACATGCTTTTCACCAAAAGCAGTTGGTATTGCTTCTGCCAGTGCGTGAGATCCTTGCTAGTGACATTCACCCTATTTAAATGTCTTTTACCCTCCAACATCCTCTCCAAAGAGCTGCTGTGTCCACTCCCCTCAGTGTAGAGATGATTTTTCTTTTGCAAAATTTGGTGGTATTTTTTAGTTTTTATTTATTTACAGTTCTGCCCTGGTGAGGACACATCTAGAGAATTTGGTCCAGTCCTGGGCCCCCCAGTTCCAGAGAGACAGGGAACTGCTGGAGAGAGTCCAGAGGAGACTCCAAAAGCTGCTGAGGGGCCTGGAGCAGCTCTGTGAGGAGCAAAGGCTGAGAGCCCTGGGGCTGAGAGCCTGTAGAAGAGCAGCCCCAGAGAGGAGCTGAGCAATGCTCAGCAAGAGCTAAAGGCTGGGGCCAGGCTCTGCTCAGTGGTGCCCAGGGACAGGCCAAGGGGCAGAGGGCACAAACTGGAAACCAGGAGATTCTACCTGAGCAGGAGGAGAAAGTTGTTTGGTGTGAGGGTGCTGGAGGCCTGGAGCAGGCTGGCCAGAGAGGTTGTGGAGTGTCCTTGTGTGGAGAGCTTCCAACCCCCCCTGGGCATTGTGCTCCTGGGCAAGCTGCTGTGGGTGCCCTGCTGGAGCAGGGGGGTTGGACTGGATGTTCCCCAGCAGTCCCTTCCAACCCCTCCATGCTGAGAATCAGGAAAGTAGGTATGAGCATGCTGGGCTGCAGACCACCTTGTCAAGAGGCAGATACACCTTGTCACAGGGCAGTAACCATTTCAACCAATCTCAGTTAAACTTCCTCCAGCAGGGGAAGCCAACGAATGAACCCACCCCAAAGCTGTCTGTTTAAGGCAAAAGGCTCTAGAAACAGAAACAGTCTTACAGGAATCATCCTTTGCCCCATTATTCCTTCAGAACTGTTCTTGGGCAGTTCAGAAGACAGCTGGGGCTAGCACTTGGTAGCAGTTCACCCCACAGCATATCCAGGGAGAGTAGAAGATTCTTCTGCTTTGATTTGTCTTTTCTCCCTTAAAAATCAAACAAGATCAAAACCCCCCAGTGTGAGGAAGAAACGGTGATGTGTTCAGCTTACTGGAGTTTCAACTCAGCCTCTGGCACTTAGTTTAAGCAACTAAGGCCTCAGAACATCCATTTAAACAGCATGCCTAGGATGTCTTCTTAGGAAGGGCAGGTTAGAGAGATCAGGAGTGCATCCTGAGCAGCTGGATTCAGAGGAGCTACCATGCACCTCCTGAACCCAGCTGTTCCCAGTTACTCTGTGGTACAGACAACAGCATTACATACAACATGCAACAGCCAGGATCATGTTCAGGTTGTGCTGCAGACTGTCACTGCTCTTTTCATTTGTCCACCTCTGTAAGGATCACACCAGGCAGAAGCAAGAAGCCAACTTCTAAGGTGACTCTGAATTTCTTGACACTTCCTCACTGATAGGCAGCAGTCACAGGCATTAAATGTGCTTTCTTAAAGCTAAGATTGGAGACACAAATGGGTGAAGAGTGGAAAAAAGTTTCCTCTCCCACTTAAAATAGGCTGAATTTGATCAGGACAATATAGGCACACTTTGATCCAGTCAGACTATGCCAAGTCCATAGACACTTGATTTAGAGGATAAAACCAGCATAATAAGAAACACTGCTCCAGGCCATGGCATTTATGGAAAGCTCTAACTGCACCTACAACCCTAAAAACCATACTGAAGGATGAGAAAAGCCAAAAGCTTCACAGAATCTTTAAGAACTTGGTGCCTGGTCACAGGATTCAACACAATGACTGCTGCAGGCTGGCAGCTGGTTAATGATTATGCAGTAAGACATGACTGGGACAAACCAGGTGCAGATGTGGCTGGCCCTTGGTCCCAGCACTCAGTTGTGTAGGAGAGAGAAGTTCAGCATGTCTGACTTCCCCCCTGAGCTGCAGCTCAGTGCCTTCCATGGGCTGCACCACAGTTCCTTCCTCAGAGTGTGCACAGCTGGGACGGAGCAAGGAGCAAGCTGGAACCCAACCTGCAATGGCCAAGCAGGAGCAGCTTCCATGAGCCAAAGCCAGCTGGGTTAGAGGGGGATGCAGTGCCCCGAGGACTGCTCTGCTCACAGCCCAGCCCCAAATGAGTAAGGAGAAGAACTAAGCAAGCAGAGGCAAATGCTCAGTCCTGTTCACTCAGGGAGCAGTACAGGTAGGGGGAGCTGGGCTGCTTTGATGTCAGAGGGGCCTTTCAGAGCCACCTGGAAGGGGAAACCTCAGCAGCTCTTTTAAAAGAAACTGGGTTGAAGTAACTCTAAAGACTGGCTGGCTTTAGAGTCCTGACTGGAGAGATGGCTGGACCAAAAAACCCTGACAGAACTGCTCATTTTAACTGTCACCATGTAATGCCACACCTTCTAGATAAACACTGCCATCAGAGCAACTTCTGCCTACAGCTGACTCCACAGGCTATTTTCTACTGCTTCCAGGACAATTTCTTTCATTGCTACGTAGTGTAAGTAGCTCCACTTCTGTGGCCCTACTATATTTAGATCCAGCATTTGCTCAGAAGAGTAGGAGACTGGGTAAGGCCATGCAGCTCAGTAGTAGAACACAAACAGCAATGTCATCACAAGTAACCTGATTTCTTCCTCAGGAGGAACTGTTTCAGCAGTGGTTGACCTCAGAGGCAACAGCCTTGTTGCTGAACCAGTTCTGATCACAGAGGTATTGGGCTGCATTAGCCCCAGGACTGCACTTTGTGCTGTGACAGAGGAACAGCACAGACTTACTGAAGGGCTGTCAGCCACAGCTCGATGCAGACCTCACAGCACATTCAGCTAGATGTGCCTGTCCAAAAACGATGCTTTGAAATGCAGCAGGGGACACTGAAACCTTCCTGCATCAGGGGGAAGGATGTGCTGGTGCTTCCAGAGCCTGTGTGGTGCTTTGGATGCACAGTACAAAGCAGGGTTCCTTGCTTGGCAGAACACACACGTGTCCAATGACAGCTGCTTTACCCAGCGCTTGTTATCTGGAGGGAGGAACAGTCTGCTGACAGTCCTGAACAGCAGGAGGATGACATCCCAGGGCAAGCTCAGCAGTGCTCCTTCCCCACCCAAGAGGCACTGGAATGTTTGCAGAGATTGGTTGACTTAGAACCCTGCAAAAAGCTAGGAGGGGAGCAGTTGGTAACCTGCAATGGAAAGAAGTTTACCTTCAGCTGTCCCACTACCATACTGAGTATACAGCTGTCAGGTGTAGGTTGGTGGTCTTGTGCTGTGATGCTGTGTTGGATTTTTTGAAAAGGGAGGCTCTGCAATGAAAAAAAGCCAAAACAGGGAAACAGAGTCATTGTGTGCTTTACCTTGCCAAACAAAGATGGAGCAAAGCCAACATTAGCAAGTGTTAGACTATTTTGGTTGCACTGCATGGGGACTTATTGCAACTCGATACTACTCAGTGTCCCAGCATGGTGAGGTTGGAAGGAACCTCTGGGGATAATCCAGTCCCAACCCCCCCCAGAATGGGCACCCACAGCAGCTTGCTCAGGAGCACAATGGCCAACGGGGGTTGGAAGCTCTTCACACAAGGAGACTCCACAACCTCTCTGGGCACCTTATTCTAGGCCTCCAGCACCCCTGCACCAAACAGATTTCTCCTCCTGCTCAGTTGGAACCTCCTGGGTGCCAGTCTGTACCCTCTGCCCCTTGTCCTGTCCCTGGGCACCACTGAGCAGAGCCTGGCCCCAGCCTCTTGCCCCCTGCACAGGTCCTTTAGCTCTTGCTGAGCATTGCTTAGATCCCTTCTGGGGCTGCTCTTCTCCAGGGTCAATAGCCCCAGGGCTCTCAGCCTTTGTTCCTCACAGAGATGCTCCAGGCCCCTCAGCAGCTTTGGAGTCTCCTCTGGACTCTGTCCAGCAGTTTCCTGTCTCCCTGGAACTGGGGAGTCCTGAACTCTGGCAGGGTTGATCATAACAGTTGAGGTTTTCATGCACCAGGACATAAAGCACTACCTTTTCCTAGCTTAATGACAGTGCCCAAAGAGCTTCAGTTCAGCTGAACCTTCAGCCTGGACACGATGGATGCACAAAGCTGCTCTTCTCTGAACAGTGTTAGAAGATTGTTTACCAAGAACTGGTGTTGAGGACTTGAAATCCACATATCCACCTTTCCCTGATAACAGCACCTAAGGGGAACCAGCACAGAAGCAGACACCATCTTTGCCATAGAACAGGCAGGAGCAGGGAAAAGGAGGAGGAAGTGGAGACTAAGCAGCATAGATACTGAAAAGAGAAAAGCCTTCCTTGCTCATGCAGCAGATACAAGTATGGCTGAGTTCAGAATGCAAGGAACAACCCTCGAAGAAAACCAGACACTGGGGAGGAATTCCTCCTCCAGCTTAGACCACGTTCATGTTCCAAACATAGACAACTCCAAAGGGTGAACATCAAGTACCTGGGTGACAAGCCCTGACACACCAACACAGCCTTGGCACTGTCCAGCCTGGAGAAGAGAGAGCTCCAGGGAGACCTTAGAGCTGCATTTCAATATCTGCAGAGGACCTGCAGGAAGGCTGGGGAGGGACTGTTCAGAAGGACCTGTGGGGACAGGACGAGCGACAATGGTTTGAAACTGGAGCAGGGCAGAGTTAGGTTGGACATCAGGAGGAAGTTCAGCACAGTGAGGGTGGGAGACACTGGAACAGGTTGCCCAGGGAGGTGGTCGAGGCCCCACCCTGGAGACATTTAAGGCCCTGAGCAGCCTGCTCTAGTTGGAAGTGTCCCTTCTGCAGGGGGGTTGGACTTTTGAGGGTCCCTTCCAACCCACTGCATTCTGTGACTCTGTGGAAGGCAAAGCTTCTCCCAGTTTAACCACATGAACATGCAGAGAGTTTCAGACTCTGTGCAGCAGGAAATGTTTTCCTGTCACTTGCTGAAGAGGAAACGCTGGTTTCAAAGTCCTGAAGTGCTGATAACAGCTGCCAAGTGCTGCACTGAGCTGGGTTCTCCAGCAGGTGATTTATTTGCAGTTAACATATCAGAAAACAAACTGCTCCCCACCACAAGTTTAGCCTCTTTCCCAGGCAGATCCAAATCACAGGTCTGCTGTGGCTATGTCCTTGGCATGCTTTAAAAACACAAAACCACCTTTCATTCCTACAGGTCATGGGGGAAGCTTATGTCTTAGGTTTTCACAAAGGGAATCAATCAGTAATGTCAGATGCAATTGCAGCCACCAAGTAACCCTGAGGCAATGAACAGTCCCCCAGCAGAGCCACCAGTGCCACCCAAATGAAATCACCCTTCTGAAGACCAAAACTTGGGAATGCAAGTCCCACATCTCCAAGAGCTTTAAACTGATGAAGCTGACATAGAATCCTTAGAAGCAATTAATTCTAGTGTGCAGCAGTATTTCCCCAAGCACTTGGTAAGGATCCCAGACTTACAGAGAGCTTTTCAACAATGGCTGCCTTGCCCTGGAACTGCTGTCCTTCCCACGTAAGGCATGAGGCATCAATCTGGGGGGAGGAAGAAAAAAAAAAAAAAAAAAAAAAAAAAAGAGTCATTAACCCATTAAGGTAACTTCCAAGCAATCCTGGTTGGAAACTTTGTTTACTTGGCATACATCCTTAGAATTCATCTCTTTGGAAACTACCTCAGAGAAATTGAAAGAAACCACAAAGAGCAACTGAAACAGTGTGGAATAATCAAGTAGAAATTCAGCAGGATCAGGATTCTACCAGCAGAGAAGTCCCTGAATCAGTTAGCTTTCAGGAAAACCTAAATGACACCAAACATATAATCCTAGGGACAGAAGTCAAGCATGGAAGCAAAAACACAGGAAGAAATGTGAGCAGTTGTATCCCCAGCTTTTTCTCCTCTCAGATACTGATTTGCATACCATGCTCACCCTCAGAGAGGTAGAATGTGCCTCTAGAGGTTTTCTAACTGGCTGCCCTGTGTGGCATGAAGTCACTGAGGTGCTTCAGCCTAGAAGTTCTTCCCAGTATAGGAGGAGGGTGCTCTGAGCATACTGTGTCAGCAACAGGCAAGAGCCTTCCTGTTCCACTTTGACACTGTTTAATCCAGAGTCACAATATCCTGCTATTAACACAGCTCTGCCCTCTCAACCCCAATTTGAAACCATGGAAAAAGACTTCAGTTTAACTTGGTTTCTGCTTTCTGGCATCTCCAAACAACACCCTCCCCCTCAACCTGAATGCCCAAGTTCTTGTGCACCTTGTCACAGATCCACCCCCCTTTTTGAGTTTAAGCACCTGCAGGAAGAGGAGTCCCTGCTCTTTCTCATTCAGCCTTTAACTCTCACTGTAGCACTCAATGCCTTGGCAAAACCTGGCAGATTCCAAAGATCTCCTTTTGTGGGCTGCCTGGTAGGTGCCAGGCCCTGTTTTTGACCCACAGCACATCAAAGAGCCCCTTCTTCCAGCCACACCTGCTGTGCCGAACTTGCACAAGAGTCTCAACCATTCCAAAAGAGCTTCTGGTCCTCCAAGTCTCCTCAGAAGGAACACCACAGTACAGTAAGAGCCAAAAGAATGGGACCAGGGACAACAGCATGAAGCCTTTAGGGTCAGACACAACCACAAGCATGAAGAGCCCCTGAAATCAGTCTCCTCTTGAGAATCTCCCTCCCTGCCCCTGCTGCCCACATTGCTGTGGATCAGCCCAGGACAGGCTGAGGCTGGGCTGGCCATGCTTGGTGCCAGCTCACCTCGAGCTTCTCAGCCACCAAGAAGCTCATCAGAAAAAGCCAATTTCTGTAGAACTTGCTCTAAACGTAGCCAAGTTGTGACCTCGGGGGATTTTAGCCACACAAAACAGGGTCCCATCCCCCATAGTTTAGGATCTCCACAGATCAAATATTGCTGACCACATGTGCATAGGTATCTCCACCAGGTGATGAAAGGCAGAAAGAGCCCAAGGTGGAAAAGGCACAAGAGGGCACTGTGTGCAACGAACTCCATGGTTCCAGGAATTTCAATGAGTCTCTGCTTAGTAGCAGCTTTCTAAGGATTCAGTAAGTTTTGGTAACAACATGACAGAAGCTGGTGAGTGCCTGAGTGTTTGGAGCTGTGAGTTGAACACAGGCTCCTTGTTCTCCTTGCTTTAGAGGCTCTCTGCATACAGCTTCTACAAGACAAGGCAACAACCCAGCAGACAGCAAACACACAACCATCTACAGAGCAGCTGCTGCCAGTGCTGGTGGACACAGCTGGGCTGCAAGGAGGGAGTGTCACTGCTCATGCAGTATTTCCAACCCTCAAGAGCTTGGTGAAACTTCCTACAATTCACCCAGCAGATGAGAAGGGCAGCAAAACAGGCTGTGCTGCTGCAAGGCCTGCAAGACCTGAGTGTCTTGGTGAAATGCCTCAGCCACCCAGCAGCATTCCTTACCACCAAAGATCAACATCACACAGAGAGCACTTCGCATGCTCTGAAGGAGTCCTCTCCCAAAACTAGAAGCTGATATTCCTTGGTTTTGCCACTTAAATTCTGGAAGCCAAATCTACTTTGCCCCAAACAAGGAGCAAAAATTACCCCCTGATTTTTTAATCCATTTTATCATAGATTCACAGAACAGGTGGGGTTGGAAGGGACCTTCAAGATCATCCAGTTCCAACCCCCAACCATAGGCAGGGACACCTCCCACTAGATCAGGTTGCTCAAGGCCCTATCCAACCTGGCTTTCAACAATTCCAGGCTTGGAACCCCCACAACTTCTCTGAGCAATCTGTTCCAGTGTCTCACCACTCTCATAGGGAAGAATGTTTTTCCTCTCATCTAAATGGAATCTAGACCTCAAGAGATCATCAGGTCCAACACCCCCCTGCTGCCAAAGCAGGATCACTTAGGGCTGTGTAGATGTGCAGGGCTGTAGCCAGGCTCTGCTCAAGAAAGTCCAAGGACAGGGCCAAGGGGGACTGAGGGCAAGCTGGAACAGAGGAGGTGCCACGGGAACAGAAGGAAAACTTTGTCACTGAAGAGTGCTGGATCCCAGAGGATCATCCTCAGCCCCCTCCTCTATGGGCCACTGTCAACAGCCAAGGGGGAGTTTTACCAATCTGCCTACATCTAAAGCAGACAAAGCTCCAAAGAGAATGGAAACAGAAGAAATGCAATACAGAAAAGCTGAGGAGGAATGACTGCACTGACATGCTGGAGTCAGGATAAATCCCACTATCCCACCCTGTGCATTCTCACATATCAGATCAGGAGCTCTAGGGAGAGCAAAGGAGCACACCCCAGCCCCTGTTGGTACTCACATAAATTGCTCCTAACTGAGTCCTGTCTGCATCAAACAGCTGGTAGTAATGTTGGACAAAGCTGGACCCAATCTGCTCCCAGATTGGCTTGTCTCCCATGCTGACTCCTCACCTGCAGCTGCAACACAGAACAAAGCATCAGCAGAAATCAGCAACCATGTGGAGTGTACACTAAGCACCAGCAACCACAGGTCCTCACAGCTGGCCAGAAGGTTTCTCTGGATGGAGCAGGACAAATCTCACCTGTGCACCCAGGCCTCCTGTGAAAGAACACACTTGGTTATCAAACACTTTCTTTGCTGATTACAGCCTTTGGGGGTTCCTGCAGCTGCTCAGCATGAGGTCACAACTCATGGACAGAAGGGGAGAAGAAGAAGCAAAGTCAGTGTCACCACTTGAGAGTCCCACATCCCAAGAATTGTCCCATGTGAAGGAGCTGGCTGGCACTCCCTGCTTTGACCTCATCTCCGTTTCTGTAAACAGCTGCTGCCTTAGCATGGATTGTCTGCAAGTGGCTTACTCCAGCTGATGGATCTCCTCAGCTGGGACACCATCCACAGGCCACACTAAGAAGTGTCCTTTCTGTGGTACCACAGCAGTTAAGTCACAAGCTCATTGCTTAACATGAGCTGACTCTCAGCTGCTCTCCTGTTACTCAGGCTGAAGCACACACATCACTTGGCTCTGAACTTGCCTAAGGTACAAACTACGATGCTTCCCAGTGCTAAGAATCTGGTGTCCCAGCCAAGGGACTGGAAGTTCAGAGGCATCCCAAAGCCTCTCTCCCAGCTTCCTTATAGGTTCCTCCACTGTGTGTTCTGTGCCACCAGCCACGCTGGCCCAGGAGAGAGACAACCACCCCCTCATGTGCTTTGGCATGTAGTAGCTGCCACCCTTACCCTCTGAAGACACATTACCTAGAGAGCAGTAAGACCAAGAAGGAAAGAAGGTATGAGACAGGAGGACTAGAAGAGAATGGAGCCCTCCCATGGGCTCAAGCGATCTTCAATCAAACCAGGGTCGCGCTGGCAACAAGCAGATTTTCTGGCCACAAAATCCAAACCCACAACATCATTTCCATTGTCTGTCCAAGCTTAGGTGTTCCTATCTACAGTCATCCTTCTCTCCTCCAGCTTAACTCTGGGCATGAAAGGCCAGCACAAACACACCAAGACTGCCAACAGCTCCTAAGTGGCACAGTCCTTAGAAGCCCTGTTTCTGCAAAAGGTCTGACTGAACCTCTTACAGCTTCCTTCGACAAACAAGGACCCACGACAGCCTGGAGCCAATTCACTGTCCATCTGCTGCACCATAAACTGATCTTCCTGCTCCAGCAGCATCAGCAGAGCCCCCCAGAGATGGAACTTGAGCCAAACCCATCTCACTGGGCAAAAGCAGAGCCTCCTGCTGACACAAACAGATCATAGTTCCTGAAACACAGAGCCACAGAATCATTTAGGTGGCAGAAGACCTTTGAGATCATCAGGTCCAACCACTGATCCAGCACTGCCAGGTCACCACTAACCCATGTCCCTCAGCACACCACCTCCATGGCTTTGAAATCCCTCCACGCATGGGAACTCCACCACTGTGCCCTGGGCAGCCTAGGCCAGGCCTTGACAACACTCAAGAAGAAGAGATTGTTCCTCTTGTCCAACCTAAATCTCCCCTGGGGCAACTTGAAGCTGTTTCCTCTTGCCCCACAGCTTGTTTCTTGGGAGAAGAGACCAACCCCCACCTGGCTCCAGCCTCCTCTCAGGGAGCTGTAGAGAGCAATGAGGTCTCCCCTCAGTCTCCTCTTCTCCACACTAAACACCCCCAGCTCTCTCAGCTGTTCTTCCCCAGCCCTCTTCTCCAGACCCTTCACCAGCTTCATTGTCCTTCTCTGGACCTGCTCCAGCCTCTTAATGTCCTTCTGGGAGTGAGGGGCCCAAAACTGAAGCCAGCATTTGAGGTGGCTGGTTTGGGGCAGGGGGCTACCAGCACATCTCTGCAGCATGGAAAAAGGCCAGAGAATCTTTTGAGCCAGCTGCTGTGTTTGCAGCATTATCAGATCTGGGCACACATAAGCTCACTGCTATGAACTGAAAAATGCAGGGTTCTAGACTTCAAGCATGGCAGACCTGCACTTTTGTAAGGTTCTCCACATTCTAAAAACGCCAACACAAACTAGCAGGAGACAGCAAAGCAGAATGTGAATTGCTGCAGAGAAGGAAGGTGGTCTTGCAGGGACTGCCACATGTGAAGAGCAAACAGCATTACAACAATCAACTGACAACCACCACAGGCAAGTAAGCTTGGTAAAGGCTTCCTGGTCTGTGGAACATCACAGAAGAAAGCAGAATTCCAAGACAAGCCTCAAAACCATACCTTCTAGTATGCTGGTGCAGGAGAAAGGTTGCCCAGGGAGGTGGTCAGGACCCTATCCCTGGAGATATTCAAGGTCAAGCTGGACAGGGCTCTGGGCAACCTGATCTAGTGGAGGATGTCCTGCTGACTGCCAAGGGGGTTGGGCTGGATGACCATTGGAGGTCTCTTCCAACCCAAACCGTTCTGTGATTCTGCAAAACTGGTAACCATTGTCCATTTAGGCCTACACCCCAAGTCCTCAGAGCACAAAGGCTCTATCCATTTGGGGTGTCACAGCTGGCCTCACACACCACTGCGCCAACACCCAGCTCACCAGGACCAAGCCCAGGCTGGAGGTCAGCGTGACAGCAGAGCAGCCAGGCTCCCTTCCAGGCCATGCTGTGGGCCCAGGCCGACATGACAATCCAATGGCAAGCACGATCCAGCCCATCAGCTGCTGCACCCTCCACTACTGATTAACAGAGCAAACAAGGACACCCAGAGCTCCAGGTACTGCCTTCACCCCATGGCAGCTCAGAGCCCACAGGTTAAAACCAGCAGACTTCAGAACTCAGTGAAGAAAGTAAAGCAGCAAAGAGTTTAAGGGCTATTACGCATGCTCCACACCCTCATCAACCAGGGAATTACACATGTTCTACACCCTCACCAACTACAGTGCTACACATGCTCCACACCCTCACCAACTAGGGAGTTACACCTTCTACACCCTCACCAACTAGAGAGCTACACATGCTCCACACCCTCACCAACTAGAGTCACACATACCCCACACCCTCAGCAACTGGAGAACTACACATGATCCACACCCTCATCAACTAGACACAGTTACACAGGCTCCACACCCTCATCAACTAGACACAGTTACACAGGCTCCACACCCTCATCAACTAGACACAGTTACACAGGCTCCACACCCTCATCAACTAGACACAGTTACACAGGCTCCACACCCTCATCAACTAGACACAGTTACACAGGCTCCACACCCTCATCAACTAGACACAGTTACACAGGCTCCACACCCTCATCAACTAGACACAGTTACACAGGCTCCACACCCTCATCAACTAGACACAGTTACACAGGCTCCACACCCTCATCAACTAGACACAGTTACACAGGCTCCACACCCTCATCAACTAGACACAGTTACACAGGCTCCACACCCTCATCAACTAGACACAGTTACACAGGCTCCACACCCTCATCAACTAGACACAGTTACACAGGCTCCACACCCTCATCAACTAGACACAGTTACACAGGCTCCACACCCTCATCAACTAGACACAGTTACACAGGCTCCACACCCTCATCAACTAGACACAGTTACACAGGCTCCACACCCTCATCAACTAGACACAGTTACACAGGCTCCACACCCTCATCAACTAGACACAGTTACACAGGCTCCACACCCTCATCAACTAGACACAGTTACACAGGCTCCACACCCTCATCAACTAGACACAGTTACACAGGCTCCACACCCTCATCAACTAGACACAGTTACACAGGCTCCACACCCTCATCAACTAGACACAGTTACACAGGCTCCACACCCTCATCAACTAGACACAGTTACACAGGCTCCACACCCTCATCAACTAGACACAGTTACACAGGCTCCACATCCTCACCAACTAGACAGTTACACATACTCCACACCCTCACTAACTAGACAACCCTTTTTCCAAGGCAGACAGAAGGAATCCCAGCATAGGAGTACAGAACATTGCTCCTGTTTTGCACTTTTCTGCAGACCTGAACAGCCAGAGGCACTGAAGGAAATCCATTTCAAAGCATCCACCAAACATCGTTTAGGAAGAACATGAAGTAGGAACTAGGAACTCAGTGGGAATATAAGAGTCCCAAAGTGAGCCAGAATACAATTGCACTCTGAGTTAGCTGAGAAGTTTCACTGACAGTGGTGCTGCAGACAGAAAATTCCCTTCTCGTACCTACACGGAGCTCTCTGAAATGCCTTTGTTTTGTTGCTGCTAAAGGAAGCCCTAAAGGCACCAGGCACAAATACAGAAAGGCTGTTTGAACACAGCTCCTCCCAGAAAAGGAGGAGGCAGTAGGCTGTCCACTCAACAAGGGCTGACTAAAGAAGCAGATCGAACTCACATGCAACAGTTCTGCAACCGATTCCTCCTCAAGCATTTACAGAATCACAGAATGGTCTGGGTTGGAAGCGACCTCCAAAGGTCACCCAGTCCAACCACCTCTGCGGTCAGCAGGGACATCCTCCACTAGAGCTCTGTCGAGGCTCACCTTGAATACCTTCAGGGCCAGGGCAACAGCCACCTCCCTGGGCAGCCTGTTGCAGTCTTCCAGCAGCCTCGTGGTGCAGAACTTGTTCCTAACATCCAATCTAAATTTGCTCTTCTCTAGTTTGAAGCCTGGCTTTACGTTCCAGTCTGGCTGCAATACAACGGAGATGCCACAAGCACAACTCCCAGACACACAGTTACACTGCAAGGGAAGGACTTCAAAAGAGGAGGAAGAATTGCAGTGGTTTTGCAGCCTGCATTTGAGGGTTAAATAAGTGTCTTAGGGTCTCCAGCTACCTCCTATCAATAAAATGCAAAGTAAGTTCCTCGCTACTATAAACTTGTGTTGGCTTTGACTGGTTTTAAAGCTTAAAAGCGACAACTACAGAGGTGGGAGAGAAAAAGTCACCTCGGGTAGAACCACAACGGAAACCGGCCATTCAAAGGGAAAACGCAGGCGGCTCCAGCAGCTCACCGAGCACATGCTCCCCGGCTGGGTCTGCTTCAAGGAAGCAGGAGCCTGTCGCTTCCTCCGTGACAAAGAGATCCCACCACATCGGACAAACGTCAGTCCTCGCACACCCTCCTGCCCGGACCGCCGAGCAACGCCACCAGCAGAAGCAGGGCGCGCAGAAGCGCTGCGCTCCCGTTACACCTTCCACAGCCCACACACACCACCTCCGCGCCGCTCCCGGGGCTCACCCACCCTGCCGCCACGGCGATCGCAAAGCCTGGCAGGAGCACTCCGGGATATCGGGCTCGCTGTCGAGAAACCCCCATGCCTCAGCCCGGTGTGGCGGCACAGCCCAAAGCACACCGGAGCAGTCGGCAGGGACAGCGCTCCCGGGAAGCGTCGGTGATCCTGCCGGGCTGGGGAGCCGCCTCCACCCCCCGAGGGACCCATTCCCTCAGCCTAGGGTCCAAGCTCACCCCGGCAGCGGCGCCTCACTCCCCTAGGAACAGAGCTGGGAGCCTTCCACCCCGCACTGCCCTCTTGCCCACAAGCGGGGCCCCACCGAGNACAATCGGGGCCCCACCGAGCCGCGCCCGCCCCCCCCCCCTGCTCCGCGACTCGAACAGCGCCGGCGGCTGCTCGGCTCCCTCAGCCCAGTAAGCCCGGCCGCTGCCCCTCGGAGAATCGCGCTGCCAGCGTCTCAAAGACGGAGAAGGTCAGGGCGGCTCCGGCCGCCGG
>VXBD01002240.1:0-78667 GCA_013399975.1 Indicator maculatus
TGCCTCTCCTGAATCCATGCTGGCTGGGCCTTATCCCTTGACCATCCTGTAGGTCTGTGTGATTTCACTCAAGATGACCTGTTCCATAACCTTGGCTGGCACTGAGGTCAGGATGACAGGTCTGTAATTTCCCGGTTCCTCCTTCCAGCCCTTCTTGTGGATGGGCATCGCATTGGCCAGCTTCCAGTCATCAGGGACCCCTCCAGTGAGCCAGGACTGCTGATAAATGGTGGAGGGTGGCTTGGTGAGCTCATCTGCCAGCTCTCTCAGCATCCTAGGATGGATCCCATCTGGTCCCATGGACTTGTGAGAATCCAAATGACTCATCAGGTCCCTTACTGCTTCCTCCTGGATTATAGGGGTACTACACTGGTCCCTGGCTCCATCTGCCAGTCCATATGGCCAGTTGTCCTGAAGACAACCCATTTTACTATTGAAGACTGAAGCAAAGAAGGTGTTAAGTACCTTTGCTTTTTCCTCATCTTTTGTTACTATATTCCCCTCTGCCCCTCCTTGTGCTGCAGTTTCCTGTCTCCTTAGAGGCTAAGGCCTGAATGGTTTCAATTTGCCAATGTGGGAACCTGGTAGGCTTTCTTCATTTTCATTTAACTTATTATCAATTCTGCCAATTCTGCCATTCACCATCCACCACACCTCTGGTACAGCTGCTCTGCCTGTCCAGTCTCTGCAGCAGAACTGTGTCATTGTCACCTCTCTCAGTGAAAGGTTGGATCTGCAAATGAATATAGTGATGTGTCTGGATGGCCAGTGAAAGAAAACTGAGTCTTATTTAAGAGATTTGGATCTTCTAAACTGCAGAATTTATTGACTGAGTAATTCAGTCTCAGATCTCATCAGTTTGCAACCGGTTTCTCATTTTCAGATTTGTCTATATAAATTGTAACACAACCCTATGTCTTCTTTTAAGGAGCAGTGGAGGAAGACAGGCTCTAAAATTACTCTTAAAGTAATTAAAGAAAGACTCCACACAGGGTGGAATTGGATAAAAATAGAGAATATTATTGGAAGATTAAATGGAAGGTGCCATTAACAACTACAAACTACAGAGCAAAGCAGTGCAAAAGCATATGAAATACACAAATCCATACTCTGGGCTTAACACAGCAACACATCAGGCCAAAGCCTTCACCAAGACCTCCACAAAATCAGATGCAAAACCCAGTGCTCTTTCTTCCCCTCCATTGCTAGACTAGTTTGGGCTGGCCAGGTCCAAACTGCTCCACCCTTGCTCCCTCCTTGAGGCCCATCAAGGCTGCACTGCACCCCCAGTCCTAAGCCATGACTGTGCAGTAAAAATACCAGGAAATAAGAGAGTGTGCCTCCCTGGGAGAAGAGACGGAAGAAAGATGGCCTTGCTGCCATCTTAAATAGAGTGAGATAACAGAATTCTGGGATTAAATAGCAAATTACAACTTTCTGGTTGTAGTCCCTTAGGAGGACCTCAACTCTGTGGTTATAACTTTCAGTTCTTAAACCCACGACACCCTACATTGCACTCCCTTAAAACAACTGAAGTGCCAGAGCATGGCTGATTTTGCTGTTAGCTGTGCATGCAGCAGGGACTGGAATCTTGCTTATCATCTGTGATATGACAATATTGAACTCCAGACTATGAGTTGCAAGCGATTTGGGTGCAGATATGAAGCCTTGAAATGATTATCACTTCCGGTTGGAGATAGGATTACTGAGTGGCTCTATTTCTTCTCTTCCCTCCTCTTGTATTAAAGAATAAAAGCTTGATATATTGCTAATACTGTCAATATCCACTGTGTTGAGCTCTTTCAGTACTTTAGCTATTGTAGAATTTTATTCACATATCAAAGGAGGCAAGCTGTTAGTAATCTTGGTGGATTCTACTGTACTTACACCCAAATTGGGTGCTGCCCAGCAGACAGTGGAGAGCTGTAGGTTGGATAACATTCCTGAGAATTTTGCTCTAAGATGCTCCCAACATCTTGAACCCAATGCTACAGGTTTCTCTTGAATACTTTGGTCTTCACTTCTCAATAACAACATTGGTGTTAGTGTATGTGGATAACAGAGGAAGCCTTTGACAAAAACGTCCCATGTGTCTGTCATAAAACCACATTTGTTGAAGTCCCTGTCTTCCCTATGTTGCCCACATTTTCCCTATATTAGAAAGAATATGAACTCATATTAGTTATCTTTTGGGAGGGTGCAGTTCCCATTCTTTTCAGCATGCTGAGACTTGCTCTTTTGAAACTAAATTGTGTCACTTGATAGTTTGAGGTATGTAGTAACCACCTGATTACATGTGTTTTCACTTCTCTGATGAAAATAGGCATGGGGGATTAAGTTAAGGCCTTGGATGTTCCTATTATGTCTTTTCATTTTCATGTTATTGTTGTTGTGTTTAGAGTGAATTACAGCTTTCAGTACTTATAGAAATTTTACATGTTTCTCAACCTCCTATTCTTATGTTAATTCTATGAAGTCCAACCTGTTTTAAAGTAAAGGCCAAAAAGGAGGAGGTTGGGGTTTTTTTTTTTTTGGTTCCAACATTCAAAATAAGAATAGGAATAGAAATGTACATGAGCTGCAAAAAAGATTATTCTCCATTTCCCTCCATTTGTCCAGCATACAGACAAATGGGCAATGACTAAGGCTGATGTTCCAAGTTTTTGTTGTCTTAAGGATTTGGGTTTTTATGTGGTGTCTGTAGATGATGCCAAATATGTTCTAACAGATTCTTGAGGCTCTGATAGATATTTCTAGGTTTGCTTATGATAAAATTGTTCCTTTTCATTGAGGAGAGGACTCAAAGTAAGGGAAACACTGTACTTGACCATAGCCTGCCTACAGTACTGTGCCTCTTAATGTATTGCATGGTTTGGTTTCCACTTCTGAATTAATGTACTAAGCTAATAGACCTGTTCATAATTTTGGTGAGGCAGGTCTAACTAAGGGTATCATATCACTGTGAGCTTCAAAAGCTTAGCAAACGATGGCATGTGGCATAGGGCACGGACCCTGATCAGTGTCTGCAGAAGGAGAGAGAGAGAGAAAGACTTGACACCATAGATAGCTTAGAAGGCAGGATCCACTCGTGCAGCTTGCACAACCTCTTGCTGTACCTTTTCTGCCTCCTCTTCTGTCGGCACTGATACTAAAATGTCATCCATGTAGTGAAATATGAATATTTCTAGATTTTTTTTCTTGTACAGGTGACAATATTGTAGCAACAAACTGCTGCCATATTATAGGGCTGTTTTTCATGCCCTGCGGCAAAACCCTCCAGTAGTAATGCTTGTAATGCTTGGCTGCATTAACAGATGATACAGAAAATGCAAAATTAGTAGCGTCTTGTGGACAAAGAGGATTTGTAAAGAAACAGTTAAGATCTATAACTATCGGAGTCCAAGACTATGGAAGCATAGTAGGAGAAGGCAGTCCTGCTTATAATGCTCCCGTGTCCTCAATAACTTCATTGATCTTTCATAAATCATGCAGTAGCCTCCATTTGCCACTTTTCTTTTTGATAACAAACACTGGTGAATTCCAGGGGCTTGTCATAGGGACTATATGATCCACTTTTAGCTGTTCATCAAGCAGTTTATTTAATTGCAGCAGCTTTTCACGAGACAGGGGCCACTGATCTACCCACAATGATTTATCCATTTTCCATATCAGAGGTGGGACCTGCTACCGATCAACAGCGCCTACAGAAAATCCGTGCTCAGGTAAAATCCCCATTGACTCAAACAGTCCCTTCCCCAGAGTGTTACTGGACTGCGCAACACAAAAGGTTTCACTGTAGCAGTTTTGCCTTCAAGGACAACAACATTAACAAGCATTTTGCTTTGTTTCAACATGGTTTCTCTGACAATTCCTATTAGTGAGGCATGCACTTCTGCTAATGTCCAGGATTGTGGCCAGCTGAATGCAGAAATCACGGTATTATCTGACCCTCTACTAATAATGCCCGTTAAATCAATTTGTTGCCCTTCCAATTACAACTTGCAACTCAATTGTGGTCTGTTATTAGAAACATGTTGCGTCCAATAGATTTCTGGCTTTCCTGTTGAGCCAAAGCTACCAGTTCCTCTTGAAGATGGCAAACATGCAGGTGCTTGTGGTGTGAAATAGGTGCAATTTGACTTCCCACCAGTATACAAGGCAGTGCTGGGGTTCAAGCCATTATTTTAATTTCCCCTTTGTAATCTACATCTAGGGTGCTAGAAGATTGACCAAGCAACAAAGCTGCCATTCCCTCTGCATGGTCAGTTGACCCTTTTTATCAAATTTAGAATGGCATTTGTATGCAGGATCTTTGCCTTTCTTACAGCAAAGGCACAACTTCGACTCTTTTCCTGTGTTTGTTTCCACTTTTGGACAGTCTTTGCGAAAGTGCCCCAACTGACCACAAGAAAAGCATTGTGACTTCTGAACTGACATGCCTGCAAAAGCTTCTGATGCTAGGGAGACTTGATGTTGATGTGTGCCTATATTCATAAAGGCATTTCCCACATCATTTACTGTAGGATCTTTGACGTGCATAAAAATGATCTGGTGATCTGTATTTGCACTCTCAATAGCCATCTGCTTAAAGATAATATCCCGCACTGGTTTGCTATCAACCTGTTTTCCCAGAGCATCATTAAGATGGTCAAGAAATTGCAGGTAAGGCTCTTGTGGACCCTGTTTTATCTTGAGAAATGATTGCTTTTGTTTTCCAACCTCAAGAAAAGCTCTAATTGCCGTTAGCATGATATATCCTTAATTTGCATTAAGCCTCTTATTGGAATTCTAGATTGCTCTGCAGCAGCAGCAGAATTTGCCTCCCCCATTAACGCATTTACACTAATATCGTGGAGCAGATGTGGCTGTCCCAGATCTGCATTTTGTGCCTCCTGAGCTTGTGCTAATTCTCTCTACTTGTTCATGAAAAAGCAAACTGAATCTCAGTCGTTATCAGATGGCACAAAAGGCAAAGCTGCCCCAGTACTTTTCCACAACCCAGAACAAATTTTACCTAAGAAATACAATGGGCACTTTCTCACACAGACTAAGAACAGAGTGAGAAATAATCAGTGAAAACCTGCAGCCATACTCTTTATCTAATTTCTGTCTAGTTCATTACACTTCCCAAGGCCTGTGAATAATTAGCATCTGTGAATCCTTACCAGTAAGAAGAGCTTCAAGCTAAAGCACTGTTAATTCTTTCTTTTCACACCTGACAATAGCATATTTCATGAAAGCTTGAGCTTTCATGAAATGTGAGGGTTAGTCTTTGGGGGGACAAACTGATTTGGTATCCCCTTTAGATAAGCAGTGGAGATTAAGGAAGAGGCTGAATGTCATTCTTTAAAATTAATCTCACTGAAATCATCAATGACTATATAAAGATTCATCTCCCACAACTGAATATGCCTATAATGTCAGGGTAGGTTGTTTCTTTCGATGATTGAGGAGCCCCTGCCACAATACTGTGATTTGTTGTCCCTTCAGCTGTGCTGACACAGCTGTGGTTTGCTGTAAATTGCATCGCCAATGCCTATTCTTTTCAGAGTAGTGGTTATAAACAGCTTTGATAGATAACTGAAATTTAAGTCCTTTTGTCTCCATGTCTTGCTGGATGTTTCAATGGCTGAGTGCAAACGGTGAGCTGGAATATGTTCATGCAAGCATGTCAATTCTATTCCCCAAACATGTGCTCTGTGAGCAGCAGTAACTGGGGACATCCAGGAGTCCCCTTGTTGATGCCAGGAAGATTGCCAAATAATTGCCAACTTGTTATGTAACGGTGTGTTTATCTTAGGCTGTATGACTGAAAAATCAGCCTGTAAACAGAATCCAGTTATGAGATTATCTTTCATGTGACAGGATAATATGCTCTTATTCTAATGCATATTAGAAAGTTTGCTGCTGCTTTGGCTCATGTGAACATTCTATGTTTATTTTAATATCAGGATCAACTCTACATGCAGGACTCAGCATGTGAAGTCAAAACCTGGCTGTTGTGCTCAGGCTCATCTTCAGACTGCATAATGCTCTAAAATTTTGTCCTGCAATTGCAAAGAGAAGGAGACAACTTTGAATTTCCTTTTTCCTATCTAAAGCTTTTTTCTTGAAATCACTACCACTTTGTTGTTGTCTTTGTTTACATATTTGTACTTTTTTTTCCCCCCCTTTAGTCTGTGAGTTACTGACACTACTGTAGCACTGGGAGTGCCCTATGAAGTTTTATAAATTTTTACTTAATTTTTTTAAATTAAAGTCTGTTTCTTTTTATATTAAACTTCTGCCAGATCTTCTGCTACTGCCATTACTGCCTATTATGTGACTATTATGAGCACATATGACACCAAACAGAACTGCCAAGACAAACCGCATATGAACTATCAGCCATTCTTTAGCTCATCTGTAACCCCTCAGTGCATACACTGGCTTATGCTGTGTGTGCAATAGTTTCATTTTATAGATATTAGAAAAATAGTGTAGGAATAAGAGAGAATATTTCCATTCAGAAGCCACAAGCCAGCTAAGCAAATAGCGGGGCTTTGGAAGCTGCTATGATTTCAGGGTTCCTCTTGTATTTTTGCATCCTGTTTTGGTTGTTGTTTTCACACTGGAGGTTCTGCCAGGTTTTTATTTCTGCTGTTCCGTTTATGTACTGCCTTTCTGAGGAACAGGCTGGAATAGAAGAAAAAGCATGAATTGCAAATGCATGTTGTGGTTGAAAGTTGTCTAATGTTTCTATAAATTCGTTAACAACAAAAGGAGGAATAGGGAAAATCTCCATCCTTTGTTTCTTTGACAAGTTAAAATTTCCCAATACTATCTGAAATGCAGTCATTTCTTTCTCACTCTAACAAAGTGTATTTAAAAATATGTCTCTTCCTTCTACAGTCCTTCAAGGGGAAAAAAAAAAGAAAGCAAGTAAATAAATCCTAATTCTTTGCCCTGTCCCAAGGAGGATGTACCACCTCCAAAAAAAAAACCAAACCCAAACACCTCAAAACAAATCACCAAACACCTTTATATTTGAATGAAACACAAGTCTAAACAGAAAACCAGAGTTGGTTATGTTTTTTTTTTTAATTAAAAGATTAAAAAAATTTAAACTGCATGTGATTGGGTACATGACTCACAGCAACAGGATAACATTTGCAAATCTATGTTACTTTCTAAACTAAGTTTATGTTGGAAATTTGCATATTGGAAGAGAAGGAAGCTTTTAGTCTTCTATTTCAATATGGGCTTGTTGTGAAATGTAAATTCTCGCCGGAAATAAGCGGCGGAGGTATTTATAAAGGTTTAATAAATATTTATTAACACTATATTACAAGTGATATACAATTAGTATTTACAGGTTCTAGTATTCAGTCGGAAAGAATCAATTCTGCAGAATGTATATATATAGGCACTTTGAGTAGTTCGAGGAAATCTTTATGTTTAGAAAGCGAAACTAAATTGGAGTGAGATAGAGAGAGAGCGGGGGGGGGNCGCGATCTTACGGCGATCGGCTGGGGAGGGTGCCGGTCCTTCGGGCAGAAGCGGCGACCTGAGGCAATGCACTCGAACGCTGCTGGTTCGAGTCCCGGGCAAGGCGGATCTCTCGGCGGCCGAAGGCACGAGGCAAGCACAGGCACGCACACGGGAACAGGCGCGGGTATCAACACGGAGCACCGAACACGGATACCGGGCACGGAACACGGAACCACGGGTCTACCAAAACGACCCCTATTTAACATTTGCCGCACGGACACTGGTCCAGTGAGCATCCTTGTTAAACGGGGCAATTGACCAATGAACTGACGTTCCACCAACTATAATGGGAACATAAGTTGTCAACAAAACCAAGCATGGGCAAGTCGTTGGAGTGCCATTGTCCCAAATGACCCAGGAGATTGTCTTACTCAGACAAAGTGGCGCCCAGCCTTCCCCCCCCACTCCAGAAGGGAGAGGGGGTTCCAGCTGAACACGTAGGCCATGTCCCACCACTCTAAGGATATAGCTTTGGGCATAGGCTTCCTTCACCACAGGGCTGGATCCCGTGCCTCACGTTTCGCATAGATAATTGCAAGTGTCAGAGGCTAGTCAAGAAGGCGTGTACAGTGTGCCTGCCATCCAGCATTTTTGAACTATATTCAAAAAGGTAATCTGCCATGGGGCCGTTCACTTTTCAAAAGTGGAATTTATAGGGGATGATTCGAAAGCCCACACCCTGTTCCTTAACGGGATTCAAGGCAGCGACAAGCACCCACTTCTTGCTTGTCTTCAGGGTGATTACCGGCTTTTGTCCTAGTATCAGCGTGTTGGGTCACGGGCCACAGCACAGCAGAATGATCTCTTTCTCTCCCTCACTTCTTCCAGTTTCGAGATTTGTCTTTGGACTACAAGTTGCAGCTCCGTGTATCTCTTCATTTGGCAAAGGTTTTGGGTTTGGTGTCTTGAAGCTCATCGGTTCGTGAGTAACTAAAGCTAATTTACTTGGTTATTTCTAAAGTTCACAGACTGTTTATCTGTGGCTTAACTCCACAGTGAGGCTGAGGAGGGTCTGTCCTGCCTCCCGAGGAGGTATTGCTGATTGTTTTCACGTTATACGAGTTTCCAGTTTGTTCCTCTGTATTCAGAGTTTCTGATTTTTTAGACTGTTATTCGATTGTTCATTAACGTCCTATTGTGTGTAATCAACCTATCATTGACTGGGCAAATGAACCTTGATCAAATTAGCTCAGAAAAATCATTTTTTATATCTAATAAATCACATTCATATTTTATCAGATTTCTGGCTTATAAATTTGGTCATAAACTGTATCATGGGTGGAAGGCGGATAGCAATCTAACATTTTTGATAATAGAGAAAGAAGACTGTGCTTAAGAAAATACAAATCCTTGGAAGCTGTATATAAGGACAGTCTGGATTTTCTGATATTTGGTCAATTTGCTATGCTGATGCAGAGAATACTATTAATGAGAGACAAGCAAGAAAATTCTGCTTGAAACTAGACATATTAAAAACTTTTTAGCCACCATGTCTTTGGAGAGGTACCCTTCAGTTTTGATTTACTACTGGAGTGCTCAGGGAAGTCTTAAGATAACTGTGAATCCTAAATAGAAAACAATTGCTTTGTCCCACTTCAGGTAACAAATAAAAATGCCCTCTCCTCTTCCTTCTCCCATGTGTGCAGCAACTTAATAGTGTAGGGTTGATGCTGTGGGAACTGAGCACAGTGACCTGGCAGCCTGCAGGAGGAGCTTGACTGAGGATGGAGTAGATTAGTAGGGGAAAGCAAAATCTTCAAAATTTGAGACCCCAAACCAGAAATAATATAAATTGCCAATTTGTGTCATGTTCTTACAGTGGAGAGCTGAAATCCCCCCCTCACACTGACAATAACCAGGCTATCTCAGTCAGGATGCAAATGAAGCTGTATTTACAGCAAAACTACAATCTATGATGAAATGCACTGAATATGTACAAATATATGCTATTCACACCATTTACAAATATGTACAATCAACAGAAAAACACAACAAAGCCCCCTGGTCCCCAACTCAAGGAGCTGTGCTTCTTCCCCTCCCCCCTCCCAGAGCAGGCAAAAGGGAAGAAAGCCAAGAAGCGAAGAGGATTGTTAAACTTAGCCTGACAAGGTCAGTATGTGGGTGTGTGTTATCTTCAGCCAGAGGAGAAAAGAAGCAGGCGGGCAAACTGAGAGAAGACGGACTGCCCAACTGCCCCATATCTTGTTTTGAGTACTGACTCTTAAACGTTTCTCTCTCTCCAATGGAAGTGTTTAGAATAATTATTATTTTCCTTTCTTATACCCAATTATGATTTATATACATTCTTTCACTTTTCTGCTCAAACATTGTGAAGAAAAATTAAAGACAGTCTTAAAACCATCACACGTGCAGTCTGATATTGTTCTTGTAAATGGATAAAATTTTCAAAGTAACATTAATAAAACCTGTATACAGAAAATTTATACCTATGGCTAAATAAGCATGTCCTTCTGCTGGAAGTGAAGCCTGTATCTAACAGTTTAACAGAAAAAGTGTATGGATCAGCTCAGTCAATTTCCTCAGCCTAATATTTGAGGGAAAAACATACAGAGCTGATGGCAGAATATGATTAATTTTTTAAAAAATCTTGCACGTGTTTGAATTACTTTTGTTATTCATTCAAAATGTTCACCTCCACCCCACAAAGCAGAAACTTATTCTAATGCAATTAATTACTGTTTGTTTCAGTTGTTTCAGAATGTCCTATTGGTAGATGTCTCATAGGTATGAACAAATGTGTCTGGAGGCCCTCAGTAATTTTTGGATAAACACAAGGGAGGAAAGAACACTACTCTGTGAAAATTTAAGTGGTATCTTACATTTGTATGTATTAATAAATGAGTGGTATAATAAGCATGAAGTGAGAATTGCAGCTGTTTTAACAGAGGGTATGAAATCACTAATTTTTAGTTCTGCCTTACTGTAGTAAGTGAGCCTAGAAAATACAGAACAAACACTCTTTTGTGTCATAAAAAAAAAGTTAAAATTAACAAAACCAGTAATTGTATATGATTTTTCTTTTCTTTCATTCAATTCCTGCTCCTGGGCATGTAAAAAAACTCCATCTATTCTTGTCCAAGAGAATGAGATCAGTCCTTTCTTCTGGCACTTTGTGGATCTACATTTGGTTGTTTATTTACATGTCAGTTATCTAAGAAGATTCCTTACAACAAAAAACTATTAAAATTCTGATATAAAAGTATTCATTAGTGTAGTTACACAACTGAATCATTGTCTGCTTAGAAATGGAAATAAAATCCCAGAACAACCACAGATCTAAAACTCTGCTGTTGTCTTGATTTTATACTTGAACTCAAACATTCAGACAGCTTTTGTTTTCTAAGTACAGTCAGACATATTCCCTGATGTTTTTTCTCAGCTTGCTTCTGGCTAAGTGAAGAATGACTTCTTAGCCAATGATGTAATACTTCACCAGGTGTTCACCAGGCTTTGGAAAAACTTTTTAGCTTGTTGGTCAAGACACTTGTCAAGTTCGCTTTTCTTTATGCATTAAAGAAGTCCCCAAGACTGATCTCACCAAACAAGTGTCCAAACCCCTCATGACAGACACAGCAACAGATAGCAACAGAAGACATGGCCTTTTCTTTTCAGTGGAAAAGGATGACTAATGTTGTGGCCTGTTACAAGGAAAAAGGCAAGTTTAATTCCCTGATGAAATTATCATTATTCCTTGGGTTTTCTTTCTGTTTCTCAATATCATGAAGACAAACATTGTGGTTAAATATCAAGTCTAGCTAAACAGACCAACCTGCCTTGTTGGGGTAAACAAGATCACGTGTCCACCTTGTGAGATGCTTGTGTGGTGCTTGTGCTTCTTCCACGTATTAATAATTCTGGCCAAATGCTCTGCTATAGCTTAATGGGTGTGTTTACTGAGTTTTGCTATTGGGCAAACTCAAGCCTCAAACAAATTATAAAGTAGCTAAGTTGTAAACAACTGTGTTCTTTTTCTCTTTTCTGTCTTGCTCTCTTTGCTTTCTTGCATGTACTCTCACGCTCGTGTTCTGCCCTCGCTTGCTGTCTGGAAAGAAGCCTTGCTACCCAGGAAGAGCCCTTATGCCTGCCTGTAACCTAGAAAGAAGCTGTGCCTCAGTTTACCCAGAATCATCAAGGGCCCTTCACATAAGCTGCACTGAAACTACAGCCAGCTAAGTATCGTACTGGTCCCATGTAGAAGGGACAGAAACCCAGGAGAACAGTTTGCCCAGCCACAGGAAGAACCAGGGCCTCACCTGATTTGCAAGAGAATCTATGCCCCCACCAGCCAGGGAGAACTCGCTTGAATCGCTTTCAGCATTTCTAAGTGTGCCAACTGCAAGCACAAAGCTGCATCCCTGTGAGCCTAAGCTGCTCTCAGAGCCTACACACAGACCAGGACCTTGCTGCAGCTTGCCTGTGCCCAGAGGAAATCGCCATGCTAAATGAGCGAGCAAAGCCAGAACCACGCCCAGCCGATGACCTGTGCTGGTGGCTAATCCTGGAAAGGAGCTGCCTGCTTTTCCCCAGCCCCAGGAAGAACCCCTGGGAAGAGCAGCAGCAGAGAGGAATCAGCAGTGCTCACTCATTTCGAGCTGAGCGGGGAGAAAGCCACTTTGTGCCTCCCCCCCACACTCTCCAGCCACTCTGGGAGGGAATTGACCCCCTCAACAGCACTCTGCAAACTCTGCATTGCCCCTAGCCTGAACAGTTGCCTAGCAGCAGAGCCCAAGCCGCACCCTGAAGCAGCAGGAGAAAGCTGTCTCCATGCCCCACCCTGCACAAGGGACTGCCCCCAGAGATGAGCCATGGCACCCACAAAGTTCCCCAATGTAGGAGAACAGAAAGTATCTATGAAACGCAAGAAAGAACAGCAGGCTGCTGATAACAGAAAAATCACGTGATGATAAGAGGAGCTGACTACAGTAAACAACTTCAAGTGTGAGACAGGACAACATTTATCTACATGCAAAACCGGCTCAACCTGATATGGGAAGAAGACAACAATGGACAGCTACACATCAAAGAAGAAACTCAATTAGCACCAGGAGTAAAAACATGTCAGGTTATTGTTTAGCCTGCTCAATTTTTCCTATATAAACTGCTTGTTTCATGCCAATAAACACTTTCCTGCTACACCTACCTGGGGTCTGTGCATGCTTTCCAACACCCCAAGCCTGGGCAGCAACAAGCTTAGCTACATCTACAACTACGAAGTTACAAAGCCTTCACCAGTGAAACTGTATCTTTTCCAGTGTTAACAAATTTAACACCAGTTTTGGTTTTCTTTAAAATCTTGTGCTTTAGCCCATGTGGTATTGTAACCTCTGGGTTATAAAGCAGCAGTCCCAGTAACTTCCAGAGTCATAACTTGTGAGTAAAAATTGGTTTAAGTCTCTTTGCAAAGGTTCTGTATCTCTGTGCCCTGACTCCTAGCCTTGCTGCTGCTTTCAGCAGCAGTGTCCTCCCCTAGTGGGCAAGCAGCAGACTGCACCACAATTCTCATTGTAATTGAATAACTGTTCTGTATTTTTTCTAGTTTTGCTCAATATTATTAAACTGTTCCCTTTTATGGACATTACCCCCCAAAACCATACGCTAGTATCTATATATATACAGCAAATTAGTTATTAATAATTCTTAATATTAATAATTAATAATTAATATTTTTATTACCATTCCATATTTCATAATTAATGCTAAGAATTACACGCTCAGGTTTTCATTGGTTCATTTGCCTTATTTCAGTCTAGACCAAAACATCTATAGGAGTGCTCCTTAGTGAGTATTTTTCAGTAATCAACTCAGCTAAAGATTTCAGGTCTTGAGGGGAAGTCATACATACTATAAATGTTTAGGATATTTAGATATGGTGCACAGGATCAAAATATTCTCTGTTTTCTCCTCATGTGGCTAAGTTCCTCAAAACTGTCCATTCCTGCCAAGAGAACAAAGACCAATTTTAACCTGTCTCTTTAAGAACTGCTGGTTGAAATGTGGATGACACCTAGTGAGCTGCTTTACAAGATGTTCAGTACAAAGCAAAGGAGGAGTGTGAATAAGGTCCTCGCAATGTGTCTTGCACTGTCATGGTGTTGATATAACTTTCTTTCTAGGTTGTTCAGATGTTTGTGACAGATGATCAGTCTGGCACTGGAGTGTTTTTAGTAATGTAGTATTATTTTAAAATCTCATAATTTTATAAAACTAATTCTGTGCTAATTCAATTATTTATCATTTGCTGTTGACATCATTTAGACTCATGAGGGAGTGTTCTAGGCCCACAGTCATTCAAATTGGCCTTTGAACGTTATGCCTTTTGATTTGTGAGTGCATTCAACTTCAGTTCCTACCTGAGAGAATCTAGTCTGGAGGTACCAAATCTGGATGTGTTTTCAACAGTGTTTCAGAGATTGAAACATATTTTGTGAGCTGGGCCACAGCTGAGAGGCTGAGGTCTCTGAATCCATAAACATGGCAGAAGGTTGAGTCGGTAGTGCTGAGTTAAGCTGTAAACTGTTGGTAAATCATTCTGCTAATCGTCAAATTGTCTCATCTGGAGGAGGTACTTCTTAGAAATTAAGAATACTGCTTGGTGTGGGAAGTCAAACTCATATTACTCATGTCTAGCTTAAAATAAACAATTATATTCAAAAGACACTCAGTTCATCACCTAGTTAGCTCTGACTGGCAAGTTATTATTTTGGCCGTCTAAAAGCTATCTAAAATGCCTTTAACAGAAAAGTTGTGCAGTTATGAAGTGTGATTTCATATAGCTTGTTAGGTTTTTTTTTTTTTTTTAAACAAAGTCTCTATCTCAAGTTCTTCCAAGGATTGAGGTTTGACTTAGATGTAGTCACTGTCTTGATAAAACAATGATAACAATGATGATTTGGCTTTTGGTACAGTCAGTTGCTACCTTGATCATAAATTGTACCTTTTGGATTTTTCCCCCTACTTGTTCCATTTTCCTTTTTTAACACTCCACCCCAGGAAGAAAGTGCTTGTTTACATTTTAATTAATTTTATATATATATATATATATATTGCTAGATAGCCAAATTCACCATTATTTTCCATCTTGAAGGTGGAAAATTAAGCATAAAAAACTTTCACTCTGAATTTATTTGAATAATTCTGTAGCTTTCTTATGTCTTAAAATCCGGACGGTGTTTCTAACAGTTAGCAATAATGAATTGGAAATAAATATATGTAGTTTTGCAGTCAAATTATTTACATAGCTTACATTTTCACCTGGAAACCTAAACTTCACTTTCCCAATAGCAAAGGTGAAAACAACTTTGAAGACTTCATATGTGCAAAGTTGTAAAGTATAGCTTTTGTTGATGTGAGTTATCACAGTAATTTATCTTAATATAGGTAGCATGCACACTTGTCCTTGAGACCTTTTGCAGTGAAAGTGAAGAATCCAGACTTGTATTGGAGGGAATTAGTAGCTTGGTGAGCTCTTTTGGTCTTCTAATATGGTCTTCCCTGGATTATCGTCAGCTATCAAAGTGAACAACTTCTGAGATGCCTGGTTGAGACTGAAAAAGAAAGTGACAAAGTGTCTGTCAGAGATACAATCAGGATCATCTTTGAATGTAGGCTGAAGTTTTGTGTCCTGTGATAGTGTACTCCATGCTTTTTTGTGCCAGTTTCCAGGATCCCAGAAACAACAATATCTTTGATAGGTCATTCTGATGGAGTTCACTTTAGGTTTTTGTTTTGATGTAGTAAGTCATAAGTTTTGGTGATGGTGATTTTTTTTTTTTTTTTTTTCTCCTTTCTTTCTTTCTTTCTTTGTTGCTGTTGTATATATAAGAGGACTCTTTTGGAATAAGCCCCATAGATACCTGTTCCACCACTGCTGGACTGGACCCAACACTTCTGACTACCATTTAGTTCAAAATCTGATCTATCAGGCTAAAGTGAATTAGAATTGGAGACCCTTATTTTGTAGCATCCTGACCATTGAGTTAGTGAGATGTGTCTCTAGGTCTAAAAAAATGTTCTCCATATGAAATAATCAAAATTGTAAATGAGACAAACTGAGAATGAATTACTGGTAAATGATAATTTGAATACTTACATAAGAGTTTAATTTCACTACCATAACAAAATTTTAGGTACTAATTTTAGGAAATTAAAGTTGAAATAGGTAGTTTGGTTCTGTCTTTTGTTTGTTTTGCTTTGATTTGTTCTGGGATTTTTGTGCTTTTATTTTATTTTTCTTTTTTGTTTGATTTTTTTTTGTTTGAATTATTTGGAATACACAAATACCATCTCTTAAAACTCAGAAGTTAAGAGTTTTTGTCAAATTTGCTTATTGTTTTGTCTTTGCGAGACTCAATCATTTGCTATTTGTATATTTTTATATACATATATATATACACAATATATATACTATATATATTTTATATACATTTTATATCATTGGACCATAGAGAGACTGTGTTTCATTTTGTCTATAATTCCTGTGGGCAATGTAAAATATGAAATAGCCTATTTTACAGTTATTTCTGTTAAGTTCTTTATTGAGAAAATGGAAATTACTTTCACTGCCAAATTTTCTAGAAAACTTTAAGACAGAGAATGGTAACTAAGCCTAGACTTTTAAAACAAGGCTAATTCAGTAATTCTTGAGAAACATCCCTATTTTCATATTAATTTTAAATATTTTTTCTTATATGAATAGGTGACTGTGTTTGAAATTGGCTTCTCTAAAATCACTCATTTTTCAATAAGGAATTGAAATTTAAATAGAAATAAATTATGCTGAAGTCTGAAAACATCAATATCAGTTATGTCTTCTCACCAGACCTTTTTTAATTGGGTTTTAAAGCAGTTCTTGCAATAATTTTGGACTCTGTAATAGCAATTGACCACTAATTGCTTTTACAAATGTGTTTTTAACCACCTGATGTAAAATTCTTTAGACACAGAGCATTTGAATTGTCCAGCAAACATACTGCTGAAGTTCTGGATAATTCAAAAAACATAATGGAAAGCCTAATTTTGCAAAGTAAGTAATGGGAACCAAGTTGTTGTTACACCCAGCTTTACAACGTAGGGTTCAACGACCTAAATGATCTATCTGGCACAACAACTTGCACTTCAGAAGGCAAGGCAAACAAGTGAGCCACGTATGCGCAATGAAAGAGCTGTGTCATGGAGAGAGATTCTGAAGTCCAATTTCAAAGCTGATTGTTCTGGGTGACTGTGGACCAGCTGCAAGCATTCAGCCTGAGGAAGCAGCTGACCATGTCAGAGCAGTCTTGGCCAGGGAAGGGGCTTCCACCTTGCAGCTCCACAGTGGCTCTTGTGGTCTCAAGTATGCAGGAGTTCCCAGTGGCTTCAGTACCCATCTAGGCTGGGGCTTAATAGTATGAGAAACTGAAATCCAGTGTTGTTGCTTTTGCAGGGTTTGTGTTGAGGCACTTGGATACCAATGTGTGGCTGTGTCAGAGCAGGGTGGTAGCTCTTATGTGTTTCCTGGTTATTTGGAGCTACTGAAGAGCCCTCTTAAGCTGACCAAAAATATCCAGCTGCTTTCTGATTATGTGGAGTAGATGTCTGATGCAGCAAATGCTCCCTATCATCTTTTACTCCTAGAACAATAGACTCAATGTGTGTGTGCTGGTTAATTTATCCTCCTCCAAAAGCCAGAGAATTGTTGCAGTTTCTTTGCGCACTATGATTTCCTTATGGCCAGATTTCCCCATGTGCTCAGGAACCAGGTAAATGAGCCAGTTGGAGAAAGCTGCGCAAGAGCTGAACTGCTGTGAAATATGCCCCCATCAGCAAGTGCAGTAGTTTTGGAGCATGAAGCATTTGTTCTATTAAAGACGGTTATAAAGCATGTGGGTTTAAATCTGCATATACGCCCCTTGCTTTATGAAATTCTTTCCCTTTGCTGTGGACCATTCTATCAGCATCTTGACAGATCTTTTGAATGTTCTTCAGAAAGAATCTAATAAATATTCAGTGTAATACACAGTGTAAAAGAAGGGGATCCACTTTTCAGTAAAAGTAAGTCTAAGTCTACTCAATACCATTCTTCAAATTGTGTAACTACATATGTTCTGGACTTTTTCAGGTATCTTGCTTCAGCTAAAAATTAATAAATAAAAAGATTGAAGAAGAAGAACCTAAACTTTTGACAGTGCTTAATCAGAAGGACTCAAAAATTGTTATGAAAGGAGACAGATGTATTGTTACAGGCTTAAAGCTGGAAGTTACATGCATGAGTTTACAGGTTTAAAAGTGGTCAGCACCTTCGATAAGTGCATTTATAGAAATTTATAACATGCTTGTGAGCACACCTTGCATACGCATTTTCTTCCATCTCCCAGTATAACACTAATAATTTTTATGAAGTCATATTTTCCTTGGAGCAGCACAGATTCTTTCACTCTTCCTGGTCTTAAAAAGACTGCTTTAAGCACAGGACAAGACCCAGGCCATTTGGGATGATGATCATTGTCAGGTCTCCCTCGTGCCTCCATCTCTTGAATCCAAATGACATAGTCATTTGGCAACTAAACTTGAAGGATCCAAATGAGACAGATGTTAAATAGACAGATCTTTCTTTGCCAGCAATCAAGCCTCTGTCAAGTATGCCATTGTGGCTCAGATTTCCATGTCTGCTACCATTTACTTAATTTTGGCTCATTAAATTGAAAACTTTTAAAAAGAGAAAAAAAAAGGGGGAATGGGGTGAACAAAAGTTAATGTGGAAAGTTATCATATTGTCCATCCACATGTGATCAACAGTTTTTTTTTTTTTAAAGTATATTTGAGGCCTGTTTCTTTCCAAAACTGTTATTCTCAGTGTTATAAAATAGGTCACTTGTTACATTCTGTGAACCTGCACATTTGATTTGTGATCATTCTAGGTACATTTACCTACACATCTTGTAATGTGTCAGAATTTTTGTGTGCAAAACCCAGATCCCTAGTGTGAAAGTGGGGGATTAGAAATCTACCACTCTGGTGCTTTTTTTGATAATGATGCTGTTTTGAAGTTGTTACTTTGTTTTGTTGCACTGTCAACGCCTGACAACGCCTCACAATTGTAGTTACTATTTATTTATTTATCTATTTATGTTTGCTATTCTTGATAGCTCGAAGAGAAACTGACCACAAATCAGAATAGTTTTTCACATCTAGTGTGAACCACTGGATCAAATCATGCATTCCAAGTTGTTGCTGATCAGTTAAAAAATGAACACTGATATAAATTTAAGCGGGCTTAGCGTACTTGTTCCTGTCACCTCACTTGATGTCACACCGTCTTCAGACAGCTGGTAATGAAATGTGACATGATATTTCTTCCTGGTGCTGTCTGGCACTGTGGTACCAGCTGTACTAACTGCAGTGGGGCTATGATAAGCTACAGCTCCTGGGAGCTACAGCCTGAGAAGATGAGAGGATTCGCACCAGACAGCTTTTGGTACTTTCTGGAATATGAGAGTGTTCATATTCCTCTGAGTATGGTAAACTCACATGGGTGAGCTCTGTTAAAATTCAGGTCCTTCAGCAAATCCTAAATGGCTGAAGCATGGGGCATGGTGTTAAGGGATTGTACTTAACCAACAAAGGATATGGCAAATGGGTATTAATAAAAATATTTCTAAGCCTTTATTAATATGAAAAATACCCAAAACCCCTGGCATTAGGCCTACACAGGCGTAAGAGACCTTGAGATACTCTCCCACCATTACCTGATAAGAGAGCATCTCCCACAGGAGCAGAGAGGGAAAAAAGAGAGACTTTGCAGATGGATTTATAGGGCACAGGATTTATGGGTAGAAATACGTCGTTTCCTGTGTCCTTCTGAAAAGTCTCTCACTCGGGCTCAGGTAACAGTTCATTCCAGTTCTTCTCCATCATCTGGTGGAACCTCCGAGCAATGCAGAGTGCATTATGAAACAGGGAAGGGGCTCTGATGTTTGCATTTAACAGTGCTACCAAGAGGTTTTCACATGAAAATAAAGGAAGCCTTTCAAATTTAGAGGTTGTGGTTTCCCATTCAGGAGATCCCATTATTTTAGCATTGTGTTTATAACGCCTTGGATAGCTTTGTGCTAACACCTCCCTTGTAACCTGCCCATGTATTTTATAATTTAGCTTTTAAACTCTTCTCCTAGCTGAAACTTGTTCTAAAATACATCAACTCAAGAGAAGATTCTTTGTTACATTCTCTCTCTTTTTTTTTTCTTTTTCCCCTAAAGAAAATTCTTTTCAGCAATAATAAACAATTGTCCTACAGGTAGATTTGGTGTCTGTGACTGACTCCTGTGGCATTTATGTATGTGCATGCTGCAAATACAGAATCTAAATTAAATTAAAAATAAATGTGTAACAAACAATGACAAAAGCCCAGCAAATGTAAGATTTTATTAATTCTGCAAATGATCTGAAACAATCCTGAAAAGTCTTATTCTACCACCTACAATTTAGAAGGGGAGACACATGAAGAAATAGGAGAGAAACAATGGGGAAACCCTGTGCTTGGTGGGTTTTCATGCTGAATTTGCTCTTGGTTTATCATGGAATTTGGTATTATTTTTTAAATTGCAATATTAGGCTTTGAAACTCTTAGGAGAGGAAATCTCCATGTTTCAGTGCCTTTACTACTAACATGTCCCTGACCCAGATAAATATTCTTCTCTTTAACTGTATTTGTGCCATGCAGAAAAATATCATCCAAGAATGGTTGACTCATGGGCCTTTTGATGACGTCCTACCCACTTGGCATTTCTAGGTAGTTAAAAAATCTTACGTCAGGTTTCTAACTGGAATGTCATCTGTCAAATCCCAGAACCAGAAATGTAAATTTGAGTGTGGATCAGGAATGCAAAATTTGGGAATTCCCATCCAGATGCAGTTTTGAATATGCTACAAAAATGCAACATTGTTGTTGTGAATATTTTTACAATATTCATGGAGGAATACGTGATTTGTGTCAAGTAAAGAGTTAAGTTCAGTGAATTTCATTTGGAAGATCGTTTTCAAGGGGCTCAATTTGACCTCTTATTAGACAAATCAAAGATAAAGGTGTCCTTGCTTGGCCATGCCTTGGAATGTGTGTGTCAGATAAGTATGTGGGAGTTCTGCGGCGTTCTGTGAGAAAGATGCTTTTACTCTCTGATCCCTTTTTTTTCCTTTCATGAGCACTTCAGAACATTCTGGGGGCTCATTATCATGTCCTGCCTTCTATTTAACATAAGTCTGTTTATGTAAACGAGATAGCTATATAAGAAGGGGAGAAAAACTATTGTTTTGCTGTATTTTTGTCCCCTTTTCTCAGCCCAGCATGCTGTTTTCTTTGCTTGTCCTTCTGGTTAGTTCATTTACTACATCTAAAACGAACTTAATCATTTGCATTTGGTTTTGGTTCAACATCTATTCTTATACTTCATTGCAGTTCTTATCTGTGCCTTGTAAATGAACTGTTCTGACTCAATGGCTAAGGTTTAAACTAATCAGATAATTGGCCCACCAGGTCTGCCTCCCTGTGTGATACCTGGCTGAAGTTTTTAAAGGTTTTTACAGGTGTTTTTTTGCTCATCACATCTTTAGATTATGACTTTTATGCATTGTTTTCACCTGTGAAAGAAGCTATTTAATCAGTCCTGCAGTTCCCAAATTATAATTGTGTCACAGAACCTTGACCAAATTTACAACTTACCAATGCCATGTAAAGCAGAAGTTTCTCTGTATGTTTACCTTTCAGAGAAATGTATGAGTGAGAATATCATTGTGCAAGGTCAGATTTTTGTACTGTGCAACTTTCAGCAACTTACTCAAAATTTAAAATTACTTAGAGCATATGAAAAGATGTGGCAGAAGGAGGTTAGGACAATCTGGAAGCGAGAGTATGTAATTTGGCATGCTATTTAGAAACAGACGTGCATTGCAAATTTGAAGAAGACAGAAATGGTGTTTTGCTGCTCCAGCTGGCCACATTGACTTAAATGTTTTTCTTTGCATGTGAGCTGAGTTTTTCTGAAGAGTAAGGGTACAGCATAGGATGTGGTTTCTAGAACATTTGTTCCACAAAGCTGACTGATGGAATAAGTGTTTTAGTGAAGTCATAGAATGGTTTGGTGTAGTTTGATTTTTTCTTAGATTGTTGGGTTTTTTGGTTTATTTATTTGTGGTTTGTTTTGTTTGTTTCTTTGTTTTTCTTTCCTTGCAGTAGGAATAGCTTTACATCCAGGTACTGAGTAAGTGTGCTCTGGAAATGGGAAAACTGGCTATTGTTTTTGAAAAGTTGTATGTGCACAGATTTATACCCTTTTTTAGCTTTGCCCTTATTTTCTTTATAACACAAAAATTGCTGCACAAGCAGACCTTTGCTTTGTTAAGAAGAGTGGTAATGTGTATGGCATCAGAATGTCACTCCAGCATCCTGATTATCGGAAACTGAATGCGTCTTTAACACATAGAGAGCTGTGGGTTTGTTTATGCTGTTTTGGAGATCTCTATAATATAGTTTCTTTGTGAATGGTGGCATAAAGGACCAAAACACTTCGTGTCAAATGAGATTTTCCTTAATTTCTGTTTGTGCATTTTATTTTTTTCTCCTTCCACCATTTCCCCTCCATCCTTAAACTTTTATGAGCATCACACAAAATACATCTGAAGAGAGAGAGTTATGAAAATAGCCTATACTGGCTACAGAGAGCAAAAATGTGCAGTTATAGTTTTTAGGTCCTTTTCTCACATGTTCCTTTTATCAGCTGCATCAAGATTGCTTTGCATGGTGCATTAGAAGAAATACATTCCATATCTATTCATCTGTTGAAATAACAGGTATTCACCTTACCAAAAATGCTGAACTAGGTTAGATATGATAGCAAAGGTATCTAGTATTTGTTAGACTAATTAGTCTTCCTCTGGTATCTCTGCTCAGTGTTTGTCAGGATGTGGTATGTGAAGACACAGTTCAGGTCTTGCACAAGTAATTCTTAAGTCTTTCCTTTATCTCCAAACATGATGACTTGGACCAAAGAGCCACCTGTCCAGGTTCCTTATATTCCACATTTGCTAGAAATAGTTCCAGTTGCTATATTTTTTGAGAGCTGACCAGAACTGCTTACATCATGCTAGTTATGGGCAAACTCCAGGTTTATAACATAGTATAGAAATCAGATTTAAAAGTTTTTTGTCTCTGTTCCTTCCTAAAATTTTCAAATTTTTCTGAAACGTTTAATTTTCTCTTTTGACTGCTGCTGTAAGCATTGACTTTATGATTATACCAGAATGTCTATCAAAAATACTGATGTTCTGGAGCTTGCCTGGTGAGTGAATCTGTGGATTGTTTTATTCCTTGCAGAACATTTTTATTTACCATTTTGGTGACATTTTATTGTACAAACACATAGTATTCTAAAATATTTCTGCAGTTACTCAGTTTCTCACCCTTCCTTACCATTGTTTCATCAGCAAATTTGGTGAACTGAGTGCTTGCTCTCTTTTTCAGGTCACTTATGAATGTGTTGAACAGCACAGTTCCTACAACAGATCTCTGACCATTTCTTCTGTGCTGTTTCTTTTGTCAGTGTTACACCTTCCTTTAACAAAAGAAAATAAGTCTCAGTAGATTTCACAACTTGAAGCTCCCCTTAAAGAGAGGGGGGAACTTAAGAAAGGCAAGAAAGTGTAAACATATGAAGAGAAAACTGGTGTGATGGTTTTAAAGACTGTCTTTTTAATTTTTCTTCACAAAGTTTGAGCAGAGAAGGCCAAGAAGTGTAAATAAGTCACTATTGGGTGTAAGAAAGCAAAATAATGATGTTGCGGTTGAGGGAGGGCCAAAAATGATTATTCTAAACACTTCCATTAGAGAGATAGAAATGTTTAAGAACTATTACTCAGAACAAGGTTGGAAAGTTGGGGCAGTCTGAGTCTGAGTTCTTGACTTGCTCGCTCGGGCTTCTGTCTGGCGGTTTCTTCTTCTTTTCTGGCTGAAGATAACACACTGACCTTGACAATCTAAGTCTAAGAGCCTCTCTGCTTCTTGACTTTCTACCTTCTGCCAAGAGGGTCTGGGGAATTCCTTCATGGTTTGGAGGGGAGGCCCCTTGGGGGAAGCAAAGGGGGCTTGGTTGTGCTTTTCTGTTGATTGTACATATTTGTAAATGTTGTGAATAGTGTATATTTGTACATATTCATTGCATTTCATCATAGATTGTAGATTTGCTTGTAAATACAGCTTTCATTTGCTTCCAGACTGAGATAGCCTGGTTATAGTGGGGGGGGGGGGATTTCAGCTCTCACACTCTTACAAAGCATCTCATTTTTGTTTTCATTATGGCCTTAAGAAAAAAGTTTAAATGAGATAGTACACTTAATTTCTCTCACTTAAATTATAAGGATCAGAAGAAAAAGCTGCTCACTAACAGTTAAATGTGAAGCAGTCTCTGAACAGTGGTGAGTGGTAGTGAGGACACATGGAATGAGTACAAGCCAAAGAACTGGATGAAGTAAAAATTCAAATTTATTTATTTATTTATTTTCCTTTAAAGAAGCAGCAGAACTAGCATGAAATGTAGTGAAAGAATGAAGTAAATCAGATAGGTGGAACTGTAACATATATGCATATAAGAAAAAATATTTACATTTGGAGGATAATAAATGTTTAAATCATCTGATACTGGTTAGACCTAATAATGTTTGAAGTTTTTTACATATCTGATAGCATTCTATTTAATTTGTTTTGGGCCACAATAGCATGTCTAATGGACAAAATAAAGGCATTATGAAACATTGTTATGAATTTGGCATGAATACTCTCCTACAAGAGTGTGCTCCTGCACAAATTGAGTGGATGCTGATGGTGGTGTACATTTCACTAGGAAAAAAACCAAAACAACAAAAACCTGCCCATAATAACTTTTCAGTGATTAAGCTATCAACCTAAGAGAGGTATCAAACTAAAAGAGAATGTCAGGTGAGGTTGCAGCCGGCTGCATTCTGAACTCTCTGTCGATTTCCTTAATTATTTAGACTGATGGAGCAGAGAAGGTGCTATCAGACTTGATAGATTTATTGGAGAGGAGTTGAAGCCCTTGGGAAGGCAGAATGAGAATGGTCTAGACAAATCTGAGTGGTGATCTGAAACCAGAAGATGAAACTAAAATACAGACACAAAGATTTACACCCAGAATGAGGGGGAATAAAAAAATTAAAAAATGCAGAATACTTAGTTCTCCCGGTAACAATAATAATTGCAAAAAGGATATGGGGCCTATGCTAGATGTCAAGGCATAACAAATACGTATGATGGAAGAATTAAAAGCCTACCATGTGTGAGATAAGAAACTGGTTGTCCTTACTCTTTGGTGGTGACTATGAAGGCTAAGCTGAAAATTGTATTTTAAGAATTTTAGACCAATTGACAAGTGTCCAGAGAGGAACTTCAGTAACAAATACATTGGAAAACATGAGCTGCGGTGAAAGGCTAAAACTCAGAAAATATTGAGACTAAACAAATTGCCACAACTGGATTAGCATTCTGCTAAAGTGAAAAAGCAGTGGTAGATTTTTTCTTGATGGTTGTCTTAGTCCAGTATTCCAACCATGGTAGTCTTGGATTTGGCAATAGCCATATGCTTCTGACAGAAGCTTCTTGAATAAAATCATGGAATCATAGAATGGTTTGGGTTGGAAGTGACCTCCAAAGATCATATAATCCAACCCACCTGCAGTGAGCAAGGACATCCTCCACTAGATCAGGTTGCTGAGACCCTTGTCGAGCCTGACCTTGAATATGTCCAGGGATGACCTCCCTGGGCAAACTGTTGCAGTGTTTCATCACCCTTATGGTAAAGAACTTCCTTCGAACATCCAATCTAAATCTACTCTAATTGAAAACCATTGCCCCTCATCCTATCACTACAGACTTTTGTAAACAGTCTCTCTCCAGCCTTCTTGTAAGCCCCCTTCAGGTACTGAAACGCTGCTATCAGGTCTCCCCAGAGCCTTCTCTTCTCCAGGCTGAACAACCCTCAGCCTGTCCTCATAGGGGAGGTGTTTCAGCCCTATGATCATTTTCATGATTGTGCAAGAAGACAGATGAGAAGCAGAGACAAAGCAAGTACCACTGATTTTGCTACATAACATTGAGTAAGTGAGTACAAAACTCATTTTTCTTAGCATCTCAGGTAAAGTCTCCCAACTTTTCTAAGGGTTAATAATGCTGCATCTATTAGAACTTGTAGTTGCTACAAAAATGGCAAACTGAAAATATAGGCATACAATGCAGAACATCCCTCATAAGATGTCTGCTAGTGTTAGTTCTGTCTACCTTGATTTTGCTCATAGGTATTCTGCAATGTCTTGAGTGCTGGATGTAATTCCAGATGGTCCTATGCAAGCAATCTGTTCAAGTGTGTAAACTCATACCCTCGTGTCCCCCAAGGATAGGTACTGGGTCCAGTTTTGTTCAATATCTTTATCAACAACCCGGATAAGGGGATTGAGAGTACCCTCAGCAAGTTCGCTGATGATACAAAACTTGGGGAGAGGAGGGGGGTTGTTGGCTGACACCCCATCAGGCTGTGCAGCCATCCAACGTGACCTGGACAGGCTGGAGAGCTGGGTGCAGGCAAACCTCATGAAGTTTAATAAGGACAAGTGCAGGGTCCTACATCTAGGGAGAAATAACAACAGGCACCAGTACAGGTTAAGGACTGCCCTGCTGGAAAGCACTCTCCAGAGAAAGACCTTGAAGTGCTGCTGGACAGCAAGTTCTCCGTGGAACAACAATGCGCTCTTGTGGTGAAAAGAGCCGATGGAATCCTGGGATGTATCAAGAAAGGTGAGGGAAGTTCTTCTGCCTCTCTACTCTGCCCTGGTGAGACCACACCTGGAATACTGTGTCCAGTTTTGGGCTCCCCAGTTCAAGAGAGACAGAGACCTGCTGGAGAGAATCGAATGGAGAGCCATGAGAGTGATTAGGGGACTTGAGCATCTCCCCTATGAAGAGAGACTGAGATCCCTGGGGCTGTTTAGTCTTAAGAAGAGGAGACTGAGAGGGGATCTGATCAATGTCTATAAATATCTGAGGGGTGGGTGTCAAGTGGGGGGGGCCAGGCTCTTTTCAGTGGTTCACAGTGATAAGACAAGGAACAATGGGTTCAAACTAGAACATAGATTTCACCTCAACATGAGGAGAAACTTCTTTACAGTGAGGGTGACAGAGCCCTGGAACAGGCTGCCCAGGAGGGTTGTGGTGTCTTCTTCTCTGGAGACTTTCAATAATCCACCTGGATGCGTTCCTGTGTGGACTATCCTAAGTGATCCTGCTCTGGCAGGGGCGTTGGACTCGATGATCTCTTGAGGTCCCTTCCAACCTCTGATATACTGTGAAATAGAAATGTGAAACAAAGCCTTGGGTTCATCCCAGTGCTGAGGTTTCCATGAAAGAGGTTTCTGTATTTGTTCCTGATAAAAAGAAAAAAGCTCTAAAAGTGAGACTTCTAAAGCAGTCCTACACTATTATACTTAGAATAGAAAAGAGAAAATTGAGAATGGGCACTTGTTTATTTTTTTTCCCTTGGCTTGAGATAGACATAGATGGCTAATGTTCTTTTGGAACAATATATAAGACATCTTTTGACTTTCCTTTTTAAGGTACTTACCAGTTTTACTGAAACACCAAAACCATGTAAAAATAGTGCAGAAATTGTATAAAATGCAGAAATATTAAAGAACTTCTAAATGAGTATGTGGAAGTATCAGTAACCTTCATATTCTGAGACAAGGATGGGCTGTTTTTGAAAATTAGAATAGGATTCCCGAAATGTTCCTGGAATGTAGATCTATCCTGGTGGTTAGCTCAGAATAAATACCACATCAGGGAGGTGCAGCATGAGTGTAGCTCTAGTTCCCAAAGTGTGTGTGGTAGAGTGTTGCATGTTTGCCAAGCATTGTGGGAAGCAGTTGTAGTAGGAAAAGGTGTGAGAAATGTATGTTGCATCAGTGGCTGAAGAGTAAATGGATGACACAAAGAACCTGAAATCCAGGATAGAGACCACTCTTGGTCTTGCCCATATTCAGACGTTCCTTGCTACATCTGCCCGGATCTTCAGTGATGCCCAGTGATAGGACAAGGGGCAATGGATGTAAACTTAGTCACAGGAAATTCCATCTCAGCATAAGTGTAGTGAAGGCATCACATGCCCAGAATTATGCCCCCTGATACCAGCTGACTTGTCCCAACATGTTCTGGTAAATCCCCCCTTCAACCCTCCTTTCAGGAGAGGAGGACAAAAGGCTCAGGTGCCAGCCTGTCTCCTAAGGAATAAACAACTGCAGGCACCCATTTCAATGGCATGTCTATGCTCTTGCCATCTAAGAGCATAATTCTAGCTTCACCTTTTCTATACGTGTAAGCAGGTTGTTGGCAAGTGTGCCAATTGGCTAGCTCCAGCCTCGAGAATCTATAAGTATTGCTCCATTTGTTACTACTTTGCTCTCTCCTTTTGCTTTCACTCGTTATGTAACTCGCAATACGCAAGCTGTAATTCTTCTCACACGCAAGCATACTGGAAGCCTCTGTGAATACAGAAGTCAGCCCACCAAGACACTTGAGGACCCACAAAGGAGACCCCTTCACTGACAGCAGAACATCAGTGTCGTATGCCCGAGAGAGCGTGAAATCAAGCCCAGTTGAAAGGACTGAGGAAGCCCCGAGAGAGGGTAAGCTAAAACCCATAAAGGGGAAAGAGTAGCCCAAGCCTGGCAGTCCAGAAATGCTGCAAGCTAATTAAGTAGCCATAAGCAGCCAAGCAAGAGGAAACGCATCTTGCGTAGCCCCTGCCACTTGGGGGAGAGAAAGGGAGCCACCCACAGTAGCGGCTCTGCAGCCTGTACCAGGGCGAAGCACCCGGGATTTCCCCGAGGGAAAGAGACAGCAAAAGATAGCCTCTCCGTTGAAGTCAAAGGCAACGACTGTATCATTATAATTTAAATGGAAAGCAGTCGCCGAGAGAATCTGCAGGTAGCTCACAGTTTGAGCCGAGCCGAGGGGGAAGCATCGCTTCACTGCACCCCCACCGAAACCTGCCTACGGGAACCACCCTCGATTGCGAGGGCTGACCACCGAAAGGACCTGGCCCTGCTGAGCCGATCCTCCGATCAGGGAGCCACTCCACTCCTGCAGACCGTGAGAGGACAAAGAAGCCAACTGCCCCTTCCCGCAGACTGCGGGAGGAGAAAGCAAACCTTGCCCCTTCCCACAGAGCCGGGAGAGAGAAAGAAAGTCACCACCCGGATATAAGCCCCGGGCAGATAAGCAGCAAGCAGCCAGCATGACCCGGCAGCTTGTCTCGCTACACAGAAAGACAGAATGTATCTTTCATGTGTATAACATTCAGTAACATTCTATTCAAAGTGCCCGTGCGTAGCCGCATGATATTTCTAGCTTAACTTGCCTCGTGATAACATTATAAATATCTCTATATGTAACTAGCAGCCGCAAGCGTCTTGTTGAGTCTCCATCTAGTGGACAAGCGGCAGAACTGCACCCTTTCATTCCCTTAATTAGAAATTGACTGTAAATATTATAATTGGGTATAATTGTAAATACTAAATCAGTTATGGTCTATATTATTACCACCGTGCATCCAAATCAATAGATATAAAGTGTTTAATTGAATATTCATAATAATAAATAATTTTCATAATTCATGTTTTCATAATTCATAATTAATAATCACCATCCTCCATCCCTAATCCCCCTCTCCACGAAAATAAGAAGAAACTTTTCTACTTTGAGGGAGATTGAGCACTGGAACAGGCTACCCAGAGAGGTTGTGGAGTCTCCTTCTCTGGAGATCTTCAAAACCCACCTGGAGTCAATCCCGCGTGACCCTTGCAGGATTGCAGGGCGCTTGGACTCAATCTCTGGAGGTCACGCTAGGGCATTATGTGGTGTCCCTAAAGCAAGTGGCACCCATGTGCTGATGCAGATAGGCTGCCTGAAGCAATAAGGTGCTGAATGCAGTCAGAGTCTGCATTGCTAAGAGACAGCTGGTAACTGTAAATAAGTTCTATTAGAAGCAATAAAAGTTCCTCAGAACAAATGCCAGAAATTTGAGGAACCTGTCAACTGCAAATTAGACAGAAATGATTATGAAGTTTAGATGAGCACATATAACACTTGAAAAAGTAGATTGCTTGCTTCACTGAGCAAATGCAAAGAAATTCATACAAGAAACTAATTTGAAGCAACTCAGCAAATTGCTTCGAATTTGTCAGTGTCCAATATGGTCTTACCAGACTTTGCTAGTGAAGTGTTCAGCAAATTTTTATAGGTGTTTCATATGATAAAATCTGTCAATAAAAAGTAAGCAGTCAGAAGAAGGGACCAGCAGGAAAAAAGTTATTTCTGAAATTAATTTGGATTTACTTTATTGTGAATTCTTAATATTGTTCTCTTGCAGCAAAAATTTAGTAGAGGTGATGAAATTTGATTATTATTTCATATTTAATAGTGGTCATAGTGATAATTAAATTACAGATAAAGAAATAAATCATACTACATTTTAAGTAATCATAGTCTTAAAGCTGTTTGTTTTTTTGTTTTGTTTGGGTTTTTTTCTCCTGATTTTTTATCAGGGAACAGACGTCAAGTGGTTTGAGTAAATTTCAATATTTTTCCTTACTAAAGTAACAGCAATTTTCACATGCAGAGAACAAACACATAAGAATTCTGGAATTAAAAAAAAAAATAATTTACTTTTGATTTAATTCAGTACTGTAGCACCTCTGTATTTAGAGAATTATTATTCCTGATTCTCATCCTCTGTGCTGAAATTCCAAGATGAGTCATGAATTTTTGTATACATTTATCATGCATTCAGATGCTAGTGAATTAAGTTCTTCAAGGGAACTCACACGCAGAAATGGAAGATCTCAGAATTAAGTCCCTGTAGACAAAAACAGAAACTGTAAAACACTCAAAAGCTAATCCACATTTTTCAGAATTTGGCTACAAGTGTTATATGCATTTCCTATTACTTCCTAGGATCCTGGGCTTTTGAAACTACTTCTGAGGTATATTTTTATATAAATTGTGTGACTGATATTTAGGATGATTATCTGCCTGTTTGTAAAGACATCTTTGAAAGTGATGGGTTGTTTTTCTTGAGGTACTTAAAGCATAGATAACTCCTCTCTATACAGAACATCCCTAACAAACCTAACCTAAATGTTGACCCTACATGTTCAGCTTGAACCCCCTCTTTCCTCTCCCTTTTGGAGTGGGGGGGGGGAGGGAGTCTCGGCGCTACTTTGTCTGGGTAGACAATTCCCTGGGCCCTTTGGGGTAAACAAAACTCAGGTGACAGGCTCATGCTGGCTTTGTTAGGAGTTACGCTCGCACTATATTTGGTGAAACGTCATTTCATTGCTTAATTGCTTTGTTTACAAGGATGCACACTGGACCAGTGTTCGTGTGACAAATGTTAAATAGGGTTTGTTTGGTAAACCCATGTTCCGCACTCTGTATTCCGTGTTTATACCCGTGCCTGTTCCCGTGTGCGTGTCCGTGTTTGACTCGTGCGTTGTGCTGCCAAGAGATCAGCTTTACCCGGGACTCGAACCAGCGCATTCTAGTGCATCACTGCAGATCGCCGCCTTTGCCCGACCGGCGAGTGCACAGCGCGTCCTGGATCGCTACAGCCGCCCTGAGGTGGGGACATCGTTCCAGCAAGGACCGGCACCCCAGCTGATCTCCGTAGATCGCAGAAAGGGCTGCCTCAGCTTCGCAGAGGACCTGCTTTTTGACCGTATCCTGCGACCGTAGCAACAAGGTTTTACCCCTGGAGTGGCAAGCTTCTTTTACACAGTGCACCCCGCGAACTGATTTTGCAAAAGCCTTCAAGGATCACCGGCAAACTCCCAGGACTCTTTTGTTCCGAGAGGAGCCGCAACTACGCGGCACAGCGCCACGCGGTCGGCGCCATTTCAATTGCTTTATTATGATACATCCGTGCTACAATTTCCAGGAATACAAACAGTATTAAGAAAAGACCCCGTGAAGTTCTTCAGTTAGTTAGTAAGCTAAATATTTCTTCATAGAGTTTCTGTAGTAGTTTGTGCCAAACTGCCTGTTTGTAGGCTTGCCGATCTCCAACAAGCACTCACCCCCCCTTACCTCTTTCCGAGTTAGTTTCACTTTCTAAACATCTAGATTTTCTCAAACTATTTAAAGGGCCTATATATATATATATATATACATTCTGCAAAATTGATTCTTTCCAACTGAATATTAGAACCTGTAAATATCAATTGTAAATAACTTGTAATATAGTGTACATAAATATTTATAAAATCTTTATAAATATCTCCGCCGCTTATTTTCGGCGAGAATTTACATTTCACATCACTGGGTTTACAGTGTTTGTTGTTTAACTATCTAAAGACTTAATGACAGTTAAGAATATGGGAAGAACTAAGGAATCCAAAGTCTCAATTAATTATAAAGGAGGTCTTGTTTATTTCTGTCTTGTCCATTTAATTCTGGGATCATACATTTTAATTTTTTTCATAATGTGAACTATCCATCAGTAACTACCCTTCAGAATTCACTACTAAGTTGCTCAAAATTATCTGATTTTTGAGGAATATTTTAAGAAAGCAAGTTGTGATGAGACCAAAGGTGATGCTCTTTGCCATCAGATCTTATTTTACGTCAGTGACATCTAGAGATGGCATCTTTGCCAGAATCTGTGGTAACGTGATGTCTCCCTGCAGCAGACATTCTATTGCACACGTGACTATAAAAACATCTCATCAAATGTGTTGTTGTCTGTCAAACACACATATAAGAAATTCAAGAAGGGAGGATGAAAATTTCTGCACTTCTGATGCACTTCTGATGAAAATTAAAGAATGGATGTTAGTATATTTCAAATACTGGAAAAAGTAGATAGAAGCCAGAAACCTTTGGGGCTCTCAAATGCAGCTTGTTGAAAAGGGTAATGTGAGGGGGTGTCTTCTATTGACTAGTGGAGGCTGTGAACGCTCACCTTTAATTATGTAGCAATGTTCCCCATGCAAAGCATGGGAGGAGTCAGGCAACCTAGAACCCAGCTATTTGAATAGAGAGCTTCGTGTGCCACCTTCATTAGGCAGATCTAGACTTCCACCATCTCAGCTGCTCTTGGTTATCTTCTGATTGAGAGTCCAAGAACCTCTTAGGCAGTACAAATATTAATGTTTCCTTATTTGGAAGCAAAAACTGGTAAATTAATTACCGTTTTGCAGATTTGTTTCTAAGTCCTGGGAACTTAAACCTTCCTAATGGGGATGCCCATGGTTATGCCACATGACTCTTGATATCTTTGTGTGTCCTTCTCAATATAGGTGGTATGCCTCTGGCTCTTCCTTGCAAGAGCTGACACACATATGTCCTGGAAATGTGGACCCAGCTCATCTGCACTCCAGAAAAGTACTGCACTTCTAGGTTTTTGACTCAATATATTTGGTCAGAGCAGATGAAGTCTGTGCTAACATTAGTCTTGAACAGCACTAGCAGAGCATTTAAATCATAGAATCATAGAATTGTTAGGATTGGAAGGGACCTCAAGGATCATCTAGTTCCAACCCCCCTGCCATAGACAGGGACACCTCACAAGAGAGCAGGTTGCTCAGAGCCACATCCAGTCTGGCCTTAAAAACCTCCAGGGATGAGGTTTCTAGGTAGGTTGGCACCTATCTGGGCAACCTGTTCCAGTGTCTCACCACCCTCATGGTGTAAAATTTCTTCCTAACATCCAATCTGAATCTATCCACTTCTAGTTTTGCTCCATTCCGTACTCCTGTTGCTACCTGACAGCCTAAAAAGTCCCTCCCCAGCTTTCTTGTAGGCACCCTTGAGATACTGGAAGGCCACAATAAGGTTTTCTCAGAGCCTTCTCTTCTCCAGACTGAATAGCCCCAACTCTTTCAGTCTGTCCTCATAGGACAGATGCTCCAGCCCTTTGATCATCCTCGTGGCCCTTCTCTGGACATGTTCCAGCAATGACTGAAATAACAGTGTGAGCAACTGTAGTTAAGTGTAGCCCCAGCACTCTGTTTGCCCTTACTAGGCTGGCCAAAGATGTGAGAGGGGATCCTAATTTGTGAAAGCTGCTGTGTAGGTACTCATTAAAATCTGGCTATTTTGTTCCAACATTAACTCTCTAGTCTAATGTAATCTTTTGATCTTTGAAACAGAGTTCCCTGAGCATTTGTCATCTCTGGCTCACTTTTCAGTCATTTGGACTTCCTTCTAGTGCACAAAATGAGCATTTAGATGTGCCTAAGTTTGTGACATCTATATGAGTAGTTAATGAACTGTTATTTGTGGTTACTGGCTGATATTTGTGTTGAAGTTGAATACATATGTGATTCTTTTTTTGTCCCTGAATTAATTGTACTGGCTGATTTTTTTTAAATTTTATTTTTCATTAAACAAAGAACAAAATGAGGAAGAATGTGGTATTAAGAGGCAGATAATGCATGAGATAATACACTGTCAATTTTGGAAGCTATCCCTCATCCCCAACCACAAACCCACAGAAAACTTTCCATAAGAACTATATTTGTTCTAATTAGTCTGATTTATCTTTGCTTTGAATTTATGGTAGCGTAACAGTGCAAAGACTCTGTGGAAGCCTATCCAATCCCACTACACATGTCCTTTGCATAGGTTTATCAAAGGAGGCACTGCAAGATTTCTGCAGTGCTTTACCTGTGGAGAATTTATCCTGGAGTACCCACCGGGAACTAAATAGCAACTAGTAGCAACTGTGATTCCTTGCTCAGGCATGTGGAAGATGCAGTCGTTACACAGGAAAAATAACCTCAAAATGCAGACTCTAAGGATTTGTGAAAATTGTATGAACCTTGAGTATATGGTGGAGGCCATCCTCTTTGGTGATTGATAGCAGATTTATCCTAGAACTAAATAAAGTATGCTAGTTGATAAGGAGGAAGATGAGCTGTTATTTATTGGGATCCTTTATTACAACATGGAGAAAAAATGCCAAAGTATGCTTAATGAAAAGCAGAGAGTTGATTGGTATAAGCAATATAGAAAATTTAAATATTTTTCCATACATGAGGAGAGAGATTTTTAGTTCCTGTATTATATTTTTTATTTTTGTAAACTGGAAGGCAGTAGATTGCAGCATTAGAAAGCCAGCATGAAGGAAACTTTTAGATGATGAAGGAAAAACAAAGAACTTTGTTATCCCAGATTTTGTGGTTTGGGATCCTGGCACAATTTTATTGCATGGAATTACTAGGCAATGGTTAATGTCTCTAAACAAGGCATTACGCACCAAATGGAGTGTATGGAGGATAGCTTCTTATCCCAGCTGTTACGTGAGCCTACCAGGGGTTCAGCCCTGCTCGATTTGCTGTTTACAAATAGAGAAGGGCTGGTGGGAGATGTGGTGGTGGGAGGCTGCCTGGGGTCCAGTGACCACGAAATAATTGAGTTTTCAATATATGGTGAAACCAGGAGGGGCAGCACCAAAACCTCCACCCTGGACTTCCGAAGGGCAGACGTTGGCTTATTCAAGGAACTAACTCGGAAAGTTCCTTGGGAAACATCCCTTAAAAACAAAGGGTCCAGGAAGGCTGGACTTCAAGAAAGGACTTCCCATGTGCCAGAAGAGGAGCCGACGAGGGAGAGAACCGGACTGGATGAGCAAGGAGCTTCTAAAGGAATTAAGGGAAAAAAAGAGGATGTATCACCTTTGGAAAAAAGGGGAGGTATCCCAGGATGAGTTTAAGGACATTGCTAAGTCTTGTAGGAAAAAAATTAGAGAGGCAAAAGCCCATTTAGAACTTAGACTGGCCATGGCCGTAAAAGAGAATAAAAAATATTTCTATAAATATATTAATGGCAAAAGAAGAGGCAAGGACAACCTCCACTCCTTATTGGATGTGGAGGGGAATATAGTAACAAAAGATGAGGAAAAGGCAGAGGTACATAACACCTTCTTTGCCTCAGTCTTCAATAGTAGGACAGGCTGTCTGCAGGACAACTGGCCTCCTGGACTGGCAGATGGAATCAGGAACCAGTATAGTCCCCCTGTAATCCAGGAGGAAGCAGTAAGGGACCTGCTGACCCACTTGGATCCACACAAGTCCATGAGACCTGATGGGATCCATCCTAGGGTGCTGAGAGAGCTGGCAGATGAGCTGGCCAAGCCACTCTCCATCATTTATCAGCAGTCTTGGCTCACAAGTGAGGTCCCTGATGACTGGATGCTGGCCAATGTGATACCCATCCACAAAAAGCGTCTGAAAGAGGAACCAGGATATTATAGGCCTGTCAGTCTGACCTCGGCAAGGTTATGGAACAGGTCATCCTGAGTACAATCACACAGAACCTGCAAGATGGTCAAGGGATCAGGCCCAGCCAGCATGGATTCAGGAGGGGCAGGTCCTGCCTGACCAAACTGATCTGCTTTTATGATCAGGTTACCCGTCTGGTGAATGCAGGGAAGGCTGTGGATGTAGTCTACCTGGACTTCAGCAAAGCCTTTGACACTGTCTGCCACAAGAAGCTCCTGGCAAAGCTGGCAGCTCATGGTTTGGACAGATTCACTCTGAAATGGGTCAAGAACTGGCTNGACAGAGTGGCTGGAGAGCAGCCAGGCGGAGAGGGACCTGGGGGTGCTGGTTGATAGTAGGCTGAACATGAGCCAGCAGTGTGCCCAGGTGGCCAGGAAGGCCAATGGCATCCTGGCCTGCATCGGAATAGTGTAGCCAACAGGTCAAGGGAGGTTATTCTTCCCCTGTACTCAGCCTTGGTCAGGCCACACCTTGAGTATTGTGTCCAGTTCCAGGGTCCTCAATTTAAGAGAGATGTTGAAGTACTGGAACGCGTCCAGAGAAGGGCAACAAAGCTGGTGAGGGGCCTGGAACACAAACCCTATGAGGAGAGGCTGAGGGAGCTGGGGTTGTTTAGCCTGGATAAGAGGAGGCTCAGGGCTGACCTCATTGCTGTCTATAACTACCTGAAGGGCGGTTGTAGCCAGGTGGGGGTTGGTCTCCTCTCCCAGGCAACCAGCAATAGGGGCGGGGGAGGCACACCTTTGCTGTTTGCAGTTGTGATCCCTGAACACTGAGCAAGGTCAATCAGCAAGCATGGTGAGTCATCTGGGTGTGCCCCAGCAGCCTGTGAAGTCAGTCATTGATAGAGAACCAGCCATGGTTACAAGCAGGCTGAGGGTTGTTGTCAATAGAACTGTGGGTACCCAGACTGAGGTTCTTTACAGACATGTAGGTCTCTAGGCCTCTGGTTGTGGAGAGTTTCAGAGCTTGGCATTTGCAATGGAGGGTTGCAGAGACAACACATGTATTAAACATGAGCAGGTGAATGATTTGCTTGACCTGGTGGCTGAGCTGAAGGAAGAAGTTGGGAGACTAAGGACTATAAGGGAATACGAAGAGGAGATAAAGTTGTGGAGCTGGGTTCTGCCATCCCTGAGGGAGGGGCAGCAGGTGTGGGTGACACAAGGAGCAGGGGATCCCATGTCCTTTTGTCACCCAGAGAAAGAAACAGTCCTAAGAGATGGGGAGGAATGGAGGTAGGTCACTCTGGTGAGGCAGGTGAATCTCCTTCCAGTCCTCCCAGTGTTCCCAGGTGCCCACACACAAGAGGTATGGGGCTCTTGAAAGAGGGCCAGATGAACAAGGATGGAGATGAATACCCGTGCATACAGCTACCCAGGAATTGTCAGCTAGTCCCATGACCCAGTACTAGTGCAAACAAGAAAAGAAGGAAGGTGGTAGTAACAGAGGATTCCCTTCTCAGGGGAACTGAGGGCCTGATTTACAGGCCTCATCCCACAGGGAGGTCTGTTGCCTGTCGGGGGCTCAGGTTAGGGACGTTTCTAAGACACTCACCAATCTGGTGTGGCCATCCGACTATTGCCTGCTACTGGTTATACAGATTGGGAATGATGAGGCAGTGTATAGGAGTGCAAAATCAATTACAAAAGACAGCTTTGGGGGATTACTTGAGGGCTTGGAAGCACAAGTGGTGTTCTCCTCAGTCTCTCTAGTGACAGGAAAAGTTACTGAAGGAAAGAAATAAATCTATGTGATTAACACATGGCTTAGAGGTTGGTGCCAGCAACAGAATTTTGTGTTTGACCACAGGGAAGATCTGTTCCATCAGGGGAAGATAATCCTTGCACATGAGTTGGCTGGGCTCATTGACAAGGCTTTGAAATAGTTTAAAAGAGGGACAGGGACATGGCTGGTCTTGCCACCAAGAACCCTGGGTGTAGTAGCCCAACACTTGTGGAGCAGTGTGTTGGCGTCTTAGATAACCCGAACGACTACCCCTCCTCAGGGTTAAAAACTATGTACTCAATTCCCTCCCTGAAATGTTTATACTCCAATGCATGCAGTGTGGGCAATAAACAGGAAGAGATGGAGGCCACTGTGCTGCAGGAAAACTATGATATAGCAGCCATCATGGAAACCTGGTGGGATAAGTCCCACAACTGGAGTGCTGAAATTGATGGGTACCAACTTTTCAGAAGGGATAGGCAAGGAAAAAGAGGTGGTGGAGTGGCCCTCTGTGTTAGGAAGACATATGAAACCATGCAAATTAATGAAGGTGATGATAGGATTGAGTCCTTATGGATAAGAATCAGGAGTAAGGACAGCAAGAGTGATATTTTGGTGGGAATATGTTATAGACCACCCAAGCAAGATGAAGAGGTAGATGAATTTTTTTATAAGCAGTTGAGGGAGATTTCACAATCGCTACCCCTTGTTCTTATGGGAGACTTCAACTTCCTGGATGTCTGCTGGAAATACAGTACAGCAGGGAGAGAACAGTTGTGGAGGTTCCTGGAGTGTGTGGACGATAACTTCCTGACACAACTGGTGATGGAGCCAACCAGGGAAGGTGCCCTCCTGGACCAAATTCTTGTGAACAGCTAAGAACTTGTGGGGGAAGTAAGGGGCCACATGAGATGACTGAGTTCTTTATCCTTGGGAAAACAAGGAGAAGGTTTAGTAAAACTGCCACCTTAAACTTCTGGAGGGCAAATTTTGGCTTATTCAGGAGACTAATTGACAAAGTCTTTTGACAGGCCACCCTGAATGAGTCCAGGAATGATGGTTCTACTTCAAGAGGGAAGTCTTAAAAGAACAGGAGCAGGCTGTCCCTGTGTGCTAAAAAAAATGAGTCAGCAGGAAAGGTGTACAGACTGGCTGAAAAGGGACCTTTGGCTGGACCTCAAGAACAAAAGGAGAGTCTGTGGTCTTTGCAATAGGGGACAGCTCTCTCATCAGTACTGTAAAGATGTAGTGAACTTATGCAGGGAGAAAATTAGGAGAGCCAAAGCACAGCTAGAGCTCAATCTAGCTACAGCCATTAAGGATAATGAAAATATTTCTATAAATTGATTAACAACAAAAGGAGGACAAGGGAAAATCTCCATCCTTTATTGGATGCAGAGGGAAATATAGTGAATAAAGATGAGAAGACTGAGGTGCTCAATGCCACTTTGCCTTGGTCTTTATCAGTGGATCTAACGGTTCCCTGGACACCCAGCCTCATGAACTAGGAGTCAGAGAGAGGAATCAGAATGAAGTCATCACAATAAATGAAGAAGTGGTCACTGACCTGCTACACTGCTTAGAAGCACACAACTATATGGGGCCAGATGGGCTACACCCAAGGGTGCTGAAGGAGTTGGCAGATGTGCTCACCAAGCCACTTTTCATTATTTACCTGAAGTCCTGGTTAACCGGGGAGGTTCCAATGGACTGGAGGGTAGCAAATGTAACACCTATCTAAAAGAAAGAAAGAAAGAAAGGAAGATCTGGGAAACTATAGACCTGTCAGTCTTACCTTGGTACCAGGGAAGGTCATGCAGCAGGTCATCTCAAGTGCTATTACATGCCATACAGAGAACAATCAGGGCATCAGGCCTAGTCAGCATGGGTTTATGAAGGGCAGGTCCTGCTTGATGAACCTGATCTCCTTCTATGACAAGATGACCTGACTATTGGATGAGGGAAAGGCTGTGGATACTGTCTACCTAGACCTTTAACACCGTTTCCCACAGAACTCTCATGGATAAACTGACTGCTTGTGGCCTGGATGAGCACACAGTCTGCTGGATAAAGCACTGTCTGGATGAACAAGCCCAAAGAGTGGTGGTCATGGAGTTAAATCCAGCTGGCAGCCAATCACAAGTGGTGTTCCTCAGGACGTTGGAACCACTTCTGTTCAACATCTTTATTGATGATCTTGATGAAGGCATAGAACATGTCATCAGTAAGTTCACAGATGGCACCAAGTTAGGTGGGAGTGTTGATCTGCAAGAGGGTAGGCATGCTCTACAGTGGGGCATCGATAGATTGAATTGATGGGCCAACGTTAATGGGATAAGCTTCAACAAGGCCAAATGCCGTGTCCTGCACTTGGGTCACAGCAAACCCAAGCAATGCTACAGGCTTGAGGAAGTGTGGCTGGAAAGCTGTCTGGCAGAAAGGGACCTGGGGGTTCTAATTGGAAAGCAACTGTGCTTTAATTAGGCATAACTAACGAGGAAGGAATTATAAAAATATAGCTATTTTCCTGAAAGCTCTGACCCAAAAGCTATGTACAAAACTAGTTAAATTTTATTTACAGGTTCTAATTTGGTCGGGAATTTCACAAGGATGATTATGGGTAATTTTGGTTCAATTTAGAAAATTCAGAAAATGGAAAAGACTAAGTTACAAAATAGTTTTACTCCACTTAGAAATCAGAGGCGAGCCAGGACCCTAGGGAAAAGCTGAGAGTGCCAGATTTTACTCACGAGGGCAGAGTAGGAATTTGGAGACGGTCCCTGGATCTCTTCTGTGGCAGCCTCTAAAACTGCAAATTTTACAATCTGATTTGTGGATCCTGTGGCATAAATCTGAAGAGAATGGAACCCACAAAGTGCCTCCAGGCAAACTGCATGGAGCAGCACTGCCTTGGCAGCGGAAGAAAATTGTCCTGGTTGTGTTCTTTCAGCTAACAACAGCAGTTTACAGCAGAGGCAGGGTTGCTCCAGCAGGGGGGTAGGGAAGCAGGAACCCAGGGTATGCAGGTCCAAGGAGAAGCCAGGTCTGGGTGTTGCAGACAAATCTCTCAAATCTCAAACCAAACAAATCAGCGAATCTAATGAATCCACACATGCTTTCTGGTCATTCTATTTAAGATCTTTACTGGACAATGTGTCCAGTGCCAAAATATACTGGGTGCAAAGAACCCAGCCAATCTCAAATTCAGATCCCAGCATGCGTGTGAATACACGTGCGGGACTTTAGCTACCAGCAGGAGGAAAGGGCTGCTTTTTGCCTTTTCCCACTCAAGCCTGCAGTGGGAGGGGAAAGGAATTTCACACCATCGCCTTCCCCCATTCAAACCTCCACAGATGGAGGGGAGGGGAAGGGGATTTTGGAGCACCCTATGACAAACTGAATATGAGCAAGCAGTGTGCCCAGGTGGCCAAGAAAGCCAATGCCATCCTGGCTTGGAGTAGAAATGCTCTTTCCAGCAGGAGTAGGGAGGTGATTGTCCCTTTGTACTCAGCTCTGATGAGGCCACACCTTGGGTATTGTGTTTGGTTTGGGGCACCTCAATACAAGAGAGATGTGGAGGTGCTGGAGTGAGTGCAGAGGAGGGCAACAAAGCTGGTGAAGGGCCTGGAGAATAAATCTTATGAAGAATGACTGAAGGAAGTGGGGCTGTTTAGTTTGAAAAAGAGGAGTCTGAGGGGAGACCTCGTCATTGTCTACAATTACCAAAAAGGATGTTGTGGAGAGGCTGGTGCTAGCCTCTTCTCACAGGTAAGTAGTGATAGAACAAGAGGGAATGGCCTCAAACTTCAACTGGGTAGGTTTAGACTGGACATTAGGAATTTTTTTTCACGTAAAGAGTGGTCAGGCATTGGAATAGGATGCCCAGGGAGGTGGTTGAGTTGCCAACTCTGGATGTGTTTAAAGGTCATTTAGATGTGGTGCTTGGGGATATGGTTTAGGGGTGAACCTTGTAGAATAGGGTTATCTGTTGGACTTGGTGATCCTGAGGGTCTTTTCCAACCTGAATGTTTATGTGATTCTGTGAATAAAGAAGTCGTTTTCATCATGACTCATTACAATAGCAATATATCATATATAAACACATTGTTTGGAACCAATATAGTGAGTTTTGGTTTGTGATTCAGTTAGTATTATAGGGAATATGATCTTCTGGAAATAGAATACTTTGATTCTGACTCTGTTAGTTACATACAAATAAACTGTCTCTGTACCTCCTTTACCTACAGCTGACATTGTGCATTTGTTTAAACAGAAAACTCAAGTTACTTCTAGCTACATGCTAGTCACATATGACACCACAGCAAAAGGTTGTCACATCAGAATACAAATGCTTCATTATCAGTGTTGCAGATTATTCACATTCCAAAAAGACAAACTTGGTTTTTTATTTTAGCTGAATTTTGGCCCCTAAAAGTTATGAAAATTATTAATTTAATGGTGTTGGTATGAAAGTCTTTCCTTCTAGAAACTTGCAGGACCACTAGGACTACCATGACAGTTTCAGGCCACAAGCGGCTGTCTCTAACAGTTCCTGTATTGTAGCAGTGACACAGGAATATACATGTCCACAAGTCGCTCAGCTTTTTGTAGATGTGCAAAATCCAGAAGTCTTACTTTGTATCTTTTTTTTTTTTTAACTGGATTTCCAAGGAGGAAAAAAATCAGTAATAAATTCAAGGAGATGGATTCTAAAATTCAACAATCTGGATAGAATTGTATCTCTGTACTTAACTACCTAAACAAAGGTTGGAGGCTGGAGGTAAACCCAATAAATACAAGTTAAATACTATTCTGACCCTTATATTGATCCATCACAACATAATTGTTTTATCCTCTTGTGTCTAAGATGCTCTGTAGTAAAAAGAGTATTTTTATGTCCTGAAGAGCTTACACTGGAAGTGAATGAAAACTTTTCAGAGTCTGGTAGTTAAACAATGTGTGTGGCTGAAGATGCTCTGTTAGCATTTTGGAAAGCCATAGTTGTTCCATATGTAAAACAAAACATACTGAACATTCATTCCCTGTTAACACTGAATGCACTTGTAATATTGTACACCTTTATGATATTTTTTTCTCATCCTGGAACTGAGAGACCTTGTATATGTAATCATTTCTGGCAGGTATGTTGTTCCGTGTCACTGGTCATCCAGGTAGCCCTCCCCTGCACCTTCGTTAGCTCCACAAGATCTTTTCTGGAAAGGAAGTATCAAAAGTTATGTTTTTGTGGTGTCAGTTTTAAAGACATCCATTCTAGTGTTATGACAATGCAATAGCAAGTAAGATATCTAAGTCTACTCCATTGTTCCCTGTTAGAATATGATTTAAGAAACTGCTTCAGTAGTTTGGACTACTGAAGTTAAGCTTCACTGAAACCCCTTGCTTGATGTTTTCATAATGAAACATGGATTCTGCATTTGAAAACATTTTGTGGGTCAAAGTGCTGACAAAAGGATAACATAAACTAACTCTTCTGCCCATACTTCCCAGCTCCCATGAGCAGTTTAAGCACAACACAGCAGTTTCTACTAGGGTGCCTGGACACGTTGAGGCTAGGTTTGGGAACCTGTTCATACAAATATTTATTTACTACGTAAGAAAAACTCACTAAATTTGGAGGGGAAAAAAAAAAACATCTGCAATAAAGTTTTTCTCAGTGTAGTATTTTTTTTCTTCAGTTAAGATTATTTAAATTATTTAAGTTATTAACAAAATTAAAAAAAAATCTGCAAATAAACTTGAAATATATCATCAGGCTTTCTATAAGTAAATGCTTCGTAATATAAAGGAACATGAGAAAGTCATGTATTTTATATCTAGATGTAAGTAACACTTGGGACAGCATGGAAAAGTTACCAATATGCCTATAGCTAGCAGATTTTATGTATGTGCTACATACATAATGTCATCCAGAGGGACCTGGACAAGCTGGAGAGGTGGGCCCAGGTGAATCTCATGAGGTTCAACAAGAGCAAATGAAGAGTCCTGCACATGGACTGGAACAATCCTCACTATTAATACAGACTGGAGGACGAGGTGATAGAAAGCAGCTTTGCAGAAAAAGACTCGGAGATGCTGATGGATCAGAAGCTGGACATAGGCAGACAGTGTGCACTTGCAGTCCAAAAGCCCAATCATATCCTGGGCTGTATAAAAAGAAGTGTGGCCAGCAGATTGAGAGATGTGATTCTACTACTTTGCTCCGGTAAGACCTCACCTGAAGTACTGTGTCAAGTTCTGGAGTGCTCAGTACAAGAAGGACATGGACGTAATGGAGCAGGTCCAGAGGAGGGCCACGAAAATGCGGGGTTGGAGCACCTCTGCTATGAAGACAGGCTGACGGAGCTGGCATGGTTCAATCTGGAGAACAGAAGGCTCCAGGAAGACCTAATAACAACCTTCCGGTACCTGAAGGGGGCCTACGAGAAGGATGGAGGGACACCATATATAAAGGCCTGTAATGATAAGATGAGGGGGATGGTTTCAAACTAGAGTAGATTTAGATTAGATGTTATGAACAAGTTCTTTACCATGAAGGTAATGGAACACGGGAATAGGTTGCCCAGGGAGGTAGTTGAGGCCCCATCCCTGGAGATATTCAAGGTGTGTATCGACAGGGCTCTGGGCAACTTGATCTAGTTGAGGATGCTCCTGCTTACTGCAGAGGGGGTAGGACTAGATGACCTTTGGAGGTCCCTACCAACCCAGACCATTCTATGAGTCTATTCTGGTGATCTCAATTTTGTCATCCCCTCTCAAATTTACTTTAATTGTTCATTACTCTCTTCACCTATGTACTACATTGCAGGAGGAAGCCATCCTAATAATTCATCCTCTGAATCATACAGATGCTGGTCTTTCCACAGATGCTCTAGGGGAAGTGGCATAGATAAATCAGTAGAACAGCCTGCAAAATTCTCATACTCAGTTTATAGCAAAGCTAACAAAGTGTCCTTAGATTGCATAAATCTTCAAATTGTGCCACTTGTCTGTTCTTCAAAGACTACTGAGTATTGAAAAAGTGATCAGTGAAGATTTTAAGTATATAGTCTTTATAAGCAACAGGATATAACTGTATGATGGTTTCATAGCCCTATATGTTGTTCTCATTGATTCCACAAACTTTCCTCCATGCAATAGAATTGAATTTTGTATCTCAAATTCAAAGAAAAGCTGTGTTGTCTGAAATCAGCCTGATCTGTGACTAGAAGGTGACACATACACTAACTTTGTGTTTGATGGTTGTATCTTGAGGGGGGATTGTGTTTCAATTGAAGCTGGTGGATATTAAGTTATCAATTACATATTGGCAGGACTAGCTATAACTTTGTACTTAGATTAAAAATAAAAGTATTCCTAACAGAGTTTATAAATTTTTGTGCTATAAAATCATCTTGTGTGCCCTTCTCCTTGCTCCATTTAAGACAACAGATATCTCAAATTGCCAGAGCTGGATTCCCAGAGATACATGTAATCTCCTTCATAGTCCTTTTAACACAAATAATGAGCATGTATCCTGTGGTAGACATGGCAGAGAGCTAAGCAGCATTTTTTTTTAATTTATTTGCTGTTGTTCTGCATTTCTCTGTGGCCCTGGTAATGCTTTGTTTTGAAATTATGGATTCTTTGCAAAGGATGCATGGATTTCATTTTGCTTTCGAGAACTATAATGGATATATATGGGCAACACATCCCATGAAATGATGATTAAGACAGGAAAAATATCAGTTTTGAGATTCTTATTAATCAGATTAAGTAGTCCTACTTTTTGTGTTCGTATACAGATCTGTTGATAGAAATAAACAATTAGGAAATTAATAAGTGCAGAGTATGCTTAAATCACAGTACTATCATAGATCCATATATCTATTTCATGATAGTAGTTGCTTCTGAGAATCCTGTATTCGTATATATTTTTTCTAAAATCTTTGTTCTCAGAGAGATACAATAGCTTCACTGTAATAGCTGCAGAAAATTCCCTCAGCATGGCTACTATGTACATGTATGATTACAACGTATTTTAAGAAACTCACCACAAGAAAACTCTTCAAATTGATTCTAAATAGATTCCTTATAATCCAAGCTCACAGAGACTAAAATAAATTTCCATATAGGGCTGGTAACTGTTTCATTTGACTAAAAGACTTAATTGGTTTCTGTTGCCTAAATTTGAAAAATAGGTAAGCATTTTAGATTATGTCCATAAAGGAGTGACACATGTACTACAAGCTCACAATAAGATACTGTCATTTTTTTAAAATTTATTTATTGTCTTAATGTATTTGCAGATATCTTATTTTTCCCTTGGTTTACAAAGAAAACTCAGTGTCAGGGTAAGACTGGGATATGCTGGGCTAGTATAAACATACTAGAGTTGTACTCCACATCACATGTACATAGCGTGCAATAAAATATTTTAGTCTAAATTAAATATAAGTTCCCCCAAACAGTATAATCGTTTAATTAAATTGATGTTCCCTGTTTTTGTGAATGTACAAGCATTCATATGGAAATAAGTATTTAGCTGTGTTTTATGTTTTCACCAAACTACTTCTCCAATCTAATTAAAATTATTTTCTCATTGTTTTTTTAGAAGATCCATGCCTTCTTACTAATTTTAAATTTTCTGTTTTTCTCTTCCTCATTTTTATCTCTTCTTCCTTGTTGTTATGCCTGAATTAAGAACATCAGGATTAAAAATGTAGAGGTTTTGATAACAAGTCTGTGTCTCATTTATTTTCTTATAAAATGTAACAGCATCCTTTCTATACTTAGCATCCAGGAAAAGTTGAGATGTGTTGAAAGTTTTCACTGGCATCTATTTTTTATAGAAAATCACTCTTTTGATGAAGATTTGTATACATGTGTGTATATATGAAGTTTTTACTTCCTTTGCAGAGTTAGCTTTCCTTACACCTCTGAAAGGGAAAGAAAACTGGATTGTGTGGAGTTTCAATGTCTGAGACTGGGAAAAGAAAGAAAAAATGAAGAGCATATATTTTTGATGATTACAGTCATAATTGCAATACTGCTTTGCTTGCCTATATTTTGCCAGCAAATCCTGCAGGACCAAGTGCACACACACAAAAAAGATGAGAGGTGCATACAGTAGATGAAAACCTCTATGCAATGATAGCATACATTAGCAAACTACTCAGCTGCAACAAAAAGCTATACCAAAAAAATGTATGACTGAAGGAAAAGGATCTCCCTGTTTTTTATTTCTTGCCAGTATAAACTATGTTTCAGCTTGCCCAGAGACAAGGACAAAGAGCGTAGACTAGGGAATGAGCTTCTTATCATAGGTTCGGTGTTGCCATTTGAAAATGGATTATGCAGATGAGTAATCTCAAGCTTTAGACACAATTTGCAACAGTAAGATTGGAAATTCAAGTTAGTGCAAATGCTCTTCAAGCTGGACCAGCTGCTATTGCAAAAATGAGATGGGTAATACCAGGTATGAAAGGTAGACTTGGGGAGTTTGCAGTTTACTGCAATGCAACTGCAGAACTGATTTTCCTGCACATTTTGGACATTTTAACTTCAGCCTAACTTTACAAATCAGATGTGTTGTGTAACTGACTATTAAAAAAAAAAGAAGGAAATCTGAACTTTGATTCATGAATAACTATGATCAGGAGAAGTATCCACTCATATCACGCTCATTCCTTTGAGTTCATAGTGAAATCCTGTGGAACTGCAGAACCAAAAAATATCTGTAGCTCTGCTGAGGAGTGACTGCCTGAAGTTCCACTACAAAATCCAATAAGAATTAGCACTACCTTAAAGGCAGGAATAAAGTGATGTGCAGTGTAGCTGTGATCCTCTACTACTATACATGTCTTAATATGTCACAAGATGACTGAAGTCAGGAGCAGCACTCCTTTGCTGCTAATCTGTGCTTGGCAGGATCTGCAGGTACATAATAAATAACTGACTCTCAATTACACAACATAAATTGTCCCTGCTTTTTCAAGAGGATAATTGCATATTAATACATTCTCATTAATAAATATTGTAAGTACTGAAAAACAACGTAATTTCCTTTCATTATAAATAGAGCTAGACTTACTGATTTTCTAACATATTCTGCATAGAAGCCTTCGGATTTCATAAACGACATTGTAATTCTCATAGACAAAAGACAAAAAGTGTCTTGCTCAAAACTTCAATCTAGTTCTTAAGCTCTACCTTGTAGGAGCACAGGGTCAGCTCTCAGGAATTTGACACTCTGCATAGTGCTGTGTAGGGGTCCTCAGTAACATTTTCTCTGGATTAGGTTTTACTCACGTTAAAGTTAGCTGGGCAAATAATTTCTGCCATTTGACTTCTCGCAAGTGGAGCTGTACTGCTTTCAATTAATGATCTCCCCTTCTTGTCTGGCCACCCAGGAATGGTGTAGTGAGTAGCAGGCATTTGCAAAAAGCACTGTCTCAAATTGATTCTAGGCTTTGCAGCCATGCTGCAAAAGACCTTTTGGCATGAATTGTAAAATACCCAGTGTATTTATTTTCTATGTATCTTTGCTACATCCACATTTTAAAAGAAAAGCTTGTTGGCAACTCACTGGCCACATAGAAGACTGAGGAAAGAAGAAATGTCAGCAAGGGTGTAATCCTTCTAAAAATCCTTAAATACTCCAGGGTTATTTTTCCATGTTTTCCTCTGCGTCTTCTTTTACCGTCTTTCATAGGTATGCATGAGCAATCAAGCAAATAAATTCTGTGCAGACTTGTGTAGTCATGGGTGTCCTGGAAGTGGCATTAATGCACCAGCTAAACTGTTTGGCCACTGCCCTTTCTCCTCCTGCCCTGTTGCAGCAGTCCAGGTTAGAGGTAGAGGAGCCAATAGGCAGGCACCGTTAAGGCTGCCTGCGGGGGTGGAAGCTGGACCCTGTGCCTCACGTTTTGCACAGAGAACTGCACGTGTCAGAGGCTAGTCGAGAAGGTGTGTACAATTTGCCCGCTATACAGCACTTTGAACTGATTGGCGATGTTTGAAAAAGTAATCTGCCATTGGGCCGTTCAGTTTTCAAAAAGGGAATTTATAGGGGGTGATTAGAACACCCACACTTCTGTTCATTATCAGGATTCAAGATGGCAACAAGCACCCACTTTGTGCCTGACTTCAGGGTGATTGCCTGCTATTGTCCTCATAGCAGTGTGTTTAGCTCTGAGCCACTCCGCAGCAGCATGCTCTCTCTCCTCACCTCCTCCAATTTGGGATTTCTTTTGGATTATCCCTGCCCTTTGGTCGACAAGTTGCAGCTCCACGCACCTCATCATTTAGCCAAGTTTGGTGACTAGAAGCTCAGCGGTTTGTGAGTAACTAAAGCTAATTTACTTGGTTATTTCTAAAGTTCACAGACTGTTTCTCTGTAGCTTAACTCCACAGCGAGGCCAAGAGGGTCTGTCCTACCCCCGACCGAGGTGGCATAGTTGTTTGTTTTTGCACTGTAAGAGTTTCCAGTTTGTTCCTCTGTATTCCAAGTTTCTGACTTCTCTAGACTGTTATTCCACTGTTCATTAATGTCCTATCGTGCGTAATCAACCTATCATTGACCAGGCAAACGAACCTGAATGAAATTAGCGTGGAACGATAATTTTTGATATATAATAAGTCATATTCATGATTTATCATATTTCTGGCTATAAATTTGATCATAAATCACATCAATAGGCAACAAATCTTACTCATCGGTGTATTCAAGTTTTTCGTTTCTAAAGAAGTTAACTTCTTTCAGAGGTAAAGTTTTCAGTGCAGACCTCTCACTGCAAGAATCCTATCAAGGGACTACCTTGCATGGAACCTTATCAGTCCTTTGTGCATAAGCCCAATACAGACAATGTGCTTAGTGTTTGGTGTGGCATTTCTGATTTCATAGAAGAACCTCAGGGACCTGCATCCCTAGTTTCGTTGGAAAAATAAAAATAATGAGAAAAAAAAAGAAAATTATAAGGAAAAAAAAGTAGATAGAAGGTGCTTGATTTTTTTATTTCTCCTCTCCACACACGGACCCCTCCCTCCCTAACTCTAAGTAGGGCCAGAAGGCCAGTTGTATCGTGGGCTGCATCATGACAAGTGTAGCCAGCAGGTTGAGAGAGATGATTCTCCCCCTCTACTCCGTTCTGGTGAGACCCCACCTGGAGTACTGCATCCAGTTCTGTAGCCCCTGTTACAAGAAGGATATGGACATGCTGGAGCGTGTCCAGGGAAGGGCCATGAGGATGATCAGAGGGCTGGAGCTCCTCTCCTATGAAGAGAGATTGAGAGAGTTTGGGCCATTCATCCTAAAGAAGAGAAGCTTCCAAGGAGCCTTGTGGCCTTCCAGTATCTTAAGGCTGCCTACAAGCTGTGGAAGGACTTTTTGGGGTTTCAGGTAGTGATAGGACTAGAGGGAATGTAGCATAAATAGAAATGGGTAGATTCAAATTGGGTGTTAGGAAGAAATTCTTCACCATGAGGGTGGTGAGACACTGGAACAGGTTGCCCAGGGCAGTGGTGGAAGCCCCCTCCCTGGAGGTTTTTAAGGTCAGGCTGGATGTGGCTCTGGGCAACCTGATCTAGTGTGAGGTGTGCTTGCTCATGGAAGGGGGCTTGGAACTCGATGATCCCTGAGGTTCTTTCCAACCCTAACAATTCTGTGATTCTGTGATATCATAGGAACATTCAGCTTTGCAATTTTATTTATTAATGTTTTTTAATTTCATAAGAAAAACTCACATTCTTTCAGATGTTAAGATGACCATAGTACTTTCTTATTTTTTTCTGCTGTTGTTATTTTCCTTTTCTCTTCATGGAATACTATAATTTTAAAATTAATATATTTTACTTTTGTTTGTGCTAAGTGTGCTAACTGACATGTCGTTCTCCTGACTGTGCTTTTATGTCAGTTGTAACCACTTAAAGCAGTAGTACAATAAATAATGTTGTCTGTCAGGTAACTGAGTTAGGTGGAGTCTCTGAACCACTTTCCACCACTCTGAAGAACTTATTTAACTTCTGGTATCTGTTGCTGACAACTGAAAAAAGAATTTGCTGCCCTCATTCTCACTGTGTAGTTCATAAAAATGTTTATTATTTCAATTTCAAAGGTCTAATTCAGCAAACTTGGGCTCGGAGGCATAATTTTGGATACTGGTCCTGTGGAGAAAGAAATTAGCATTATACTCATATTCTAATACATTTTTGTGTGTGTATAAAAATATGCTACCTATATTTATTTTTTATGTAAACATTCAGAGATACTGTCTTCTCTAACCCAGGACTAGTGTCTATGCAACTTTGTTTCGATGTGTATTAATGATGCTACAAAAGTATAGAAATGCACCAAATAATTAGTTATTTTGAAAGTGGTTGTTCTCTGAAAATTCCTATGCTGCACTGGATATAGTTGTGGAGAGAGACCAGAGTGCAGTAAGACATTAAATAATATTTGACATGTGAAACTTACTGTAGTGCTTAAGAAATCATATATTTTCATAATGGTCTATGCATTGTATCTACATAGAGAGAGACAAACCTCAAACAGAGGACATCTGTAGCTACCATGAAGTACAGCAAAGGTTTAATCTCCCTGCAAACCTCAGACTGAAAGAAATCATTGAAACTGCAGATGAGTGTTATTTACCTGTGCCACTTCTGACTAGTGATTTCTGATAGAATTGAGTAACTTCAACCAAGTTGTCTGGAATAATCACAGAATCTTACTAGTGGAGGCAAATACAATAAACCTTGCTCCCTCCAAAGTTCCTGAATAAGATGGTCTCTGAAACACTCTGGAAATTTTAAACAGTTACTACAAGATTATAAAAGCCCCAAAGCAGAGACTAAATTCTAAGGCAGCACTTTATTACTCTTGTGTGAATCCAGCTTGATTCACCCAAATCCAGTAGTTAACTAACTGCCTCATCTGGCAAAGGATGTCAAGTTCTGTGTATCCTGTGATAGCTCATCCATCAGCAGAGATTTAACAAGACAGGAACCAAAACTCATATATGACTAGGATGTGCATATGCAAAGAAGGGGAGGAGGAAGTTTTGAACAAACTTCTCTTTTTATTAGCCAAGTAAACACACTGCAGTGGTTATATTGCTGAATTTTAGGAAATTGCAGCCCTGCATATATTGTATAGTTACAAATAGAACCTACCATTTTCCATAGTGTTTAGTCTGTTCAAAGCCTCGGTTCATCTCTTAGGGGGGAGCACAGTTATATGAATTGCCCTAAAGATTGTAAGTAACTTTAAAGTTGCTTTTTTAGGGTCTTTGTTCATAAAGAGTGATGAATGTGTATGAATGTCAGGCAATGGTGCACATGGTCAGTGAAATATTCCTTGTTGTAATGTTTTGTTGAGTAATCATAAATCATGAAAGACGGAGAATGAAACATCTGATATCTAGAAAATTCAAACTTCTGCAAATATGAGCTGAATTGCAAAAGACAAGACAAAGGCATAATTACTTCAACTATAGAAAAGATCTTGTAATGGGAGAAAACATTTGCCTGAGACCATCCCATTTCATTTGGTTGGTTTATATTAGTCAAAATATCACACATCCGTTCCAAAGTTAGCAAAGCCAAACATCTTCCTTCTGTCTTTCACAAAATTATTTTGACTAATGTATATTATTGCTCCAACGTCTTAAGTCATGTCTCACAACTGAATTGCATGATAAAGAATATTCCCATTGATTAGCCTGACTGTCTAACCCATACGCACCTTGTAGGCCTTCAGAAGAACTGGCTGCAGGAGAATGACTCAAATGTGAAATGAGTGTCCCAATTTTAAACATTGTTTTACCGAATATAATCTCTATTACAGCCTATGGGAATTTAAGGAGATTCAGGTTTATTCAGTGTTTAAGGTTTTGTAGTGACACTATATTCTAAAAGAGAAAAAAAAAAAAATTCTTTGGGTTTCACTGAATAATCCAGTTTTACACACTGACTGCAAATCAGGGTGTGGTATGAAGATAACTTGATTCTATATGCTAAGAAGATCTGTTTTGTAATGGGTTAATTTCCGTAATTAATTTGAAATTATTTTTAATTGAGAATAAAAAAAATAATTATGATGTAATTAAACTCAAACATTTTGGGGAGATATGCCAAGGGGTCCCTTTCCCTACAGTGAATGTATAGGTAGTAATCTATCCCTTCTATGCCTTTTTACTTCCTGGAGAATCATCAATTATTTCTCTGAAGCAATCTCTTGAATAAGACTGGCCATTATTGTGTGTATTTAACTACCTATGTCAGTCTGATGAATATCTTGCAAACTGATGATATTTTCTATTGCTATTCTGAACCATTAAGATCACTGTGTTTCCTGGGGCTGTGATATTAATGTTCATGGATGTCCTGTCATAAATGCTTTCTAGTCCTGCTAACTAAAGAAACATCATCAGATGTTTTTAGATCTAGGCATTTACCTATAGCACATTGAATTCTGAGCTCCTGTGATCAATCTATGTGATGTGAAATGTAAATTCTCACCAAGAAATGAACGGCAGAGATATTTATAGAGATTTTATAAATATTTATTTGCACACTATATTGCAAGTTATTTACAGTCAATATTTACAGGTCCTAGCATTCAGATAGAAGAATCAGTTCTGCAGAATATATATATATATATATATACACACACACACACATATATATACGGGTGCTTTGAACAGCTTGAGGGGATCTAGAAGTTTAGAAAGCGAAACCAATTCAGAAAGAAGTGGGGGGGAAGTTCTTGTTGGGGACTGGCAAACCCACAAACATGTGGTTTGACATAAACTTCAGCAGATACTCTATGAAGAAATATTTGGCTTACTCATGAACTAAAGAACTTTACGAGATCTTTCCTTGATGCTGCGTTTGTATTCCAGGAATTGTGGCATGGATGTGCCGTAATAAAGAAATTGAAAAATGGCACCGACCGCATGGTGCTGTGCCACATGGTTGCTGCTTCTCCAGGAACAAAAAGGGCCTGGGAGTTTTCTGGTGAGCCTCAGAGGCTTTTGCAACTCAGTTTGTGGAGTGTGCTATGTAAGAAGAGCTTCCCGCTCTGGGGGAAAAGCCTTGTCGCTGGAGTCACACGGCACAGCAAAGTGGCTTTTCTGTGAGGCTAGGGTGACCTTTACTGCGATCCAAAGGGAGCAGCTGGGGAGCTGCCAATCCTGCTGAAGCGATGTCCCCACTCCAGGGGAGCTGTAGTGGTCCAGGATGGGTGGTGCACACGCGTTACCACGGTTCCCTTGCTCCGTGATCGGTCGGGCAACAGTGGTGATCCATAGCGATGCACTTGGACATGCCAGTTTGAGTCCCGGGTAAAAGCGGACCATTTGGCAATGCAGGGTGGGAGGCAAATATGGGCATGCACATGGGAACAGGCACAGGATACAAACACGGAGCACTTGTTTACCAAAACAACCCTTATTTAACATTTGCCACACGAAAACTGGTCCAGAGAGTGTCCTTTGTAAACAGAGTAATCAACCAATGAAATGATGTTTTACCAAATGTAGTATGAGCATACAAAGAGAGGAACATACAAAGAGAGAAGCATACAAATCCAGCAGCAAAAATATTTTTTAAATCTGTACAAAGATCAGAGTTAGAATAAGTCATTTTTGTTCATATTACAGAAAATCCTGCAATTTCTCCATGCATACTTTCATGTTTATATGGTAAATTCTCTGCATTTTGACACTAATTGTCTGCCATAGTGATAGAGCAGGTGTCAAATAGAGGAATGTAACAGTCATTGCTAAGGCTGATCCCCTCCACATTTGGTTTCAGTTTCACTGTCTGGTACTCTGCCTGGATTTCCATCAAGACTCTTGTACTGCCCAATGATGTAATTATAATTATTTTTCAGTTTGAGTGCTGGCATAATGGAAAAAAATATCTTGTATATTGAAAAAATTGCTGGTTTATAGCATGCCTAGTTTTGTGTTGTCTGCCAAGCTACACAGGAACTTTTGAAAGATTGATGCAAGTATGAGGCTGAAACATGTCTTAGTCTAACTCCAAACCTTGCTTTGAGGAGACTGACCCATCTTACCAGGTCCCAGAATTCATGAATGTTGAGGTTGGAGTAGGTTGGAGGTTGTCTTTATGCTTACTGTAGAAGGGAGCTGAGGCAACTGGTGTTATCTACAGTGTGAACAAACAAAGGATTGAAAACCAATGAGGGACGTAAATTACCTGACAGTATAGTTATACATCTTACAGAGGCCAAAATGATCTTGAATCAACCCTTGGGTATTTACAGAAAATACAGCTGTATTTACAAGCAAAACTACAATCTACAATGAAATGAAATGAATATGTACAAAATATACAGTATTTACAGTATTTACAGGTATTTACAATTAATAAACAGCACAGGAACCCTCCTGGCCAAAGACCAGCGGAGCCGCTAATAGCTTCTCCACTCCCTGTTCCCTCCTTACTTCCCTGTACACGAAGGGACAAGAGAAAGAACAGAAAATTATTTTGTTAGAATACTCAGCCAAAACAAAGAACACAGCCAAGATCAAGGAGAAGCAAGTTAGTCTCTCCCAGAGTGAAGAGGCAAACAAAGAGAGAAAGACTGTTTTGTACAACTAGTTTAAATCTGTTATCTCTCCAATGGAATTGCTTAGAACTATCATTATTTTTCCTTTTTACACCCAATAATGACTTATTTACATTTCACCACTTTCTGTTCAAGATCTGTGGAAAATTTTAAAGGTACAGCCTAAAACTACTACAATCCATCCCTTCTAAACAATTCCGTTGCTTTCTAATGCTTTCCATCTAATCTAAAACAATATCTACAATAATGAGTAAATAAAGTTCATATCTTCAGTTTATCTTTCATTCCAGCTATCTCAGACATAGATGATTCAAAAGTTAAAAAAAAACAAGAAATAAGAAAACTGATTGTCTCTTCATAGATGAGACAACGAGAAGGACAGGGATTCTCAGGTGACTCAGGACTCTCAGGGTTCGTGCACCATAGATTCCTCATGGATCCTTCTTTTGGGCATGATGTTGTGTCCATACTGTACACTCTGAATTTAAACTCTCTCAGCTAAAGTTAAATTTCTTTGTGGAATACACTGAATTTCACCATTCTCTTGCATTACCCAGTCAGTGTGACCAGGACGTTCAGCAGAAAACATCCCTCAGACAGGCTTGGCCTGTCCTGAAGGAGAAAATACCCTAACAGTTTTCCCTAACATATTCTTTTCTTGAATAACAGGAACTTTATCACCTTTTGTAACAAATCTCATTGTGCAGGTCTGGCTGAATTTACTGAACCTCTACTATTTACCAACCAGGTTGCTTGTGGTAGATGTTTCTCCCAGTTTTTCAAAGATCCACCCCCCCCCATGGCTTTCAGAATGGTTTTTAGCAAACCATTGTAGCGTTCAATCTTTCCTGAAGATGGTGCATAGCAGGGAATGTGGTATATCCACTCAATGCTGTGTTATTTGGCCCAGTTTTTTACAAGATTGTTTTTGAAATGCATTCCGTTGTCTAATTCAATTCTCAATTCATGGAGTATCATGTCTCCACAAGATTTGTCTTTCCAGACCAAGAATGGCGATATATGCAGTTGCATGAGGAACTGGATAAGTTTCCAACCATCCAGTGCTTCCCTCTATCATAGTCAGCATATATTGTTTACCTGATCGAGAACAAGGTAGAGTGATGAAGTCAATCTGCCATGCTTCACCATACTTGTACTTGGGCCACCGGTCACCATACCACAAGGGCTTGATTCACTTTGCCTGCTTAATAGCNAATGCTGTGTTATTTGGCCCAGTTTTTTACAAGATTGTTTTTGAAATGCATTCCGTTGTCTAATTCAATTCTCAATTCATGGAGTATCATGTCTCCACAAGATTTGTCTTTCCAGACCAAGAATGGCGATATATGCAGTTGCATGAGGAACTGGATAAGTTTCCAACCATCCAGTGCTTCCCTCTATCATAGTCAGCATATATTGTTTACCTGATCGAGAACAAGGTAGAGTGATGAAGTCAATCTGCCATGCTTCACCATACTTGTACTTGGGCCACCGGTCACCATACCACAAGGGCTTGATTCACTTTGCCTGCTTAATAGCAGCACAAATGTCACAGTCATGGATGACTTGCAAGATAGTGTTCATGGAAATGTCAATGGATCTGCCACGAGCGCACTGGTAGGTTGCATCTCTGCCTTGATGTCCTGACGAGTCATGGGCCCACTGAGCTAAGAACAGCTCACCTTGGTGTTTCCAGTCAAGATCAATATCACAGTTTGTAACTTTTGCAGCTAAATCTGTGTGATTGTTGTGTTGCTGTTCCTCAATAGCTTCACTCTTAGGTATGTGAGCATTAATGTGTCTGAGCTTCACTGGAATTTTTGCAATGCAAGCAGCAATGTCTTGCCACAGATTGGCAGCCCAAATAGGCTTTCCTTTCCTCTGCTAACCAATTGTGATAGTGGGGCCATGACATGGCCCAGTACAAATCCAGATAGGCCTTAAGATGTCTAAACACAGGGTCCTTTTCTCTCCCCTCCCTCCTGCAGGAGAACAGGGCAACGTGGAAAAAGGAACAAAGGGGACAGGACTCCTGCTTGTCTGGTAAACAAGATGCTTATCTGGGGTGAGAGCACGTAAATTGACCACTGCTCCCCCAGATACAAGGTCCTTGCTTCTGTCTTTTATGGTTATAGCCCGGCATAACGCCTTTCCATTGGGCAGCTACACGTTAGCTTCAGTGCCCCATTGGACCAGTTGATCTCTGGCATTTGTATATATACAAGTGACTTGGTAGTCACCTTTGCCTTGCCTTGCTCAAGCTTGTTGAAGCCTTGCCTTGCTCGACCTTGCTCAAGCTTGCTGAAGCCTTGCATTGTTTCAAGCCTTGCTGTGTTTCAAGCCTTGCCGCCTCGAGTTGCCCTGCCCTGCATCAAGTGTCTGGTCCAGAGCCTGGGATAAAGCCACGAACCATACACGTGCAAGCCAGAAAAGCCATGAGCCTAGAAGCCAGAGTCGCCTAGCCTGCTTCCTCTTGCCACCAGAGTCGTGCCGTGCCTCAGTTTACGCAGAAACCAAGCAAGCACCTGTTGCCAAGAGCGTCATTAACTGCCCACTGTCCACCTGAAGCCAGAGCAGCCTGGGACCATGTGGTAAACCTTTCTTGCCGGCAATCTGCTGTGCTGCGCTTTACGAGAGTGCCCCAAAGCTAAGGCAGCAGCCGCAGCATCCCTTATATGGGTGAAACTAGCTGTGAGTAACTAATTCACTGCCCTTTGGGTTTAACGGTTCTTATCGAGCCTCCTCCCCGCTGTAACTGAGCACTACCTGCTCTCAGGGACCTTTCTCTTTCCAATTTGTTGCCTCCTAATTTGCATAGAATAATTTATATTTGCCCTGAGAATGCATAATCCTTTGTAAATATATCTTTCAACCGTACAACAATCCTTTCAACAAGTTTTGGCATATTTAATTTATAAAGGGTTACTATTTTTATAAATACCCATTTGCCATATCATTTATTAATTATTGTTGTGAGGGTAATTAATAAATATTCCTCCCCTTGACTGCAGCACCATTCTTTTTCCGCTCCTTTAGCCAAGCCCACAAAGTATTGGCTACCATTCATGAATCACTGTAGAGATAAAGCATTGGCCATCTCTCATGTTCACCTACATCAAGAGCTAGCTGGACAGCTTTTACCTCTACAAATTGGCTGGATTCACTTTCTCCATCTCTTGCCTCTCCAACTCTGTGTGTTGGACTCCATACTGCAGACTTCCATTTTCACTTGTTTCCAACAAGATGACAGGAATCCTCTGTGAAAAAAGCGTATTTCTTTTCATCATCAGAAAGATCACTATAAGGAGGAGCTTCCTCAGCACGAGTTACTCTCTCCTCGAGGTTTTGTACAGTCATTACCTTCTGGCCAATTTGTGATCACTTCCACAAGACCAGGTCTTTCTAAATTTCCCATTTGATCTCTCTGTGTTATGAGAGCCATGCACTTTGACCATGTGGCATCTGTTGCATGATGTGGTGAGGAACCTTTGCCTTTGAACATCCAATTCAAAACTGGTAATCTGGGAACTAAAAGAAAATGTGACTCAGTTCCAATTACTTCAGAAGCAGCTTTTACTCCTTCATAAGCAGCCAGTATCTCTTTCTCTGTGGGAGTATAATTTGCCTCTGAGCCTTTGTATCCACGACTCCAGAAACCAAGTGGACATCCACATGTCTCACCTGGAGCTCTCTGCCATAAGCACCAGGTGGGACCATTCTCACTTGCGGCCATATATAGAATGTTCTTCATGTCTGGACCAGTTTGAACAGGTCCCAAACCTGTATCACGGATTACTTCTCGCTTTATCTGGTCAAAGGCTGCTTGTTGCTCAGGACCCCACTGGAAACTCTTTCTCTTTCGAATCACATTATAAAGAGGTTTCACAATCTGACTGTACCCAGGAATGTGCAGCATCCAAAATCCCACTGCACTTAAGAAATGTAGAGTTTCTTTATAATTGATGGGATTTGCCATGGTAGAGACTCTGTTTGTCACATCCATTGGAATGTGAAAGTAACCATCCTGCCACCACACTCCCAGAAACTGGATTTCTCTGGCAGGTCCTTTTACCTTGTCTTGCTTAATGGTGAAACCGGCTTTCAAGAAAATGTCAATTATTTTGTTACCTTTCTTGAAGAATTCTTCAGCAGTCTCACCCCAGACATTGATGAACTGAATGTGTTCTGGAGCTCCACCTTTCTCCAAAGCATCATGGTTTGTGATAGTTTGAAACTGTCTTTTTAATTTTTCCTTGCAAAGTTCAAGCAGAGAAAGTGAAAGAGTGTAAATAAGTCACAATTGGGTGTAAGAAAGCAAAACGATGATTGTTCTAAACACTTCCATTGGATAGAAAGAAATGTTTAAGAACTATTACCCAAAAAAAAGTGGGGCACTCTGCAATCTGCTGTCGGGGCAGCCTGCTGGGGTGTCTGGTTGCTGTTTCTTCTTCTCTTCTGGCTGAAGATAACACACTGACCTTGGCGAGCTAAGTTAACAACTTTCTGCTTTAGCTAACACTGCTTTCTGCCAGGGGGGTTTTGGGGGGGGAAGCCCCTGGGAGAGAGGCCCCTTGGGAAAGGTCCCCTTTGGGGGGAAGCAAAGGGAGCTTGGTTGTACTTTTCTGTTGATTGTATATATTTGNATTCTATGATTCTATGAAAAACAGCTTTCATTTGCTTCCAGACTGAGCTAGCCTGGTTATTGTCGGGGGGGGCTGGCAGGAATTTCAGCTCACACTGACACAAAACTTTACCAAGGCAACTGCCTAAATGCTTGTCAATTCTACTATCTTTTGTAGGGGTTCCCAGCTGAACTGCTGACTTGTCACCTACCATTAAAGCAGGAGCACCTGTGTCACAGCATCTTCCCAACCTGCTCATTATTGGTTCAGTGTCTCCTCTAATATAATCTTTTCTTACATGCCTAATTTCCTGTCTGGGTGCATTAGCTGACTGTATATCATCATCATCTTCATCATCCTCCGGTCCCCTAGGACTCCCTGTTAAAATCTTGTGTATGATCTTCTCAAGTTCAGAAGAACCTCCCTTGGTCCCTGATCTACTAGGACTCATACCCTGTCACTAATTTAGCTGGATCTTTAAGACAGACTTCCTCTTTCTCATCAGAAGGGTCTTTTTTCTTTTCATCTGGAGGTGGGTTTGGATCTTGACCTGAAGAATCTTTGTCCTCAGGCTTCTTGTCCAGACTAGCAACCAGTTTTACTGGTGCTGCTTGGAAATTCACAGCAGGACCAGCAGAAGCAGAAGGGGCTGACACAGAAACAGTGTCACCGGGTGCTCTTTGGGACTCTGCTGCTTGCTGTGTTTCCATTCCAGCCACTGCAGGCAGAAGCCTCCCTGCCTCCTTAGCTTCAGTAATGGCCGCTGCCTGTAGTGCCATCACCACCGCCATTACTGCCGCTTGGGGAGGGGGTACAGGAGGAATTTATGCCGCCACCACCTCTAGGGGCACTGGCACAAGGTCTGTTGCCATCAGCACCGCCAGCACTGCTTGCACAGGCGCTGCTGACACAGTGGGGCTACCCACTGCTGCCACATGAGTTAATGGCTCACCCCCCTTTGCTGGCTCTTAGTGCTGCTGCGGGTTCTGCTGTGGTTCAAAGCAGCTTTTCCATTAACTCCTGCCTTCCTGACACAACGTGTTGCTTCAGCTTCTCCCGCCTCTGTGTCTTTCTCACTACTAGTGTCGCCTCCATTAGACCCAGATCTCTTATGTCTCCTCCACTTAGAGACAAACCAAAACTGCATGTCTGTCTCAGTACAGTTCTATTAACAGACCCATTATTACCACCACAAATACCAAATTTAGACATAGTAAGCACACCATTTTGAGATTCAAATTCGCTAGATAACTCTCAGTTACAGGAACACTAAATAAAAAAAACTCAGGAGGGACACTCACAGTTACATTGCTATACCTCCCCAAAACAACAATCCAAGACAGTAATAAACCTCCTTAACTTGTATTTAAACCAAAGGAATAGTGTGTATACTATGTACCTACCAACTTGGTCAATTAGTGCAGAAACAAACCATATACAAAGCATCACACTTAGGACAGAGTATACCAAATGCCACAATCCCCAAAACAGCTGCATTTTGGTTTTCTTAATCTGAGCAGTAATTAATCAATCTATTGAGCAATGCCTCATGTTGAATAGGTGCCAATTAATTTTGTAATGTGGGGAGTTGAAAATTTCCCCTAACATTAAATTCGCCAGACCAGCCCAGTTGGAAGCAAATGAAGCTGCACTTACAAGCAAAACTGCAATCTACAATGAAATGAAATGAATATGTACAAAATATACAGTATTTACAATATTTGCAGGTATTTGCAATTAATAAACAGCACAAGAACCCTCCTGGCCAAAGACCAGGGGAGCCGCTAATAGCTTCTCCACTCACTACTCTCTCCTTACTTCCCTGTACACAAAGGGACAAGAGAAAGAACAGAAAATTGTTTTATTAGGATACTCAGCCAAAACAAAGAACACAGCCAAGATCAAGCAGAAGCAAGTTAGTCTCTCTCAGCGTGAAGAAGCAAAAAGAGAGAAAGATTGTTTGTACAACTAGTTTAAGTCTGTTATCTCTTCAATGGAATTGCTTAGAACTATCATTATTTTTCCTTTTTACACCTAATAATGACTTATTTACATTTCACCACTTTCTGTTCAAGATCTGTGAAAAATTTTAAAAGTACAGCCTAAAACTACCACATCTTCCCTTTAAATTTAAGGAGACATTCTGTGTATGATAGCAGGAGGTTGCTTCATGGAAACAGAATTTAATGAATAACAGGAGGGTGTTCTGCTTTAAATAAATAAAACAGGGAACACATTCAATGTATTTTCACATAAAGATCTAATATTTGTTAGGAATGGATGAATAATTTTATGTATTTATTTTTTTAAAGAACTGCTCTATTCAAACCATGGAAAATATAAAGCATCCTGCTTGTGTTATTTACTTCTCAAATGTTCTGCATTAGTAGAATCATTGTTCATATCATGACATTCCTCCATATATCATTAATTTACCATATCTTGTCACAATTGCTGGTATCACAATTTAAATGTCAAGAACATAGTTTAATGGAAGCAATGCATAACCTACAGTTCATCCATAAGAAAAGCAAAATATTTTTGAAGTCATAGTTTTATTTCTATTTTTGTGAAAAGTTAGTTTTAATCTTTGTGTAGAGGAAAAATAGTATTTCTGTCTATCAGATCTGTAAAAGTTTTCCCCAGGATTAGCCATGAAGCTTTCCTGAATAGCAAACTTCTGCAGGGTGTTAGGTATTTGCTTGAGTGAGCAGTTCTCTAAACAGAGATGAGAGGAAGAATTCTGCTATGAAGAATTATCAGAAGAGGATATTGCATATTTTAAGTATGCATTGCAAAAATACTAGAATAACTGAATGATTTTGTATTTAGACCATGTTTTAATCTCTATAGCAAATGATGAGATTGTTCAATTATGTTTAATCCCAGCATCCTAAATCCTATTTTCCTTATTCTTTCATCTCCAGCAGTTTTCTTAAATTAGTTATTTGTCAGAAATAAGCAAAACAAATTTTCACTTGTATGGTAATTAAAAAACAATCTAGTTAATATTGAATATAAGTTTAGAGACTTGAAGTTGAGAGACTTGAAATCCATGAAAAGGCCTTTGGACAGTCACTCAGTTGATAGTTAACTCAGTTAAAAGATATGATAGATCTGATTCCAAATATGTATGAAAATATGCTTATTTCTAGATCAGCCAGCATATCTTCAAAGTGTAACTCTGTTGTAGGCATCTTACATTAATGTTTGGTTTCTGACACAACTGGCAATCCTTTTGTCTTTTATTAGTGAAGTACCTGATATCATCAATATCTGTTACTCTTAAGCTTTTTCCACAATGTTCTAAGTGTTACACAGTTAGTGACAGGGAAGATGCTAATATTGCCTCTCTGAGATAAACTCACAAAAGTCTCATACCATATGATTTACAATATTTTATTTTCCTAACTTTTTCTACAGATGTATCAAGAGTTGGACAATGACCATTACTGCTGCTGAAGACTAGGGAATATGCGTGCTGGTAATACTTTGCAACACTTACAAAATATTACTTTTAAGGTAATTTCAAATATCTGTCTCATCTGTTATGTAATAATACCAAGTACAGTCCTCAAATATGTAAATAGCCTGTAAATAAGGAAAAGAATAGCTATGTTTGACAGGGCACTTCTGGTTCATCACTGTGGTATATCATTAAAATCATGCTCTGAAGTTATATAGGGATATGAATATTCGCATAGCTTATTTAAAATGTGGATATGTATCTATCATTTCAATCAAATATAGACAGTATTTACAATGAAAAATATATACCTGTTGCTGAAACCTATCTAATCTGGAATTTTTTGCCTATTTATCCTTAAAAAGAAGTTGTATCACTCAGGCCTGTTTAACTGTTCCATCCTAATTGAATTTGTTAAAACAGTTTCACATCAAAGTAAATTCATGGGCTCAGGGATTCAGTATCACCTTTGCTTGAAAAGTTTGCTTTGTTTTGAAAGTAGATGTAAGATGAAGTTTGTAATGGAAATTTTAGACATAACGTTGGCTTGTGTGCTGACACTCCTGTAATGTGACAGCTTTTTTTCTTTTTAATGGCAATTTTTTATTTCACAATGAAATATAATAATGCAGTTAATCAGTTAATCCTCTCTTCGCTGTGGAACCTTTCTCTACACTCTTTAATGGTGAGAACAGAGTATAAGTCCAAGGTATATACTACAAGAATTTTCTATCCTCTGTTCCTGGTCTCCACCTTGTTTTGTACCTCACCTCTGTGGTGATACTTGAAATGATAAGACCAGAAAAAATTGGCTTTGTCTGTTCTCTGTAAGAAACATTGGCAGAGGAGGTTAGTGATGTGTTGCAATCTTCTTCATAATATGTTCGTGGGTGAGAACAGAGCCCTACCTATCGTGTCTGCCTTGGGAATCTCCCAAGGGTAAACAGGAGGGGTATGGCATGTATGAGGGAGGACAACCCCACTATTGATGAATAACAAAACCAGCCAATAAATTTACATCAAGGATGCCATCCATGACATGAAGATATACTTAAATCTGTTATCTGAATGTACTGCAGTACATTAAAAAAAAATCAGCCTTGAATAAATAAGACTATCTAATTGAAATGCCAAGCAAAGAGTCAAATGGTTGCAGAGAGATAGGGGCTGAACTAATAATAAGAATCAAGCAATGATGGAGGGAAAAATGAGATAGGAAAAGAAACGTTCTCAAGCAAAGTTGTCAGAAAACATCAATCTGCATGCATTATGAAACATATCCTTTAGAATAATTTGTTTCTTCCTTTATATATCTTTCAATACCTATTTCTTGTTAATTATAATTTGTGACAGCTTCTACTAGGTAAATATTAGTTTAATTAAAGAAAATAGTGGAATTTAGTTGGCTTTAGATTTAACAGGGAAGATGTACTGGATGTCATTTTTACTAATGCAAATTTGGTCTACAAAAGTGACCACAACTTTCATGAGAAATAAGTAATTTTCTAAGTTTTACTTAATTGATACAAAAAATCCCTCAGTTAAAGAACCATTATTGTTCTAAGTCAATGTGTTGCAGAATTTACTTTTTCTGTGCTTCCCCTCCATCTTCCAAGCAGTTGTGAATCCGAGTAGAAACTGCAGCATATGATTTACCTTGTAGTATACACAATATGAAAGAAAACCCAATAAATATCTCAAACTAATAATTCATAAATATCTTCTATGTTGAAAGTGCATTATTTTTTTAAGTGACTGCTTAAATTACCAAAAGATAAATCAGTTTCAGGATGCAGTATAATTTCATTTTCTTCTAAGGTCAATAATCATGAAGAAAAACTATGCTTTCCTAACATCTTGGTGCTTCTTTCTTGTGAAAATATTGCCTCAAAAAATGCTGGCAGTTTGGATTAGTTGACAGCTGCATTATGTTATCAGAAATATCACAGTTGCTCACAGAAACCTCTGAGAAGTCTGAAAAATTATTGTAAACTTACAATGAATCAGACTTGCTGTGTTGTGTGTATCTGTTATTTGGAAGTACTGGATCAACCCATCACGAGCACATGGCTGATGCATATCCTTGTATGCCCTGTGTGAATCAATACTATTTCAAATATATAATGCTGAAAAATGTAAACTTGGTTAAGTCCTCATAGAGGACATGACATGATACTCTATCCTGCAATTTTGGGACTGTTGAAAAAGTTACACAGTGGGGGAAAATGAGTGGGAAAATTCTCAGTATTTGCTTAAAAAGTATTTGTAACATGAGAAGATACATAATTAGAATAACTAGTCATGTATGTGACAGGACTTAATGAGACTTAGCAATCTTGTCACAGATGAAGTTCAGAGCAACATGACAGCCACAGCTCTTAGTATTTCAAAACTGTCATGTATAAAAGAGACCCCTGATAAGATCATGAAGGTTAGCAGGTATTGCCAGAAGAACCATATTTGGAGGGAGAATTTTAGAAGAAGCACCATATTAATTTCGTTGTCTAATGTATCCATTATTAAGCTAATCCAGTACGATTGGTTGTGGGTTTCCACGGTAAACCAGAACAAAGAAGAGATCATTGTTAAAAAATAATCCTTAAAAAAAAAAGTGGGAAAAAAAAATGTCTTGTGGAACTGCAGCTCAAATACAGAGTAAAAAGCAGATACCTACGTTCAAAGCACAATGGATTTTCCAATTTGTTTTTGAAGCTTCCCATTTCTCTGAAATGGTTGTGTATATGTTTGTTGAGGAAAAGTTTTCTCAGTTTTCAAAAGTGATTTAACTGGTAAATATCTGAAATTTGTAATCCCTAGGATTAGACAGTGATTCAATTTTTATGATATAGATGCTTAGCACCTTGTGAAAATCAGGGCATTTTTCTGAAATGTCTCTAGGTAAACAAAATCTGATGTACTTACAGTTATTGATTTCTTTCTAAAATAAAAAACCCTGGAAATTAATAGGGGTGGAATTGATTGGCCTGGTATTTTTTTTAATAGTTATCCTGATAATCACCTCTTCAAACTTTTAAGTCACATTTTGATTGTGAGTTTTTTCAGTTTTATTTTATTGTTTGTTTCTCTTTTGGTTTTTGTTTGTGTTTTACTTGAGCATTATGCATATGTTTGACAAGAGAACAAAACCTAGTATAAGATTATGAAACTACAAAATAAAACTGTATGATTAGATCCTGGTTAGGACACTGCAGGATTGCTACAGTCAGTCTGAGGGAAAACAGGAATTGTTTTAAATGCATGTGGAATTGTGTTAAATGCATGTGGCTGTTTCTATTGTGTATTGAAATGAAATGCTTCAAAAGCAGGTGGCAATTCACTTGAATCATTATCCCCTGAAGACATGATCACACAAACTGCAAGTCGTCTGCATACTCTAAACAACTCTTTTCATTCCGTGAGCGATGAGGTACAGCAAAGGTAGTTTAGAATTAATTTACTCTTGAATAATACATCATTTGAGCATGTTTAAGTAACTGAAAATAAGAGTGTATGAAGAGAAAACATCAAAGAGTATTAGAATTTCTTTTGTTTTTCATTATTCTATATATTTCTTAAATGACTCATGAAAAATCAGTATAATTTAATTGTATTTTTATTTTAGGACTATTTGTACCTATTTGGTCCTTGCTTGAATATGAACAATGGACAATGGGCCTATCTTTAGTTTCAAAATTATGATAATTTCAGATTTCTGTATTTCTCAGTATACACTTGAAATGTCAGCAGCATCCTTCATGATTTAAAGAGCTATTTGACTGAGTTACTCTCATGATGATGATGACAACCTATTTCTACAGTGAAAATCAATATCTAAACCACTTTGGTTTCTTTGAATTAATTTTTTAAAGATAGATAAATCTTGGGGCCATTATGCTTTTACAGATGGGAGAGAGGGAATTATATATGTGATAAAACTGTCAACATCCAGAAATAAGAGGAAGATAACTATTCCAACATCTGAATTTTCAGCTCATTCAAATTCAGAAACTTCAGTCATCTGAATTCCTTCCTGTAGCACCAACCAGTTTCAGTTCAAACACAGGGGGGAGTTAGGCATTTTAGGGAGGGTCCAGAAACTGTCAGTTGCATGTTAAATGTGATGTTAGTTTGGGTTATCAGTTCTGAAGTATGCAAAACGTATTTCAAACTAATATTTCCCTCTTCAGTCAATGTTGCCTCTGAAATAGAAATGAAAGCTCAAATTGGTGTGCAGCTCAGGTTACTCTGTCTTTGAAAAGGCTATCCTGTCCCTGGCTGCTCATCTGTTAAATCTGAACACTCCTGTCTGACTCTGCTGGGCTGTTTGTATACTTCAGCATGTGCAGGATGCACAAATCTTGCCCAGCAAGAACACAGAGCAGTGGTGTTACACTTGGGCATTTTTTAAACTTCTGCTGTGGTCACATCAAGTCTGGATATTCTCTCCTTTGCATTCCATTGGTTCAGTATGGCCTTCCTTCATGGAAAGAGCTTTATGACCCATGTTATGCAACAATGCATGAAACCGCAAACACCTGGAAAGATTTATCCATGGTGCAAGCATTAGTGCATCAGTGGCCAAATATCTGGAACTCATCAGGAGATTCCCAGTGGTGACTGAGATTTCTTTTACAAGATGTGCCTCTCTCTTGATGTTGATTCCAAAAGCTGAGAATGAGAGGGAAAACCTCTGACTGGCAAATACTGCTAGGAATATTTTATGTTTAAAGTGTAAAATATCAACATGCATGCGCATAATTTTTAAAAAAATGAAATAGTCACTTAAAATAAAACTTCATTTGTTTTTACCAGATAACAGGATTTTGGATACCAGGATGCCTGTAAGTACTTTAGATCAAAATCCGTATTTTAAAACCAAAGTGAAATGCTCTTCAGAGAAATGGTAAAATGACTCAGGTCTCAGCATACCAAGAAGTGAAACTTTAAGGCTGGTTGTCATAATGCATGTTCTTTTCCTACATTCTATGTTTTTTGTTTGGTTGGTTAGTTTGTTTTGTTTGTTGGTTTGGTTTGTTTTTTCCCCTCCTTTTTCTGCGTAATGATATAGAAAAAGTAGTGATGAAAAGTGAATAAAAATTAAGTCGCTTCAGGTGTTTCCATTCTCCAGTTTTTCAGATTTCCCCCTTCCTGATCTTTAACACATGAGGCCTTGCTGTAACTTGTAACAAAATAAGGCTCTGCCCTTGGACATTTTGATGTTTCTTGGCATAGGACATTTATAATTTTCTTTCTTGTCAGGCTAATCACACAGTAAAGTATTGCTGGAAGAAAAAATGGGGAGGCAAATTTACCAGTACCAGTAATATTCTGATAAATGTGTGCTGCTCAAAAATGCCTCTTAGAGGGACATACCTTATAGATGTAGTAACTGCCTCTATGTCCTACCGCAATGTGAGAAACCAGCTGGAGCCTGTCGCAGGATTTGGCCTTCACTGTAAACTTAAGTTTACAGATTTTGATCTGTACAGTCTGATTGCTTCTAATATTGTTTTTAATTTGCAGGAAAATGCAAATTTTAAAATTTTTGTTTTGTAATAAAAATACAAATTTTTGAACTGATGGTGTGTATCTACAGTTTAAGACTGTAATGTGATGCACTTATTCTGAGTTCTAATGCGTGGTTCACAAAAGAATAGTTGAATAGTCATTTGTGCAACTCGTATCTGTTATGTGACTTTCAAAAGATCAACATTTTCAGGCTTTACTGAGAACAAATGGGAAGTATAGCTATGTAAACCCAAATTTGTATGAAAAGAAAATTCACATCTCCCTTTTTGTCTAACTTAATTCTTAGTAAGAATACACATGTACATATGCATAAGAGAAACAACAACTCTACGTCGTCTTTTTTGAGGTATAAAAAAGATTCATTCTAGTGACTAGAGTAACAGGAAAAATTTCTGTAGATTTAGAATGTCACATACGATTCAAGTCTTGCCAGAGCCTGAAGTCACTGGGATGTGATGTTACTGGCCCATGTGTAACAGTGTGAGAGCTGAAATCCCCATCCCATGCTGACAATAACCAGGCTAGCTCAGTCTGGAAGCAAATGAAAGCTGTATTTATAAGCAAATCTACAATCTATGATGAAATGCAATGAAAATGTACAAATATACACTAGTCACAACATTTACAGATATGCACAATCAACAGAAAAGCACAACCAAGCCCCCTTTGCTTTCCCCAAGTGGCCTCCCCCCCAGACAGAAGGAATCCTCCCCAGACCCCTCTGGCAGAAGGCAGAGAGTCAAGAAACAGAGAGGCTGTTAGACTTAGCTTGCCAAGGTCTTCAGCCAGAAAAGAAGAAACAGCAGACAGAAGCCCGAAAAGCAAGCTGAGAACCAGACTGTCCAACTCCCCAACCTTGTTTTGAGTAGTAGTTCTTAAACATTTCTATCTCTCCAATGGAAGTGTTTAGAATAATCATTATTTTGCTTTCTTGCACCCCATAGTGATTTATTTACATTCTTTCACTTTCTCTGCTTGAACTTTGTGAAGAAAAATTAAAAAGACAGTCTTAAAACCATCACACTATGGTCTGAGAGACTTTTCCAAACTCACATGAGAAACCTGTGGGAAATGTGGAAGCTCAGTCCAGATTTTCTGACTCTTAGTCCAGTCTTCAGATTGCAGGAACATCCACCCCTCTTCTGTTCTTCAGGTTTGTAGGTCAAAGAGATGAGCCACTGGTAGATTTAGGCATTGCATCCTGTGCTTCATATGCTCAGCTTCTGTGATCAGTGGAAGCAGTTTGTAGAGACGACTCTTACACATGGAAGTAATAATACTGGGGATTTTGTCTCTAACATGCTCCCTTCCTGATTACCTCCTAGATTGTTGTTCTTGTCAATATGTACACTAAGTTAAGCTTTGTGAAGAAATGTAAACTTTCAGTGCACTGAATCACACCAACTGTTGTGCAATTTAGTAATAAAAGAGTCACTGAAATATTTTGATGGAAAGCCAGACTATATTTTTCAAGTATGTGCTTATAAATTCCTGGTTCTAAGCACAACGGCAGCATAATAAATGAGAGCTCAGGAACAGGCAGTGCTCCAGGCAGAGTCAGGAGTGGAAAAGGAATAACAGATGAATTTTGTTTATTAGAGCAACTGAGCAGGATGTGCTTTCACATATCTAAATATTTATGTAAACAGTTGCACATTAAGCACTTAGAAATAAATAAAGCTTTCTGAAAATAGAACTCCACAATGACATCAGGAGCTGTTTGTCTTCAAGAACTGTGAGAATGGGCTTGTATATGCAAATACTTCATTGAAGAAAAACCAATAAAACTAGCTTCAGATGTAATTTCTGAAGCTTATATGACACAGGCCACCTGACTGTGCTGAGTGTACAGGTTTGCATAATATTTTTATAAAACCAGCCAACTTTATCTCCTTTCCCAGCCTCACACAATGGCCAATCATCTGTACTTGTTCTAGTACAGCCTTTAAGTTGGAACGCTCTTCTCTACCCTTCTGCACACTAAGGCAAAGAAAGCCTTGTTGAACTAGACAAAGTGAAAAGTCTCACTGTTGGCTCTGTCCTCCACGCAGATCAAACGCACCAGGTCTCCATGGTTTTTCTCCTGTTATATTGCATAGTCATACAGAATTGTGCCTCAGCTGACAGAGCTTAGTTTTAATATGGTTGTACATGAATGCTGAGTTAAAAGACTCTACAAGCAATTTTTCTTCAGTCTGTTACTTTCTCTGCTTCAGTTTCACAGTGCAAAAGATGGTCACAGTCACAGTTCAATAGATGAAATGTCTCCAACTTAGACCAGGTTTATACATGAGAAGGAAGGTCTGCTTTCCATGGATACTAATTCCATTTTCTGTATGTGATTTCTTCTGCTTGACAACATTAAGATTTCTGACAGGTTTGTATTCTATAACCTTGATTGTAGTGTTAGCCCTCTACAGTTTCTTGACTAATTTTGTCCTAAAATTTTGTGTAATAAAAGTTAATGAAAGGAACATTAATTTTTTTTTTTTAATTTGGACAAATTAACTTTAGGGGACATATTAACTAAGATGTATTGACAGATTTTTATGATCATTTTACATCAATAAATGCTAGTTCTTGTTCCATGTGTTCTTACTATGAAAACAATGCAGCTGGTAAATGGTTAGAGAGTTTGTGGTTGCAAAGGAAATTAGTTCTGCTCAGTCTTGAGTTTTTGATAACATCAGGTGGTCTTTTTATTTTTTCTTTTGGTTTTGCATGAAGCACCATGTTTCTGAAACTTAGTTGTTCAATACCTTCAGTTTGTCCTTCTTCCAATAGATTCTTGGCTGAGAGTTAAACAAAGCCAAGTGCCAGGTCAATCATAGAATCATAGAATTAACAAGGTTGGAAAAGACCTCCTGACAACTAAATCATGGCTCCAAGCACCACATCCAAACTTTTTTTGAACACCTCCAGGGACAGTGACTGGTCCTGCAATGCTACAAGGTTGGGCAGGAGTGGCTGGAAAGCTGCCCAGCAGAAAAGGATCTGGAAGTCTGGTTGTAGCTGGCTGAATATGAGCCACCAGTCTGCTCAGGTGGCCAAGAAGGGCAACAGTATCAGGAATACTGTGGCCAGCAGGAGTAGGGAAGTGATTGTGCCCCTGTACTTGGTACTGGTGAGGCCACACCTTGAATAAACTGCGTTCAGTTTGGGCCCCTCACTACAAGAAGGACATTGAGTTGCTGGAGCATGTACAAAGAAGGGTAACAAAGCTGCTGAAGGGTCTAGAGAACAAGTCTTACAAGAAGTAGCTTAGAGAACTGGAGTTGTTTAGTCTGGAGTAAAGAAGGGTAAGAGGAGACCCTATCTCCTTATATAACTACCTGAATGAAGGTCATAGTGAGGTGGATGTTGGTTTCTTCTCCCAAGTAGGAAGCAACAGGATGAGAGAAAATGGCTTCAAGTTGAGTCAGGGAAGGTTGTGATTAAATGGGAAAAAATTCTTCACTGAAAGTGTTATCAATCATTCAAACAGGCTTCCCAGGGAAGTGGTGGAATCACTGTCCCTGGAAGTATTCAAAAAACATGTAGATGTGACACATAGGGACATGGTTTAGTGGGGGACTCGGCAGAGTTAGGTTTATGGTTGGGCTCCAGACAGCTGCCTTCCATCTCTGCTTGCTTCCTACAAGACGGCAAGATCCATCTGTGAATAAACCATAGCCCTTTTCATTATCAGGGACGTCATTATATGAGGGAGCCTCCTCAGCATGGGTCACTGTCTTCTCTGGTGGCATCCCAAAGTCAGCACCCTCCGTCCAGTTTGTGATTACTTCCACTATGCCAAGGCATTCAAAGTTCCCCATTTGAGCTCGCTGAGTTACCAGGGCCATCCATTTACTCCAGGTGGCATCTGTGGCATGATGTGGGGTTGAGCTCCTCCCTTTAAACATCCAAGTCAGGACTGGAAGCCTTGGAGCTAAAAGGAGTGGTGACTCGGTCCTAATTACCTCAGAAGCAGCTTGGACTCCCTAATAGGCAGTTAGGATTTCCTTTTCTGTTGCAGTGTAGTTGGCCTCAGAACCTTTGTACCCCTTACTCCAAAAACCTAGGGGCCTGCCTCTTGTTCCACCAGGAGCTTTCTGCCACACACTCCACATAGGACCACTCTCACCAGCTGTAGTATACAGCACATTCTTGATCTCTGGTCCAGTTCAAACAGGTCCCAGAGCCATAGCATGGACCACTTCTTGTTTTATCTGATCAAATGCTACCTGTTGCTCAGGTCCCCACAGAAAATTATTTTTCTTCCGTGTTACAAGGAAGAGGGGTTTCACTATTTGACTGTACCCNGCCTTGGAGCTAAAAGGAGTGGTGACTCGGTCCTAATTACCTCAGAAGCAGCTTGGACTCCCTAATAGGCAGTTAGGATTTCCTTTTCTGTTGCAGTGTAGTTGGCCTCAGAACCTTTGTACCCCTTACTCCAAAAACCTAGGGGCCTGCCTCTTGTTCCACCAGGAGCTTTCTGCCACACACTCCACATAGGACCACTCTCACCAGCTGTAGTATACAGCACATTCTTGATCTCTGGTCCAGTTCAAACAGGTCCCAGAGCCATAGCATGGACCACTTCTTGTTTTATCTGATCAAATGCTACCTGTTGCTCAGGTCCCCACAGAAAATTATTTTTCTTCCGTGTTACAAGGAAGAGGGGTTTCACTATTTGACTGTACCCGGGAATGTGGCAGCGGCCATCTTGCCATCGAACTCCCAGAAACTGGATCTCTCTGGCAGGCCCTTTTACCTTGCTTCTCTTTATGGCAAAGCCAGCCTCCAACAGGATATCGATTATCCTCTTACCCTTCTGATAGACCTCCTCTGCTGTCTCACCCCATACAATGATGTCATCGATGAACTGTAGGTGCTCAGGGGCTCCACCCTTCTCCAGTGCAGTTTGGATCACCTCATGGCAAATATAGAACTGTGTTTCCACCCCTGGGGGAGACGATTCCACTGGTATTGGACACCTCTCCAGGTGAAAGCAAACTGTGGCTTACATTCTTCTACAATGGGAATGGAGAAGAAAGCGTTAGCAATATCTATGGTGGCATACCACTTGGCCGCCTTCAATTCCAGTTCGTACTGGAGCTCCAACATGTCTGGCACAGCAGTGTTCATCAGAGGAGTCACTTCATTCAGGCCACGGTAGTCCACAGTCAATTTCCACTCCCCATTTGCTTTCCAAACTGGCCATATTGGGCTGTTGAAGGGTGAATGAGCTTTGCTGATTACGTTCTGGCTCTCCAGTCATCGAATCAGTTGATGTATGGGGTGCAGAGAGTCTCAGTTGGTCCTGTATTGCCTGCAATGCATTATGCAAGAAACAATTGGTAATTTCAAATCCTGCACCTTATGGCTGCCAACTACGGAGGAGTCATCTGACAGCTCGCGCATGGTAGACAGCTGTTCCTTGTCTGCAGTCTCTACAGCTCCTACCCCAAATGGCCACTTGTGCCCCTTAGGGTCCTTAAAACATCCCTCCTGCAGAAAGTCAATGCCATGAATGCAAGGTGCCTCTGGACCAGTCACTATGATGTGCTTTCCCTATTCATTCCCAGTCAGACTTATCTCAGCCTGCAGTACAGTCAAATCTTGTGAGCCCCCTGTGACCCCTTGAATGGTTATGGTCTCGGTCCCTCTGTAGCTTGATGGTATTAGGGTGCATTGGGCCCCTGTGTCCACCAGAGCTCAGTACTTCATGGCTTCTGAAGTGCCAGGCCATTTCACAAACACATCTCAGCACACTCTGTTGTCCCTGACCTCCGCCTGGCTGGAGGCAGGGCACCTCTAATGCTGGTGGCGATGCCCACACTTGTCACAGGGCCCCGTGTTAGTGGGAGAAGGGCCTCTTGAACGGGAGGAACCACCCTGGGAAACTGGGGCCGCCCTTCTCCTGAGCAAATTATTCCCATTGGGGCCACCTTGCAGTTCCCATACTCTGGCCCAGAGGGCAGAGGTGGGTTGGCCATCCCAGCTGTTCATGTTTACTCCATGGTCACACAGAATTCTCCATAGAGACCCCCTTGACATCTCCTGATTAGCTTTGGGTGATCTCCTAGGAAGAGGAGAAGGATGTTTATTCCTGATGGCTGAAACATGGATCCATTCTGAAGGATCTCCTTTCTTCAATTCAGACATGGAGGCCTTAATNTGAATGCAAGGTGCCTCTGGACCAGTCACTATGATGTGCTTTCCCTATTCATTCCCAGTCAGACTTATCTCAGCCTGCAGTACAGTCAAATCTTGTGAGCCCCCTGTGACCCCTTGAATGGTTATGGTCTCGGTCCCTCTGTAGCTTGATGGTATTAGGGTGCATTGGGCCCCTGTGTCCACCAGAGCTCAGTACTTCATGGCTTCTGAAGTGCCAGGCCATTTCACAAACACATCTCAGCACACTCTGTTGTCCCTGACCTCCGCCTGGCTGGAGGCAGGGCACCTCTAATGCTGGTGGCGATGCCCACACTTGTCACAGGGCCCCGTGTTAGTGGGAGAAGGGCCTCTTGAACGGGAGGAACCACCCTGGGAAACTGGGGCCGCCCTTCTCCTGAGCAAATTATTCCCATTGGGGCCACCTTGCAGTTCCCATACTCTGGCCCAGAGGGCAGAGGTGGGTTGGCCATCCCAGCTGTTCATGTTTACTCCATGGTCACACAGAATTCTCCATAGAGACCCCCTTGACATCTCCTGATTAGCTTTGGGTGATCTCCTAGGAAGAGGAGAAGGATGTTTATTCCTGATGGCTGAAACATGGATCCATTCTGAAGGATCTCCTTTCTTCAATTCAGACATGGAGGCCTTAATCTCTTTGATGATGTCTTTAGTCATAGTCTCTATGGCTGATTGACACTGTCCTCATATTCCCTCAGGTTACTAGCAAACTCACACACAGTGTTAGGACTTCCATCCTGTCCAGTCAGAAGCATCCCTCCTAGTGTGTGTGCATATCTTTGAGGGACACCCTGGGTGAGTTTCTTTGTTAAGGACCATTTCATGGGCACCTCATCTGGGTCCAAGGGAAGCTGGCCATTTCCATAAATTATCTCCAGCACAGCCATCTGTTTCAGGTACCGAGTGCCCTGTTCCATAACCATCCATTTAACTGGGGCCCAAGGCAAATCCTTCCTGGTAGGGTACCTGCTCATTATAGCATCAATCTGGGCCCAGAGAGTGTGTGTTCCATCGAGTTTTGCTAATTCTTTACCCAGACTGGCATCACGAGACAGGGAGCCTAGAAGCTTTGCCTCCTTCTTATCTAGATCTACAGTTTCTGCACCCTCATCCCAACATTTTAGGGTCCAGTTCATTATTGTCTCACCCTCTTTCCGTGTGTAGTCCTGACGAGTTTGCCTTAATTCTTTTCTGGGCAGATATGTGATGGTCATTGTCTCCTGATCTGAGTCTTCTTCATCTGATGGTGGGCTCTGAGATGTGCTGGGTCCTGCTGAGGTGCCTTCTTCACCATCCGTGTTTGGAGCTGATTTTTTGCATCTTTTTCCTGTGTGTGGTGACTGGTGCTAGAGAAACTACATGTTTAGAAGAATCAGGGGTTATGTGTGAAGCTGTTGGTGGGGGGTCAAACTCTTGGGGCTGGGCATCAGGTTTGGCCAGCCTGTGTCAGGCTGGACAGCAGTCACTGCACTTCCTGTTTTCGTAAATGCTATCACAACGTGTACAGTGTCTACAGTTCTCCACCCCCGGGCCATCAAGGCTTACAAAAGACAGTGGATTCAGTTGGAAGAAAGTAGGCCCCAGCCACATGGTCAGTGCAGGAGGCAGCGGCAGCAACGAAGTTCTTTTGGGCAGACTAGGCGGGAAAGAGAGCGAGCAGCAAGATGTCTGCCCTTTTTATAGGCTTGCTGGACAGGAAGGGGGAGTGCAATAGACCACTTCCGAGTCAGGGGATCCCCCTTCTCCTGGCAGGGGAGGAGCCAAGTCCCCCCCTGGATGAAGTTTCTTTTGTCCACCTGGGGGCTGGGTTCTTTCAGCCCCATCCAGGATGGGTGTAACCCAGCACAACTGTGGACAGTGGTCTTAGAACATCATCCATCCTGTCAAACAGATCATTTAAGTGGTCTTGGAATGCTTAAGGAAGGAAATGATAATACCAGAGTAAATTCATGTATTCCGGAGACTTGTTTAAATAGACTGAGAAATTACTATACCGGTTTGTTAAATGTCTTACCTGATGTACCTTAAATGAACCTGCTACGGCTGGCTTCAGTGATGTCTTTGGCTGGAAACCTCTATATTTTGAATTACTGCTGACTGTGGGGAGGTCAGATTAGATGACTTATGGAGGTCCCATCAGGCCCGGACAGTTCTATGATTCTATGATTACTGCTACTAACAAGTGTGGCTACTGATACAAAATTTGAAGTAGAACAAAAAAAATCTGAACTCAAAATAAAAACTGTTAAAAAAAAGATATTTATTATCTTTTAAAACACTTTGGTTGCATTGTAGTCAGTGTGGCTCTTTTTTTGTTGTTGATAACTTTTCTTGCCTGTTATTCCTTAATCTTTAACCTTTCTCTTTTGGGCCATAAAAATGGAAAGGATTGAGTATTTGCAAATCAGTGTTACAGCCATCTGGATAGCTGTGCCTTTGGGCTTTTTCTGTATATTTTCATGGCAATCATGTTGCTTTTCCTGGTTGACCTCAAACAATAGAAGTACAGGCATATCAATGCAGATTATTATTTTAGATCTTACTAGGAATAGGAACTATGCAACAAAATGCATTTCAAATATCTTTTGGATGAACTTGGAATAGACAGCTGACTCCACACTAAGCAGGAAGTCTCAGAAAGGACAAAGCCAGTTTTCAGTACCTATGGTGTTACCAGGCAGTTGTCTAACGGTGTCTCTAGTATCCTAAATTCAATCAACTGAAATTGTCAATCTCACAGAATCACAGAATCAACCAGGTTGGAAGAGACCTCCAAGGTCGTCAAGTCCAACTGATCACCCAGCCCTAACTATTCAGCTAGACTATGGAACTAAATGCCTCATCCAGTCTTCTCTTGAACATCTCCAAGGATGGCAACTCCCCCACCTCCCTGGGTAGCCCATTCCAATGGGCATTCACTGTCTCTGTGAAGAACTTCCTCCTAGTATCCAGCCTATACCTCCCCTGGCACAACTTGAGACTGTGTCTCCTCATTCTACTGCTGGTTGCCTGGAAGAAGAGACCAACCTCCACCTGGATACAACCACCCTTTAGGTAGTTGTAGACAACAATGAGGTCACCCATGAGCCTCATCTTCTCCAGGCTAAACAACCCCAGCTCCCTCAGCCTCTCTGTAGTTAAGGTATCACATGCCCAGAATTATGCCCCAGATACCAGTTAACTTGTCCCAACATGTTTTGGTAAGTTCCCCCTTCAACCCTCCCTCCAGGAGAGGAGGACAAAGGCTCAGGTGCCAACCCATCTCCTAAGGGGTAAACAACTGCATGCACCCATCGCATGGCATGCTTACGCTCTGTCCATCTAAGGGCATAATTCTAGCTTCACCTTTTCCATAGGTGGAAGCAGGTTGTTGGCAAGTGTGCCTATTGGCCAGATCCGGCCTCGAGAAATCTGTAAGTGTTACTCCATTTGTTTACTACTTTGCTCTCTCCTTTTGCCTTCACTCGCTTGTAAGCTTGCGCTGTGTACGCTATAAACCTTCTCACACGCAAGCATACTGGAAGCCTCTGCGAATATGGAAGTGTGCTGGTTTGAGGCCAGACAGATCATCACTTGCCCCCATTTCATACTGTGATCCAACAGATCACTGTTGGAGCTATTAGAGTTGTTCTG